>OY720459.1:43315760-43915760 GCA_963082715.1 Harpalus rubripes
AATGTATGTATTGTACATAATTTATATTAAAATATCCCATAGATTTTGCAAATATATGTGAGAATTATTTTCTAGTGAGACATGAATATATATGTACAGGGTGGGGCAGAAAAACCTATCCGATTTCAAAACGTTATAAAATTAAAACCACTCAACTTGTCAAAAAAATTTTGTTATTAACATATCGCAAATTTTATGCCATTTTTAAATTTAAGTTTTGAAAAGCACATCACTCAAATGTCGTCCTTGGGAGCGGATACACTGATTTAGGCGCTCGCGGTAGCTTTCCATGACTTTCACCGTCATTTCCACAGGAATTTCTTCAATTGCCCGAGCAATTTCCCTTCGTAAAGCAAGAAGGGTCCTTGGTCGATGCTGGTAAACCTTCGATTTGAGGTAACACCAAAGGAAGAAGTCACATGGAGTGAGATCCGGTGAGCGCGGCGGCCAGCCAAGATCACCTCTCAGGGAAATGAGGCGACCGGGAAACAGTTCCCTGAGAATGTCCATTGATCGTCGCGATGTGTGGGCGGTTGCACCATCCTGTTGAAACCACACATTTTCCACGCCATTTTCTTCCATTTTGGATCTAAGAAAATTTTCCAGCATGAAACAATAGCGCTCGCTGTTGACCGTTACGGTTTGCCCATTTTCTTCAAAAAAGTAAGGCCCCCAGACGCCTAGGCGGGAAAGAGCACACCACACAGTCACTTTTGGGCTATGGAGGGGTTCCTGATGGATTTCTCGAGGATTTTCGTCACTCCAATATCGAAAATTCTGCCTGTTAACGGCACCACAAAGGTGAAAATGGGCTTCGTCCGTGAAGAGCACAACATCGTCGTTTGGGAGTTCTCGGAGATCGCGACACAGGTTCGTACGGGTTTCAAAATCCCTTTCACTTAATTCCTGTGCAACAACCATTTTGTAGGGATGCATTTTGAGGTCCCGGTGCAAAATGCGCCGAATACTGCGGTTGGAAATCGCCAAAGCGAGCGAATGTTTTCGCGCCGAACGACGCGGGGAACGTTCAATCGCGGCTCTCACATTGGCCACGTTTTCAGGTCCTGTTGCTGTCCTGGGACGTCCAGGCGACTTCTTTTTCAATGCTGAACTCGTCTGTCTAAAATTTGACACCCACACTTTAATCGTAGCGTGATGTGGAACAGGATCATGACGCCCGAGTCCGAAATGAATTCGAAAAGCACGTTGTGTAGCAATTATCGAACCGCCGCATTCGATAAACCGCTCAATAACAAAAGCACGATGTTCACCAGACCAAGGCATGTTGACTACTGACAAATGGCATAAAACCGGCTTTCTAACGGTTTTTACCCCACTACTCTACCTGCTCCCTCTTCTGGGAAAAAGGGATTTGAAATCAGATAGGTTTTTCTGCCCCACCCTGTATTTGTATTTAAAAATATTTTTCGTTTTATGCGTACAACCAGGTAAAATATCTGGCGAGAGGTTATATGCTGGCCACATCAGATTTTTTGAAACTAATGCCCGAAAGGTGTAATACTTCGACACTATGTTCTTTATGGAAGCATATTTATATGATTCTAAATATAGAATTACTATTTGATTGATTACAGTTCATATAGATATGGGAACTTTTGGTTCAGTTCCAACGGTTCCAACCAAGGTCTATCGAAACTTTTTCACAACATCTAAAATGTCCTTGACATAAATGCTAGCGCATAAAATAATATTTGCATAAAACTTCAAACGAACAGTAAAAATGAATTAGTGTAACATGCTTCACGTAGTTTACAGTAATAAAGTGCATTGTCAACTTTCACACAATAAAGTATGCTAATTTATTTGGACGTAATTGTTGTAATTTATTTTTATCTTGATCTCGTGTTTCATTGTTGTACTACAGATTTGAATAAACTGACATAAAATTATTTCTGGAATACTCTAATGTCACTAAAGCATTTCTCAAAAACAGAACGATGTCACAAAACATTGTCTACTGTAATTATTAAAGACAAGACAATAATAAATTCCAAACTTTTACATTTACAGACATTTTTTAATATTATTTATTATGTGTTTGAAGCTGTCATCGGCCTTCTTAAGGGCAGCTTCTAACAAATTATAAAGCACGAGGGATCTACAGAGTGATCAAAAATAACTGATTCAGATGGCAATAAGTAAACTTGAAATTGGTAAGACTGATTCAGAAATATATTTCCTCTTATTGACACTGTTGACAGTGACATTTGAAAATTTAAATTTGAGTACATTTACAATTTTTTATTAAAATGGTCGTTGTTTCCTTTATCCACATCCTTTTATTTCTTACATTAGCCACAGATTCCGCTTTTACCTGTTGATGTGTAAACTGTGGAAAAGAAGGATCCCCAGAATCTCTACTGCGTTGGCTTGATTATTATTACTATACGTCTGTATAGCGGTTGCTATGTAACAGGCAGTAAAAATATTTTTACTACTTAGGCAGTAAAAGTGGCATTTTATAGACTGTTAGTCGTTAAAAAATCGCACTATTAAGATTCATTCACAGCTACTTTTTTATGCGTAATGATAATGCATAAGACATAACTTTAATAAATAAAATAAATATATCATCGCGGCTTATTACCCATTGCTGGGTGTGCCAATCTGTTGTGTACAGATATCGGTAATGATGAAATATTTGCACCATGCGGGCGCTTACCAGGCGTCACCTCACGGGCACTCAATGCTGGCGTGGAGAGTGCACCACAGGGGTCAATTTTTGTGCCATTTAAAATTGTAAATATTTGGCGTCGGTCGGGATCGAACCCGGTTCCCCAGATTCGCGACCTGACACTCAGGCACGCAGCCACGAGACCCCATAATAACTTTAATACATAGTGCTAAAGCGTAACGTTAAAAAAAACATAGCATTTTCTGCAACAAAATTTAATTGAAAGTTGACATTTGTATTTATTCAAATTACCTGTCAAAATTGAAGTTTATCATGGCAGGAAAGGATTGCTGAAGCGTATTTCCTTGTTTAATTTTATTTGAGCACATGGTATTACAAATTTTGCACTATAGGTGCAGCTATATGTTTTCTTCGAAATTGTAGATTTTGAGATTTCTCGCAAATTTATTTTGACAGCTGTCACAAATTTACTTAATACATAATGCGTATGCATAAAAGTTTGGAGTTTGCAAGCTTTTGTTGCTAGGCATTGTGTTCATGCATTATGCGTTAAAATTAAAACTAGCTGTGTATGGTCCTGTGCGTTGCCATATAACAAACTTCGTTACGCATTATCTATTAGCACTATGTATTAATGTTATGCATTAAGAAAGTAGTTGTGAATGAAGCTTAAATGTCAATAGCAAAAAACATATTTTACCGGTTTCAGGATATTATTCCATTGTTTACATGTACAAAAGTAGGCTGGTAACTAAGTAATAACTGTATCTGTATGGTAATATTATTACCATACTGACTTGTCAACAACGGTCTACAAAATGAAAATAAAATAAAATGAAAATATAATGCTCTTCATTAATACATACAGATAACGTTAGCCTATCGTTCTAAATACGGTCTACTTTATTCTAAAGTAATAAACATGTGGAACAAAGCATTTAATTTGAATATTTGTCATATTGACGTATGTTAAAATAATTGTTCTATTAACCATAGCAATCTGAAAGTAGCATTAATGAAAGAATTTAAAAAAATGGTATTTATCAATAATGTCTTAATTTTCTGAAACCGATAAACTCTTGAACAAACCACGGATGTTATTAATCATAACAAGCCTTAGATATCTTAAAATCCTCGCTCTACGAGCTCGGATTTCAAACCGACATCTTCGGCAGTTATGATATACATAACATTCCCAGGTATGTTAATAGCTATTACCGGTTTCAGGAGATTAAGCCTTTGTTTACATGTATAAAAGTAGGCTGGTAACTAAGTAATCATTGTATCTGCTCGGTAATATAACAATACAGACTTGTCAACAACTGTCTATAAAATGAAAATAAAATGAAAGTATAACGCTGTCCATTAATACCTACATATAACGTTAGTGTATCTTTCTTAACACGGTTTACTTTATTCTAAAATAATAAATATGATAAAATAAAGCACTTAACTTGAATATTTTTTCATATCATCAAAATAATTGTTCTGTTTATCATAGCATTCTCAAAGCAGCATTAATAAAATAATTGCAAAAATAATATGTAATAATAATATCTCCATATTCTGAAACCGATAAACTATTGAAGAAATCACGGATATGTATCATATAACAAGTTTTAAATGTTTTAAAATCCTCGCTCTACGAGCTCGGATTTCAAACCGACATCTGCGGTAGTTATGATACTCATTACATTCCTAGGTATGTTAATAGCTCTAACTGTATAAAAGTTTATAATTTAGTTATTGTTCTTGTGTTAATTAAATAAATTATATTATAAGATTAATTTTGCAATATACCGGGGGGCGTTGGAAATCCGATAGGCTTTAACATGGGAAAACAGTTTTTCCTTGCGCGTTGCCCCCTAATTATTTTAGAAAAAAAAATCCACTTATAAATAAGTAAACAAACTTCATTTAGTAAGTTTAGTAACTTTAGAAAGTAAATACGAAAATTTTGAATGAAAAGATGTTTTAACTGTCAAATATTGTGACTTGAATGAGTATTTGAACTGTATAAAATTAAATTTTATTATGCTTAAGAATTTCACGTTATACAGGGTATTCGAAAAATAGGGGACCAAATTTGGAAAATATATTCAAAATTACAATAGTTGTTCGAAATGTCCTCCTTGAACTTGCATGCAACATTCTAGACGTCTTCTCATGGATTGTCGAACACGTTCGAATATTCCTGGTTTTAGTCTTATACTATTGCAACAGTCTATGATTCTTTGCCGCAAATCCTCTACGTTATTAATGGGCGTCGAATAAACTAAGCTCTTTAAATGACCCCAAAAATAAAAATCAAGCGGATTCAAGTCTGGTGAACGTGGAGGCCAAGTAGTTGAACCACCCCTGCCTATCCAACGATCACGAAATAAATTTAAAAGATATTGTCTTATTTGGAGACTAAAATGTGGAGGCGCCCCGTCGTGCATAAACCACATATGATGCCGTGTGAATAGTGAAACATTCTCCAATAAATTTGGTAAATCATTTTCCAGAAAATGTAGATACAAATTTCCCGTTAATCTGTTAGGCAAAAATAAGGTCCTATCAACTTATCGCCAACAATTCCAGCCCATACATTGACACTGACATTCTGTTGATGTCTGCTTTATATAAAACCATGGGGATTTTCTTCTGCCCATAGATGGTTGTTGTGGAAGTTGATTATTCCATTTCTATTAAAACCGGCTTCATCAGTAAAAAGCAACAAATTCAAAAAATTAAGATTAATAGCAATTTTCTGTGCTAACCATTGGGAAAAATCATATCTTGGGGCATAATCATTCGGAGACAGACCTTGCACGCGTTGAAGGTGATAAGGATGGATGCAGGAGTTGCTCATTCATGACACCCCACACTAATGAGTGGGAAATTTCTAAAGTATTACTTACTCCTCTAGTGCTTACACAAGGATCCGCGGCAACAAGATCCAAAATTTCTTCTTCAACATAAGGTGTTAAGGTAGTTCTAGGCCTACCCCTATTGACAGTCTCCAACATGAATGTTCCTTTTTCTCGAAGACGACGATCAATGGACATGAACATTTTTCTGCTTAGTTGCCTTCGATTGGGAAATAATTCTCCATAGAGACGTTTAGCTGCTCGCAAAATTACCATGCGCACGTCCGTACATTAAATGCATGTCGGCTAATTCTGAGTTCGTATAACTGTTCATTATTTATAGAAAAGCTTCTAAACAATGTCAAAATAATTTAATTACGGTGACAACAAATTATGACAGTTGCTAAGGAAACGTGATTAAATAAATTACAAGTATTAACGTAACTATTGTAATTTTGACAGTAAAAAACATTACTAAAAATAAAATTAAAAATTCAAATAAAAGAGTGTTTTATTCCGAAATTGTTCATTTCCGGACATGGGTATATTAGGATTATTTTCTTGTTTTGATTTGATTAAGATATTTTCCAAATTTGGTCCCCTATTTTTCGAACACCCTGTGTGTATATACAGGATGTAAATGAAATAAGTGCATTAAATTTAACCAGTAATATAACTCGGCGAGAGCAACAATATTTCTTAATAACTTTTTCTCGAAATCGCATATTTTTTTAGCATTTTTACCATCCCGTAAATTGACGAGTCGTTCTAAATATTTTTGTGATAATTGAATGCAGTAGCACTAGCTATGAAAATTTTGTTTTAGCAATTAACAGTCCTGTCAATTGTTGCAATTAAATTTTGACATTAGTAATAAACTTGTTTATAAGGTAAAATTCTGTCAAAATGCGAGTACACAGACATTGTAATTACTTACCTATGGTTTATTTATTTTTTTACTCGTATCTGTACTACATTTTACTTGACATCACGGTTGACATAAAGACAGTGTCATGGAGTTGTCAACGCATTTACACGGAGCATTTCCAAATCATCACCAAATCATTCTGTTCCTAATATTCGCACATTTGTTAATCTTGTACATCTTTATCACATCACATTACGGAGTGTCACATATGACAATTTTAAAAAAAGCAACAGTTATATCCATAATATGTGCAAAAAGTTCTGTTTTCAGCACACAACAGACTTCGATTTTGGGAATGGCTCATAATGTTCATGAATGAGACTGAATTTACTTGGGAAGGTGTATTTATTATGCACAATACACATCTCGACAGACGAAAATGCTGTAAAAATTTTCATTAAAACATATTTGAGCGGGAACAATAAATGGACGACTAATTATTGGTACTCAAGTACCTCTTTTAAATGGACAAAAGTTTGTACTTACATTATTTGAATAACGTATTTAAACTATTATGATTTATCGACGATAAATAATCATCTCATAACCTAATAACTATGTTTTTGCTCTTCCTGTCGTTACCTCACCTCGCCCCTCCTTGTCTTCCACTATTCACAGGTGATTAAAAAGTCTGGTTTAATACACAACTTTATAATTTTGTTATCCAAAATTTAAATTTCTTTATTTTAAAAATTGTACTATTACGAATTAATTAATAATAAATGTTATTTCCGTTGATTCGTTTATTAATTACTGTGTCTGCAAGTGTAACCGATAACCGACAATTTTTGAGCTGTTTGTACCCCACTTGAATACGACAGCTGTCATTTGTTCTCCATGGGCGCGCGCCGAAATATGCAACAAATCTTTAAAGAATTTTAACTCAAAATCTAAAAGACTTAGAAAAAAAAGTTATTAAGAAATATTGTTGCTCTCGTCGAGTTACATTACTGGTTAAAATTAATGCACTTATTTCATTTACACCCTGTATATGTATATATATATATATATATATATATATATATATATATATATATATATATATACATATAATTTTACTAAAAAATAAAATAAAATTTATGACAAAAAATCTTACATTTGTTATGCTTTTTGTTTTAATTCAATGGCTATCACTATTTTCAACGTGATTTTCGTCATTTTCATATCCAATTTCTGCCGTTACAAAGCATGCAAAATTAAATTTGTTTATTGATTCGAATGCAGAATTTCATGATCTACAACTTTTATTTGAAGTATTTTTTATCTAAACTAATTTGGGAAGCAACGCGCAAGGAAAACTGTTTTCCCAAGTTAAACGCCTATGTAACGGATTTCGAGCGTCATCCGCTATTAGAGAAATACTAAGTTAAAAACATACGCGTATCTTTATCTTATTACTCGCATCTGCTTCATTTGCGCACAATTTAAAAAGAAAACATGCGTAATTTTTAGCCATGTTTCACGCAGGAAAAATGGAAATTTTCTATGAAGAAAATTATAATTATTTAACATTTCCCACAGTTATCACAAATCATCGTGTGAAGATAAAGAAATCTGTTGGGGTTCATTTCAAAAATATCTTTGAAACATGTACTTGTATGTAAATTCTCAAATTACACTAGTATACTCGTACAAAGCAAATACGTTGCATTTTCATCAAGAATAATCGCAATGAAATTTTTGAATAGTTTAAAAATTCTAAAATAATAATTTAATATTCTGAAAATTAGTTTGAGTTATATTTGCCATGTCTCGCATCCTTATCAATAAACTTTGCTAATTAATAAAAATATATACAGGGTGTTCATTTTAAATGGGCCAGCATTGCTATCTCGAGAACTATAATAGTTACAAATACGGTTAAATGGGCACACAATATCTATTTCATAAGACAAATTTAAAGAAAATGGAAAGTATTTTTTTGGACCAGTGGTTTTAAATGAGATCATATATTTTTTATTTGCTCATTCGTTAGAGAAGTTAATTCTGAATTCAGTGATATAATATTTTTATTCCCTTACATAATGATTTTTTTGAGAAAAATGCATGTAAAGTTTCATATTAATTTGATTAAAATATGGCTATAATAAGAGTGTCATGAATGGAAAAATAGTATATTAAAGAACGTGTTTGATAAGACATGTTTTTTTCGCACGCGTCAAAATTTAGAAAACGAGCGTTAGCGAGTTTTCTAATTGACAAGTGCGAAAGTAAGTCTTATAAAATGAGTTCTTTATACTATTTTTTTATATTTTGCGCCTTCTACAATAACATTTACTTACTCAATTTGTCATTATATTTGTAACCATTTGTACATTTTCATGTAAATAATCTTCTCTAAATAAAATAAATAATAATAATAATTTCGACATTATATTATTAAAATAAATTGTCAATTAACTAAAAATGAATTAGGTAAAAATGGGTTAAAGAAACGCCATCTAGTACCAACCGTATAAGACAAAAAATTGCGTATCGAAATGAAGGTCATTATGAACGCAAAATATAAAAAAAATATAAATTAATTTTTTTAACCCAGAATTAGAATTCCTTGAAAGAAATACATGAATATTTTGTTTACGTTGACATTTATGATCATTTACAAGAACAAAACATTCACTTCTTTCGGTCAGGGCACTCTAATTCTATGTAATAAAAATAATTCCATTCGTGGCACTCTTATTATAGCCATATTTTAATCAAACTAGGATAAAACTTTACATGCATTTTTCTCAAAAAAAAAGTTATGTAAAGGTAAAAAAAATATGATCACTGAATTTTGAATTAAATTCTCTAACGAATAAGCAAATAAAAAAAATATATTCTCATTTAAAATAAAAAAGTTAGGTCGGGTATTTTGAGATCCACTGGTTGAAAAAAAATTTTTTTCTTTTATTTAAATTTGTCTTGTAAAATAGAAATTGTTTGTTCATTTAACTATCTTTGTAGCTCTTATAGTTCTCGAGATAGCAATGGTGGCCCATTTAAAATGAATAACCTGTATACATACATATGACGTAAGTAATAATGTTTTTCGTCTCTTTTTCTACCTATGTTTAAGTAATAATAATGTATTTATTTGTTTTGAAGTCCTTTGACCTATACAAATTTCATTACATTACAGTTACATACACATAAATACAATTTTACAGAGATATTTTTAGTGCCCTCTGTTGGCACCCTCGTTACATACAGAGTCGCTTATAGTGACCCCTGCTGCCACTCGGACTCATCTGGATGTGTCGGTTTTTATTAAAAACTGAATCGTGCGGGATTCGATCACTAACCAACACGAGCAGCCTTGTATTGCCAGGCGAGCACTCTAACCGCACGACCACAGATGACCGTTTAAGTAATTATTAAAAAATTAAAATAATAAATTATAAGGAGCCCGTCACAGATTGTGCCTGGGGCCTATGAAAGGTATAATCCAACCCTGCTTTTAAAATACAAATAATGTATTCTAAAGTTAATAATATGCTCTTAAAATGCCTAAATTCGGTAGCATTATTCGAAATGCCGGAAGCATTGAATCATAATTTTTGGCCAGCCTTTTTACAATAAATATAACTCTCCATTACGTAATAAAACTAAATTCGTATCATGGTGGAATTATATTTATTTCATATTGTCAATCCAGCGTTGGAAAATTGCTTCCCTGACAGAAAAATTGAAGCATGGATACTTATCAAACCTCTAACTATTTTTGACAGTAATGTACAGAATTTCTCATGATGCTGCCACCAGCTTAAAATATTGACATTTATTGATTCCTTCGGTAAATTTAGATAGATATCTTGTATTTCGTAGAGCCAATTTTCAAGCTTTAAATTGGCTCTTACAGAGAGAACACAAATCGATAAGCTTGCTGCAAATCACAAAAATGTCAGATGTTGCCAGCTCATTATGCAACATTTATTAAATTTATAGAGTAAAAACAATGGTTGTGGTAGTGATTCCAATTGACGACAAACTTTTAATTCCACAAAAATGCACAAAAATGACTCCCTGTAGTGTTATTTCCACGACAGCTTTAAAACCTCGTGAGATGTCGCCTGATAAACGCTCTCAACGGTAACACAGGGCTGCCAGCAAAAAGTATGACCAAAATAGTTAAAAATCTGATCTTTTTTTTGAAAAAAGTGATTAAAAAGTAACCAAATCTTAAAAAGTGTCTAAAAGAGAGACCATATTTAATAATAATTTGTATTTGAACTAATGAAATTTCATTATATAATTTAAAAGTAACATTTTCATATTACAAAAAATAATACAATTATAAACTTAGTTTTAGAACAAATATATAGTAAACTATTATTCACGAAAGATGACTATTCAAGGTCATTTGTGAGCCGTCTGATATAATATTACTTGCAGATAACTTCATTGCATTCCGTTTGCATAGGCGTGCAACATGAAATATTTATGGACACATTTTAACTGAAAAAATAAGAATAATTCATTTGAAAATTATGTTTCTTTCTAAATAATGCCTTTCCGAAAGATTTATGTTCTTCACTTATGTTTTTCCAATATACAAAAACATAGACTTAACTTATAAACCAAGGAATAATAATTTGATTTAAACGTCAACGCCACTTGGTAAATATTAGCACAGAGGGCAGTGCAGTACATAATTAGGTATCTGTAATTTTACGACATATGTCATTATTATTTATAGTCTGTTAGAAAGTAATGCCACTATTTACGTATATCTGTCACACGACATAAATTAAATAGACATAGGTCAAATACGAGTAATCTTTCTCTTTCTAATACAAAATGTTGCTAAGCTACTGCTATAAAGAGATGTGTATTCTTTCTTCGAACAAATGACCTTGAATAGTAATCTTTCGTGAATAATAGTGTATACCGGGTGTCGCTCGAAGTCTGTTACAGAAAAGATTAACACGAAAAAAGTTATTTTTATTATTTTACCCGCCTCGTAAAAGGGAAAAGTTGTCGATGTACTTCCGCACCTCCGATTTGGATAAAACTTTGTCAAAATATTCTTCTCATCAAGACAAACATAGAAAAATAATAATATTTATTGTAATAATTTAACTGTATGTTTATATTTTATTAAAAGTAAATAAAAGATTAAAAATATATTGTAACGTGAGAGTACCTACGCCTCTGAGCCAGCACGCACGCGACCGAAGCAACCGTCGCACCCGCCGCCGCTGCGCTAAGCAAGCGTCTAAGTTTAACGATGACGTAATCGTACCAGCAACCGGGCGACGTAAACAAACGTGTCTCGACGTGTCTAATTACTTTCGGTCAACTGAACTTTTTGTATTTGATGTCATTATGTGATCGAATGTTCTAGAGCTCTCTAGAAGGTAACGGCAGCTATATAAAAGGGACGCACCTATGCCCGAGAGTTAGTTACATAATCAGCTGAGTTGAGTTATATAGATAGTCAGTAAGGCAGTTAGTGAGTTTAGTAGTATAGCAGTATCGTGATAAGCATATGCACTATAGCGTCGAGTGGAGTACTCGGGAAGTTATTGGTATACTGGGATAGCTGTGGATGTGAATACTCGGTAGTGTTGACGAGTATTGGGAAGCTATACGAGGACAGTAACGGCGAGTCAGAAGTTAGTGGTACACTGGGATAACTGTGGAAGGGAATACTCGGTAGTGCTGATGTGTATTGGGAAGCTATAGTATACGAGGACAGTAACGTCTAGTCGGGAAGTTAGTGGTATACTGGGTTAGCTGTGGAAGTGAATACTCAGTAGTGAATATTGGGAAGCTAGAGTAAACGAGGACAGTAATAGCGAGTGGGAGTGGATACTCGGCATTGTAGTTGAATAATTGCGGCCTACGGACAATCTACAAGAGTCTGCAACAGACCGGTAGTCTAAGATTGGAACGCATAGTGAAATAAATGAACAGTTAGTTAAATAAAAGTACGAGAGTACAGTAAAATAAATAGTCGTGTTAATTGTTTAAATAAATAAATAATCTTAGTGTTTAAGTAATTAATTACATTCTTAGTCTTAAATAAGTATTTCATATTTGGTTAACTATTGTAATAGTCATTTTTATTATCTCTTAATATTTATTTACCGTTTAATAAACATCTATATTAATTAATAATAATTCTTAGATTTTTACACTTCACCCATATAAATAAAAACGTTGCAATATTAATCATAAAAATTATTTTGAAAAGTAAAAATTAAATATTACTGCTGGCTGGTTCCGAATCCAAGTCTCTCCACTATGCTAGTTGAACTGTTACTTAGTAATTAATTTTTCCCACTTCCGATATCGTAAGTAGGCTATTAGGACATTGTTCGTAGGGATGTATATTTATTTTACTATCAAGGTATCGGTGTATATTAGCGACGGGATGTAAGGATTGTCCTTACTTCCCTACAGCTGAACTTACCCCCCTCTTTGTGAAATACCAACAGTTAGATATTTTAAACTTGTGCCAAATATTTGCTAATTCTTATAATTTATGATTTCGAATTTGATTCCTATAAAATTGTCCTCATTTCATAAATGTTTCCATTTAAAAGTTACTATTGACGTGTCAAATGTGACAAATGACAGCGTTTTTCTTCTTAAATTTTCCATGGAATACTAAGATTCTTTTTTTTAATGTACCGATATTCAACGGTATTCCTTGACTGTAAAAATGAATAGGTAAAAAATAAATCATCGGGAGTGGAAAAATCTTATATGCAACACGAGATGTAGGTACATTTGACCATTCTCGAACTTATTTGCCAGCCCTCGCTATCGCTCGGGCGCAAAATCGTCCTTGATTGGTAAATGATACCTACATCCCTTGTAGCATAAATAACTATATCCGGTATACGAACATTAATCCTGCAAATTCTACAAATTTTCTTAATCTAATATTACACAATTAAATAGATTAGTTTCAACTGTAATCCGTAGAGATAATATCCTCCAATAAGTGTACTAAATTCAGCTTAAAATCTTTCACTGGGGACACACTATTCACAATTAACTGATTTCACATGTTAATTTTCTGTGTCGGTCGACCTAAGAAACCCAGTATGTGACACGTTATTAAAAAGGTTGGAAAACACTGGTTTAGCTCAGTATTAACTTTTAACACACCACTGAAAACAGTACCATATTGCACTCACCTGTGTATTTATTCAACAGTTCCCCTGCTAGGATTGTGAAATCATAATAAAAGGATTTCATGTACACGCACTACATTTTTTAATTTCAAGTGGAAACCTAAAATTCGCCGCAAGAACAATGAAACAATTTAAATTATTCAGGCAATCCTTTGTTCATTCCATTATTGCGTTGTGGCGTATTCTAAACCCAAACTCATTCCCAATTCAAAATTTCGTCTGTCGTGAACAAAAACCTCATATAATATTTATTAAAGCGATCGTTAACCGTAATTACCACTGAAGTTAGGCTAGGTTAGGACTAAGGACATGACACGCATAGAAACAAGTCGCAATATCGAAATGTCATAATAACGACACTAACACACATCGTCTTAGACATAAAACTTTATATTGTAACGTTTTAATTTATTTGGGTTAAGTGTAAAAATCAAAGAATTATTGTTAATTAAAATTAAAGAATCCTATAGTTCGACCAAGTTGGATCATATAGTAGCTGATATATAATTTTCTTTTCGTTTCCATTGTTGTTAATATGATTAATATTTCTTTAATTTTATAGAGCTGTTCAACTATTAATGAATTAATATAAATTACTGCTTTTTGTGAACTATAAATAATATCGTATTAATTATCGTTTTTACTTTGTAGCTACACATCTTTGTGAAATGTCATGTGGAAGTCATTTACACCCTGTATATTATATAATATCATATGTAACCAAAGATTTAATTGTCAAGTGAAGTTCCTTCTCGGTTATCTGATTGTTTGACCATTGTTAACATGCAAACTTATAAATTTATTATAGTTTATAATTAAATATACTTGTCGTAGGCAAAAATAGTTTTAAAATATTATATAGTAGTTACTGACTTGGCCATTAGAGGGTAGTGCTGCCGCATCGTTAAGTAACGTCACGAGAATATATAAATATTATCAAAAATTTCAAAAATTCGTAGTTTAAATATTATATAAGTATTCCTAGAAGATAAAATATGAACCTACATTAATAATCTTTTTTCTACAGTCTATATACAAAGTAGCCATTTGCGTTCTCTTTTGTCAACGCAAAATGTTACTTTGCCGTCCATGCGCGACAAAGAAGAAAAACGCTCGCTGTCCAAATTTCTAACTATACAATGTTGAGAAATGTCACTTGTCTACATTCTTAATGGAAACGTTTAGTTGCGAACTAATGGCATTGTAGTTGCACATTTACCACCTTCACAAGTCAATCTAATATACAGGGTGTAAATGAAATACTTACATTAAATTTAACCAGTAATATAACTCGTCGAGAGCAACAATATTTTTTAATAACTTTTTCTCGAAATCGCATTTTTTTAGCATTTTTACCACCCCGTAAACTGACGAGTCGTTTCAAATATTTTTGTAATAATTGAATGCAGTAGCAATAGCTATGAAAAATTTTGTTTTAGTAATTGACAGTCCTGTCAGTTGTTGCAATTAAATTTTAACATTAGTAACGAACTTGTTTATAAGGTAAAATTCTGGCAAAATGCTTATGTTTATGAATAGCGGATACACGGACATTGTAATTACCTATGGTGAAGTTCTCAAGGTCAACGAAGTTACACGAAAATCATCCTCTTCGTAATATTCGTAAATTTATGTTGTACCACATACAATATCTTCGAGATTATCACAGTTTGGCGTGTCACATATGACAATTTGGAATATTTTAAAAGAGCAACAGTTACTTCCACGCCATGTGCAAAAATTTCATTGTTTCCAGCATTTCAATTTTGCGAATGAGTTGTACTGTTCACTGAAGGGCTGGACATATTAGAGAAAGTGTCCTTAATAATGCACAATACACTTATCTAGTCACAAAAATCCTCATACTGTAAGAAGGAAACACAATTTTCAACAAAAAATATCATTAATTGTTTGGGCGGGAATAAACTGACGAGTCATTGATACTCATATAATCCCACCTCGTTTAAATGGACAAAAGTATGTACTTACATTTTTGAATAACGTATTTAAACTATTATTATTTGCCGAGTTGACACACGAAAATTCATCTCATAACCTTATAACTACTATGCTCTTCCCACGCTCTTACTCTATTCACACTAGTTCAGAAACCTGTTTCAATACATAATTTTATAATTTTGTTATCCAAATTTTAAATTTCTTTATTTTAAAAATTGTACTATTACGAATTTATTAATAATAAATATTTCTTTACTTGTGTCAATAATTAAAATAAATAATAAATATGTTTCCCGTTCATCGTTTATTAATTACTATGTCTGCAAGTATGCAACCACCACCCGACTATTTTTGTGCTGTGTACATCGAACTTTGATTCAGACAACAGAGATCTTGCCATTGGCGGGTAACGAAATTTTAAACAATTCTTTAAAGAATATTAACTCAAAAACTAGAAGATTTAGAAAAAAAATATTTAAAAAATTGTTGCTCTCGACGAGTTACATTACTGGTTAAATTTAATGAACTTGTTTCATTTACACCTTGTATAACTGCTCTGTCGGTATATTACATAACCAAACAAAATGCCGCACTGCTGTGAAAATAAAATAGGGCATTCATTTACAAAAACGAAAGCATAAAATGCTTAGATTAGATTGAAGCAATGGCTCAAGAAGAATGGAAAATAACGATAACCTGCAAAAGTTTGGCGTGAACGCTCCCAATGGACATCCACTTTTTCACTGCACTAGTAAACTAGTACTAGTACTTAAACAAATAAATTAAACAAAACAACTTTTTGATATGGTGGAGGACCCCAGTGTGGCGACTGTAGAAAAAATTTTGTATGTGTTTCGAGCGCAAATGGACATTGTCCATTCCTCCTGCGTCGCGCGGTAACAACCTCTCAATCGATAATGATCCATTTTGCGCTCTTAATACACAAATAGCTATACTTACATACAGAACAAAATATTTTTAAAAAATTGTGGAAATACCCTATTGAAGGTTAGTTTCCGTGCCAATAACTCTAAAACTAGAGCAAAATACCAGTCTTGCACCTTGTCGATATCACAATTTGTCGATAGCAAACCACACTCTCACTCACATTCTAATTAGCAGACAATTCCTTTTAGTTGGCATGTACGCACTTAGAATGTGTACTCATGGAGGCTGAATTGGTAATCACGGATAACATTGTGTTGCTTCCGTTGGTGAATACTTTCACGCTTCGTCGCACGGTGCCTTTATACAAACTGCGGAACCATACCGTCCCACACGTCCGGGTACCAATATCCAACCGCACAAGATTCGCATTCGCCAATCGTGCAGATCATTTTAATATCCCTATTGAAATGCAGTAAAATATGACAAAGGAGCCAAGGCATTGTCAGCGAGTCTTTCAATTCATGACAATGGCAATGACATTAGCAAATAGATTAGATCAATTTGGGAAATGGAGATAAAGAAAAATGAAGCAGGTTATTGTCTCTTTAATTGTGGTTTATTGCTTATTAGTGGTGGTATGAACGACAAATAAATTAAAATCCTTGAGTTAATAAAGTTCATACCTCGTAACCATTATTCTCAATTAAATTTACAAGTGGTGGTAAGAAAACTTTAATTTATAAAGTCTTAGTTTTAAAGAACTATAATAGGGGATTCCACCATTTTTACTTCCTTGTACGAAGTAAAGGAAGTATTGTACCTAATCGCGAAAAATTTCGGTTTTGAGATTACAACGGAAATATCCATTTTGACCATCCCTGAATCCATTTTGACTAATTTCGTCGTGACGTCTGTACGTACGTACGTACGAACGAACGTACGTGCGTATGTATCTCGCATAACTCAAAAACGGTAAGCCGTATAAAGTTGAAATTTTGTATTTAGGACTGCTATAACATCTAGTTGTGCACCTCCCTTTTTGGTCATTACATAATTTCTAGAAATGGTACTTTATTTGAAGCCTATAATAGATTTTAATGAAAAACTATCTTAAAATATAATCTAACACTTTACAAATTTGGTATATAAGACTTTTATGTCAATTGGAATAACATAGTGGATTTTGGTTAAAACAGGCTAACCGGAAGTGACATATTACCTGAAGTTGTTAACAGTTTTTCTTCAATAAAATGGTTTCATTTTGATTTTAGAAATAAATGCTTCAAATAAAATTTTTAGAGAATTAAATTCTTTGTCTAGCACATCAAGTATTATTAAATTAGTCCTTCGTATAAGCGAGATATGTATATTTAAAACATATAATTTTTGGTTTTTGTAATGAAGCTTGCTATGGATTAGGACAAAAAATAACAAAAAAATAAAAAATATATTCTAATGTCAAATTACGTCAAATACGTGCAATTTTATACTTGGGTCTATACTTCATATTGGTCTTGTGTACAAGGAAGTCGTGTGGTGTCCACATCAGATTTTTTTATAATCTCTTCGGAATAATAATAATAGATACATAACACTACCGTACGATAAAGCTTCCAAAACTGTAAACAAAATTTTTAAAAATCAAAATTTAACCGTAACTTACAAATTAAAAAATACCATTAAATCGTTATTAGGTAACCCTAAAGATAAAATAAATACTAACAAAAAATCCGGTATTTATAAAATTAGTTGTAATGATTGTAATAAAGTTTACATCGGTCAAACTAAAAGACAAATTGACACTCGGTTTAAAGAACATTTTTATCATCCAAAAAGCGGTAATCCAGAAATATCTAGCGTAGCTCAACATATGTTCATTAATAATCACAAAGTTAACAATTCTAATATTAAACTTTTAAAACATATTAATAATGATAGATATTTAGATGCATACGAGAGTTTAATAATAAATAAATATAAAAATAATTTGATGAACGCAGATCTCGGTCCCATACCAAACTCAAAACTTTTCAATTTATTACAAAGTTAAATTTTATTGGACGATTTCAAATTTTAATGACTCATTATTATTGGACGAAAATTATCTTAGTTTATAGGTAATTATTCACCTGTGACTCCCATCCCTATATAATCCCAGTTCTCTCCCTTGTTTTTCAGAGTTGTTAGGACCTCTGGCATGGTTGACATGTTGAGTAATCTTGACTTGACTACTCTGTTTAACTTTCACTTATTATACTACTGATGATGAGAACTTAGTTCTCGAAATACGTGTTTAGTTTTTGTTAAAATTAATTTTAAGGTTAAGGGGTTATCATAATAGTTTTAGACAGATGTCGGCAATGATAAAATATTTGCACCGTGCGGGCGCTTACCAGGCGTCACCTCATAGGCACTCATTGCTAGGGTGGAGAGTGCACCACAGGGGTCAATTTTGTGCTATTTAAAATTGGAAATATTTGGCATTGGTCGGGATTGAACCCGGTTCCCCAGATTCGCGACCTGACACACAGGCACGCGGCTACGAGACCTCATGGGGTCTCAAAAATAAAGATTAGCTTAATCTTTTTTGTGACTCGGGCGGTACATGGCGGGAGGTATTGTGTTGGCCACATCAGATTTTTTAACCAGTTGTTAAAAATTAACCAATGAGTTACAAATTAGTCCCGTACTAGTGTTGGAGAATTTGATTAATGTGAAAATATTAAGTCAAAAATGAATAAGTATAACCACAATAATATCCTTAGTTTTCCAAGAGCGATTTTTGTGCGTTAGGTGAGGTTATTCTTGGTATTTTTTTAACAGTAATGTGAATTTCAAAGAAATGGCAATTTTAATGTCTTGCAAATCAGTTTCATCCATTATTATTAACTTTTGATGTGATATTCTTGTCACAAAATTTGATAAAAATACTATTTATTTCAGTTACAATTGATAAATAAATTACACACACAGATAACATCGTAAAAACGTGAAAATCCAATTTTAGGAACCTTAAAACGTACAAAAACATCAATACATGTTTACCTAGGGTATGTGGGAGGTAAAAATATCGGTAAACTCATGAAGATATATTGCTTTATTTTCCCAATTTCAATTTTTGTGGAAAACAAAGTTTAAAAACACTGTTGACCGTTCACCTTCTAATGGAATAGTCAATAAATCTGTTTACGTGACATGTTTTTGTATGGGACAATAAGAAATAAATTACGTCCAAACTCGGCAACGCTAGTGATTAAATTGATGAAAGGTGGCAAATGGTAATAAATTATTCATTAATTACTCCAAACGACGAGATATCCAACTCTTAATGAATACGAAGCATATTATCTGATAAATATATGAAAAATTTCTACTCCAAAACGGCATTTTATAGGAGTTAACATTAAACGAGCTGGAAGAGTAATTTACGAAATAAACAACTATTGATTATTTTCAACGGTTTTATTATTGTAACTCATAATACAAGGAATGTATATATGATTCCATTTGATACATATGTTTATTTTTACGCCCATTAAAAAAGTATACTTTTTTCCTATATAATATCATAAGTGGTAAATTTTTGCCGAAAAATAAAAATCAGGTAATCATTTATATATTTTCTTTCTTGACAAAAAATCTTCTAATTTTTATTGTGTTTTGAGGTGTTATATTTAAGGTTGCTTTTTCAACGTTTTAAATAGATTCCTGTCCGAATCGACTCGTTGTTAATAAAAACTGATAACACTGAAAAAATACACACTTTGACAGGTATGTAAACAATATGTTTCTAAAACGTCAAAAAACTTTCGCTTATCAACACTTACTTACTTGTAAAAAGACAACATCTTATTGGCTTAAAGGCCGCGAAAATTTTTTGTGACGTTGTTTTGTCGAAATGAAACTTGGTAACTAGGTACGAGTACATACATACATACATACATACATACATACATACATACATACATACATACATACATACATACATACATACATACATACATACATAAAATCACGCATTTCCCACTTAGTGGGTTAGCACAAACCCGAAGGAATAACAATAACATCATCCAAAAAAAAACCAGTCTCTCTTTCAATAACATTCTAACTAACCTGACATCATAGGTACAACATATATTCCTCACTCTTAACATATTAAAGTGACGGATTTTCGGTAGCGAAATACCGCATCCGGACCACAATAATAGTTACGAAACAATCATCCTTCGCCACACATTCCTGTCTAAACACACTTCTTTCGCCTCGGCCACATTCATAATCGCATTCATACACGCTCTTCTTCTCTTCCCACTCGGAAACATTCTCTCTTTTAGTACCTTATCAATCACATCCATCCACTTACACACTGGACGGCCACGCAATTGAACACCCTCAATTTCACCAAGATATATACGCTTAACAAGCCGTTCACTCTTCATTCTCTCCACATGACCAAACCATCTCAACTGGCTCATTCCTACTCTCTTAACAACATTCTTCCTAACCATACATTCTTCATACACCAAATAATTCCTCACGCGATCCCGTCTTACATATCCACATACTCCACGTAAATACCTCATTTCCAAGGCAGTCACTCTCTTTTTATGCTTTCCCGTCCATGCCCAACATTCGCTTCCATACATCAAAGCAGGCACTAGCACTCCATTATACACACTTAAACGAGCTTCTCTAGATACGTTTACGTTTCGAGCAACCATACCCAGAGCACCCATTACCTTACACCCCGCACTCACTCTCCTTTCAATTTCCCTATCAATTCGACCATCCCTTGACATCATACTACCCAAATATACAAACTCATAACTAGGTAGAATCCTGAATTTGAATTGGCTTATAAATTTATCAGTGAAATAGTCATTAAAATACATTCAGAAAGTACCTGTTATTTTTTACACAATAAAAGCATGAAAAAAATCACTTTTTTACGTAAACGCGTGATATAATGAAACACTGTGGCACTTTTTTCAAGGCGATTATAGCACGCAGACGTAAAAAAAATTATGCGACTCATAAGTTTTTACTCAAAGGATTTGTGCCCTCGCCGCTTCTCGTAAAAAAAGTTACACTTTTTTATTCACTTGTTACAAAAATATGTAACTATTTATGTGGATTTTAGAGCACTTCAGATTTAATTTCAATTTTTAATTAAACTCTTATTTATCCACATATGCATTTGATTTTCTGTCTTGCACGCTTCTGATTTTTGTTATATTTTATACGAAGTACGTGTTATTCGTTTTCTATTGATATAAGTACTTTTACTCGTATCACGCTGGTAGCTGGTATCGTGGTGTGTGATGTGTATGTAAGATGTCATTAACACGTGCCATAATGGTAAATCAAAAGTTGGTCCCACTGGCCATTTTTACTTCCTTGTACAAAGTAAAGGAAGTATTGTATTCGCGAAAAATTTCGGTTTCCAGATTTCAACGGAAATATCCATTTTGGCCATCCCTGAATCCATTCTGACTAATTTCGTCGTGACGCTGTACGTACGTACGTATCTCGCATAACTCAAAAACGGTAAGCCGTAGAAAGTTGAAATTTTGTATTTACGACTTCTATAACATCTAGTTGTGCACCTCTCTTTTTGGTCATTACATAATTTTCAGGTATGGTACTTTATTTGAAGCCTATAATAGATTTTAATTAAAAACTATATTAAAATATAATCCAAAACTTTTCAAATTTAGTATATAAGACTTTTATATCAATTGGAATAACATAGCAGATTTTGGTTAAAACAGGCTAACCGGAAGTGATATATTACCTGAAGTTGTTAACAGTTTTTCTTGAATAAAATGGTTTCATTTTGATTTTAGAAATAAATGCTTCAAATAATAGTTTTAGAGAATTAAATTCTGCGTCTAACACATGAAGTATTATTAAATTAGTCGTTTGTATAAGCGAGATATGTAAATTTAAAACTTATATACTTTTTGGTTTTTGTAATGAAGCTTGCTATGGATTAGAACAAAAAATAAAAAAATAAAAAATAGATGTTAATGTCAAATTACGTCAAATACGTGCAATTTTATAATTGAGTCTATACTTCATATTAGTCTCCCGTACAAGGAAGTCTTGTGGTGTCCACATCAGATTTTTTTTAGATTTTCTTGCCCGGTACATACTATAATTTTTGTTATAAAGGGGTTTAAAACAGTTTTTATTATAAGACCGCACTTTGGGCTCACATGGCTCTAATCACTTTTGCACAGTGTGACCTATACTTTATAACAATTAATGTTACTTTTTTTGTAAATTTATTAAAAATAAACTGTTGTGAACATAAAATTTGCATAATAATTTATATGCAAAATACATATAAATGTGTAACTCCACATTGGAGGCACAAATCCACAGGCCAAGACTAGCGATGTGTTGCTACGGCCACACACAAGGGAAGTGCATTAAATTTATAGTGATACATAGCTCTACTGTGCTGTTATACGGCCAGATATCGTTCAATGTCGTGTGACAATACTTGGAGTCACGCGGCCATTAGGTCAAAAAAATTGTGACTCCGCGTTGAAGGCACCTGGCATTGAACGCGTAGTTTGTGTTTGGCAAATTTGACAATGTTCATAATTTTTGTATAAATTAAAAAAAAAAAAAATAATAATATCGTAATTTGAAAATGTTTGCGTCGTATTTTCTATGTTCAGAAAAAAAGGTATAGATAATCGATATAACTCAAATACAATAAAAATTACAAACTACGAGATCCTGTCGCAATATGTGACATTATATGTCATTAGTTGTACATAAATATACTCTAATAAAATATGAAATATATACCAATAACGAGTATAAAATGTGCATTAAAGTACAGCAATCATATTTCTTTACCATAAAATTATTCATCATAATGACAATTTAAAATTCACCATTATCGACAATTGCTACTGCAGCGAAACAAATGACACGAAATTACATAAACTTTTCTTCAATTTAAATCGAAATTCTATCCGGAAATGAGGGTAAAATAATTACAAAATTCGAACGGAAAACAAATGCAACCGCCAGCACGCAAACGCAGCCGGATGTCTGCAATCATCGCGCCAAAATTCCATAACCGGAAGGAACATATTTCGCGGTTGGTGACTAGATTCCTATTCCTACATCCTAGTGTTGGAAATATAAACAAATTTACTGGAGGTCATCTCAATTAACCGATTTGATCTTCATTCATATGAGATTTCCACCTACATACATTGCCGAATAAATAGGATTAGCGATGATGTCACAGCTGTTAAGATAGACTATTTCGAATTATATAAATCTAGACTTACGTAAAAAAAATAGTGGAAGACTACTATTAAAGAAAAAAAAAATATCGTCACGGCATATTACCCATTGCTGGGTGTGCCAATCTGCTTTGTTCGCAGATATCGGTAATGATGATGATATATTTGTACCGTGCGGGTGTTTACCAGGCGTCACCTCACGGGCACTCATTGCTGGCGTGGAGAGTGCACCTGGGGAACTACTATTAGATTTAGGAAAAAAAATATTTTATTTATTTCAAAGTAAACTATATGGTTTATTTCATTGGAACTCGAAGATTGGGCTTCATTCTCAAAATTTGCAGGCTATGTAGAAAAATATTTGCAGCGATTTACAGATTTTGACAACCGATGGACAACACTCCGATATAAGCGTAGTTGATTTAAAGATGTGGTTTGTGGTTATTGATGTAGACGGCATTTTCCATCGTCCATGATGTCCCTTGAGGTATACAACCATTTGTTTAAAACTGGGCTACAAACTTTCAGCCGTATTCATAGTAATTCTAACTTGGTTTAAACCAGGTCTATCTTCGGACTAAGGTTTTTTCCTTGTTCATAATAACGGTTGACAGACCTAGTTTAAGCCTAGTCTAATATTTAGACCACATCAACCCCTAGTTTAAACTAGGTCTACGTCCAGTCTTTGTAACGAATGCAGTATGCTTATAAAAAAATATCTGGTGTGACCAACACAATACCTCCCGCCATGCACCGCTCGAGTCACAAAAAAGATTAAGCTAATATTTATTTTTGAGACCCCATGGGGTCTCGTAGCCGCGTGCCTGAGTGTCAGGTCGCGAATCTGGGGAACCGAGTTTAACGCCAAATTTTTCCAATTTTAAATGACACAAAATTGACCCCTGTGGTGCACTCTCCACGCCAGCAATGAGTGCCCGTGAGGCAACGCCTGGTAAGCGCAAGTTTATTTCTTAAAATATAGTCTAATTTAATCCAAGTAACTACCTTTATTTTAAACCTCTCAACAGTATTAAATTCCAATTACAGAGTGGGTTCACATTCACACACATCCATGCCTTAGTTGGATTCGAACCGAGAGCCCCGAGGGCACTCGTGACATGAGGCGTTGCTCTAACCATTGAGCCACCGGAGCTATAATAAAATGAACATTCAATTTTAAATACCGGGATAGAATTCACTAATCCAAAAATGAAAATTAGCATTTTTGTGAATCGTTAATTTTTATTAATCTAAATACATACATACCTACATATTTACATAGACTGGAAACTGTATTGATTTCCTTTCCTATTGTTCTGTTTACATTATTCTTTTTAAGACGTTACTATTATTATTTTGAAATGATTAGTTCTTTGACAGTGACATTTATCTATCAGTTACATACATTTTAATAACTGCCAAGGAGTATTGTTTGTTTAAAGCGTAGGCTCCGGGATTTAAATTATAGATAATTTTATAAATTTATCCATATAATATGTAGAAAAAGTATTAATGCAAATCTGTAAATAATTTAATAATCTTTAATTGTTATAATAACATTAATGTCGAAAAAATAATATTTAAAGGTATTTTTCGAAGAAAAACTATTTTGAGCTTCTAGTAAAGTGCCATTTCCGGTTATCCGATTTAAACCAAAATCTAATGGGGTCTTTCCATTACAGAAAAAGTTCGAAATACAAGGTTTCAAAATTTTCTGAATAGTATTTGAGTTAGAGCGGAGGATCCACACACACATACACACAGACATCATCGGGAAAATGTTAAAATTCTCGATATGCGATTTTTAGCACGATCCCTATACCTCCCTTACCAAGGGTAGCGGGAGATAAAAATGCAATTGTAAGATGTATGAAATATTTATTAATTGTCAAATTGACAATGTTGATTTAAATTAATAAAAGTCAGGATATTCCAGATATTTTTACACACATTAATGATGTTGAAGATGGAAAAGATCACGTCAGAGTTGAAGGTATATTTTTAATTATATTTGATAATTAAAATGTGTATTTAATTTTAGAGAACATAATGAATTAATGCTACTTTCAGAATGCTGTGGTTAACAGAACAATTATTTTGACATATGTCAATATGACAAATATTAAAATTATGTGCTTTATTCTTTATGTTTATTATTTTTAAATAAAGTAAACCGTATTTACGATACACTAACGTTATCTATATGTATTAATGAAGAGCATTATACTTTAATTTTATTTTCATTTTGTATTCAGTTATTACTTCCTTACCAACCTACTTTTGTACATGTAAACAATGGATTAATATCCTGAAACCGGTAATAGTATATTACTAACCGAGGTGGAAAGTGTTTCATTGTCGAGGGCGAAGATAGTTAACCAAGGCGCGAAGCGCCGAGGTTAACTATAGCCCGAGACAATGAAACTTTTCACCGAGGTTTGTATACTATTTTATTCACAATCTGAATTTGATATTTAAATAATAATAACCTAACATAAATAAACGAATGGTCTGAGATTGTTCATTTGTCACATGAACTGCATGAACTGTCACTTTGATTTCTAACCTTAAATACTGATTTCATTCATTACTTGTATTATTTACAAGTTTATTCCATATTTTTATCATATAAATTGTAAAGATGCTTTGTTTATATGTAAATACCCATCATTGATACGCATTGATCTCTCAAAGCGGGGGGGAACTATTTCCCGGCTCGAGGTTGGAAAGTATAGCGTGAGGATAGCTGAGGTTGGAAAGTGTCAACTTTCCAACCCCAGCTATCTTCACGTTATACTTTCCAACCTCTTGGAATATGAGGTTAACAATAACTAGCTTCCCAACTTTTTAAAAGTCAGAAATCGTCATATTACTAACCGATTGTGAATAAAAATATATACCTACCGGACGCGTTGCTGAGCTAGACAGATGGTACCAGTTCAGAATACAAAAAAAGTATACAAAAAATGCATATTTTTTAACTTTGTATACATTTCATGTTCCTCGAACAAATAAGTAACACATCATTGAACCAAACTAATATTTCCTATTAACCGACTTGCTCTTTGTCACATTCAGACAAAACTTCTACCGACTCACGTTGGCAAATTGCCGAACAAGAACAGCAACGACAGAAAGATTAAGTTGAAGAGGTTATGTCTGTCACGTCAAGAAGTCAAACGAAATTGACAAAGTAAACTTTTCCCTTATATATGGAAGTTTTGATCGAAACATTTTGTAGAAATGATACGAGCAAGTTTCGTTTCACAATGAATTTGAAATTTGATAAAGAAGTACAAACATGGATGGAATTTTAAACAGATGTTGAAATATAACATATAGCTTTATCAGGAGCATGTTAAATATTTAACAATATTTGAAATGAAAGAATGATATTTTATAGAACACAAACAATATATTAAATTTATAAATATTGTTCGTAAAAAATTTGTAATTAAAAATTATTATAATGATTTATTTATTGTTTGCACTATTATGCCGATTAAAATTAAAATCATTTATTACTTGACATATATAAATTAGGTATATAAAATCTAGTACAGGAATAAAAATGATTAATTAAAATCATATTTTCATTGCTATTATTAATAATTAAATTAATCATAAAATGATATGGGTACGAGTATTATTTTTCTTGTTTAGTAGAATAACAATAAATAAATGGGCCTGTGGCTGGATCACAGTATTCAGAATGTCCAGTAGTCTAGGATCACGTGTCCAATATACATGGGAATCTCGAGAATTATACTCAAATCGGACATTCTCGTAATCAATGCGTCATCTGATGTGGCCAGCACATTACCTTCCGTCAGTTCTATGTATTTTGTATAAATGTCATACAGAAAGTTCCTTGCAAAAGATTCTATTTCTTGTACATTACCTTAAGGAAGTTGTATGTATTTTATACAAATTCCATACGCACAACAAAAGATCCCATATTTCCAGTAAAAACATAACAAAAACATACTGTCAACTGCACTTGACACTGACACCTTACAATCAAAATTTTCTTAATATAGCAGCTGTTTCCAGAGTTATTTATATATGATATATGATACAGTGTGTTCAAAAAAATTCTTAACTCGGAGTAGGCTATTTTTTTAAACACACTGTATTTAATTTCTTTATAATTTTTGAACTCTATGTCCATTTAATATGAAGTATGAAATGCATTCAAATCGTATAGAGAATAAAATATTCTTTAATATTTATAATAACATTAAATGTGAAAAAAATATATTTAACATCGTTTTTTCAAGAAAAACTGTTAAAATCTTCAAATGAAGGTACTTCCGGTTAACCAATTCTCAGCAAAATCTAATCAGCTCTTCACATGGATGTAACGAAGAGAAATTCGAAAGTATTATAATTTTTGGAATTGTAGTAAGAGTTATCGCATTAGAAAATTTTGTCACACACACACACCCACACCTACACCCACACCCACACCCACACCCACACCCACTCACACTCACACTCACACTCACACTCACACCCACACCCAAACCCAAACCAGAATTTGCGGTATTAATTTTTTTGAAATACATCCCTGAATCCTGTTGCTATAAGGTCATTTTAAATCCCCCTAATATTTCAGTGGTATTGAGTACAATTATAATCTTCTCTAATGGATTACATAAAGGTCAGTTTCCTTTCAAATCATTTAAACGTCAACTTTCATTCGCTAGTCATACTATAAGGACTATAAAATAATATTTTGTGCAACAGGACGCGAACTAAACATGTCGCAGACATAAATAGGTAAACTAACAAATATAATTCAAACTTAATACAAAAATAATAGGACAAAATACAAAATGACTTGTTTATATAATATTCAGAATAATATGTTTCATAAAATAAATATCACCATTGGTGATCAATGCTAACTATATTAAAAAATGTAAAACATAAAAACATGCGGCTAGATGCCAAGATAACATATCTAAAATCAATTTGCCCCTTGAAAATTGACATGACGGATAATATGAGAATGACAGTGACGTTTCAAAAATTTAACAATAAAGCCGCATTTCCACCGAATGCTTTATTGCTTAATGGAAAATAATTTGTACAAAAGCTTAATGCATTATAACAATTTACTAGGATATCATTTCCAACTACTTTTTTTAGTGAATAATTCGACAGAAATGTCAATTTTTTTTTCTTTCTTTTCTTAACTCTAGCTGACTGCAATTGCACCAGTAATAGGGTCCTACACTATGTTTGTCACAGTAATTATTTTGCGTAAGATTATTTTTATTAAATTTATTATGTTTAGAGCTACATTTAATGATACTGGTATTCACGTATTTTATTTCAGTTTATGTCTAGATTTCAGTGTGAGAACATCGATATCGTAGTGATTGATTTGTGTAGTGATTCAGGTGAGAGAGTTAATCTAGCATGTGTATGATTGTGAGTTGAGTCTTACACACACTTTGAGTCCACGATAGCAAGAGTAGTACAGATACAGATTTGTATGATTATTCTCTTACTTTACTGCGTTGTCCTTTATCCTAATCCTTGTTGAACGGTCGCGCCCGGTAGAGCCTCCAGGTGTGATGGGAGAGCTATAAGGGTAACCAGGAATGCGATCTATGTGTCCACGATTGCTAGCCTCGTGGGTTTTCGCTAAATGACCGCGTGGTAACGGCAGGGATGGTTTTATCCTGGTTTTGTAACTATGCCCCTAAGGCCGAAGTAAAGCCACTAGGGTTGATCAGCACCTGAGCGGAATTCGGGTTAGGGTAGCTCCCTATTCCCATGGGTGGTAATGGCAAGGTTAGTTGTGTAACCATATGTTGGTGCCGGTATAAACCACACCGCTCAGGCTGGCAATGGCAGGTACAGTTGAGTATACGTACGCGTAAGACCGGTGCCAGGGTGGCAATGGCAGGTACAGTTGAGTATACGTACGCGTAAGTCCGGGGCCACAGTGGTAATGGCAGGTACAGTTGAGTATATGTACGCGTAAGTCCGGGGCCACACTGCTATTGAGTAGCAGGCATGCGTTACGCATAAGGTGTCTTATTCCATTTTCCCTGTTCTATTGGACTTTGTTGCATACGTGTGTTATTTGTGGTGTGATTTTGCAATACATTCCTTTGTGGTGGATGCGCGTGTATTTTGTGAATGATTGACTCCTCACTGAGTATTTCTCATGTGTTAATTCTTTTCCAGAAATAATCACGGCGTGGAGGAGGATTCCGCGTGCCCGGGTTCGGCCAGGCGACGGTCATCTAGATTTGCTATTTTTTGTATTAATACTGAATATACTGGTTTGGGAGATAAATGTGTTTTAATATAATTATTTTCAGCGCTAAAATTTAATCGTCATTTACTAATATGTTTTTTAATTTTTTTTCTGTAAGAACAGGATGAAACAAGAATTTTAGTGCAAACGCGACTTAAAACTTTTACGTAATAGGCGAGATATGAATTTTTAAAGTTAAGAATTTCTTGCGTGACGTAGCTGGTACTTCCAGTTGTCGACAAACTGTTAGTTCTAGAGAGAACAGATTTTTTCATGTTTGCATAGCTGAAATATTTTTATATAAAAACTTATAGGTACGTTATATTCACGAAGAAATTATTATTAAGCATAAATAACATAAATAATAAGCATTTTATTCTTAATAAATTATAGAACATTGAAACAGTTTGACAATATTATGACACAAAGTATGACGGCGGATGGCGCTAGTGTTTGTTTGTTTGTTTTGATTAGTTAATATTATTGTTTTTTTAATTAATACATATTACAAATTGATTTAATTGTAATTACATTATTATTGTTAATATTACTAGATATTATAATTAAACAAATTCATGAAACATAAAATTGTATTTTTTTTGTTAGGTTATACAACAACGTGACAGTTCACAATCTTTCAAAGGTGACCGCAGAAGACGCGCGAATCTCGTTTTTAAAATCAGGTGACCAATCAAATTCTTAGGACCTAACGCGTCATATCTAATTAGTAATCAACTTTAATCGCTTGTAGTTTGTGACCTAATCAATATTGAAACAATTTTTTTTCACTAATACTCATTAATTTATGTATACTTTCGTCTTCTTATTAAAGATAGTTAAAATTTGACTATGGTATAGTACCCTATTCTAGTTTGTTTTAAAATGTCATATACATAATTTTCTGTATCTATATCCATATCGAAAAATTAAGAACTTAATACTTATAAAATAGTTATAGTTGACAATTCAGATTAGAAAATTAAGAAAGACAGTTGACAGTTCTGTATGTCCATCTTACAATATACAATCTTTTGTTCTTACGCATTGCTCTTAGTTCTTAAACATTAAGCCTCATGCATAGCTGGAAATGGTAAAAAATGAGGCCCAAGTTTCTTGGTTTATTTTCTAAAATAAATTCAATAAATACAGTGTGTTCAAAAAAAATCCTAACTTGGAGTTGGGTATGAACAAATTAACATATGTCTTAATTTAAAAGTATTTAATTAAATGTCAATTTGATACGAGAAATTGTCAAAAATGTTATCTAAAGAAATCAAAGCTTTTCTTCTTGAATCTTATTTTAGAAATGGAAATAAATTAGAAAACGGCTAGTGGCAATATACTGTATCGTTCAATATTTTCTCCTTAAAATCACATTTCAATATCAACTTTGACTACTTGACTTTTGAATTGAATAATGGATGAGACATACGTTTCCCTGTTCATAACCTACCCCGACTTTGGATTTTTTCTGGACACACTGTTTTATAAAATAGTTATTTTAGAAATAATTGTTTCTTTTCAACGATTTTTTACAAAACTAATTATTTTGTTTATCAAATGTCAATGCCATCATAGCCGCTTTTCTATTTCAATAAATTAAATAAATAAATATATCATCACGGCTTATTACCCATTGCTGGGTGTGCCACTCTGCTTTGTACAAAGATATCGGTAATGATGAAATATTTGCACCGTGCGGGCGCTTACCAGGTGTCACCTCATGGGCACTCATCGCTGGCGTGGAGAGCGCACCACAGGGGTCAATTTTGTACCATTTAAAATTGGAAATATTTGGCGTCGGTCGGGATCGAATCCGGTTCCCCAGATTCGCGACCTGACACTCAGGCACCCGGCCACGAGACTAAATTAAACTATTTAAGTAAATACAATAAAATTTGTAATTACATATTTTTACGGTTGCACAAAAAATAGTGTGTACATCTTGCCTGCGAAATCCTTTCGCAGCATTGACATACAAATAACTATTTTAACCGTTACTGACGACATTGTTCATTCTCTTTTTATATTAAATATGTATGTTTCAATTTTAAAAACATCAACATAACTCTGAAGATCGATTATTAAAATCTGAAACGTCAGTATTAATGAAATTTTTCTTTAAATAAACAATCAAACAACTATGACAGCTCTCTCTATCATTTTCAGTTCCCTCTTTTAATAAAACCAGTCGATTAAATTCCTCAATACAGAAAATAGCTATTAGTTCCTATTTTTCCAATCACCCTGTATATGTAGCAGGTATCACATCACATTTTCTCAAAGTTACCTTGGAGAGAGCAACACAGACGTAAGTTTAGTGCTTTTTAAAAATTATAATGTTCTGGTCAGAATCAAAACCGATAACAACGTACATATTATTGTAATGTGCAGCGCCCGCCGTCGCCGCCACTGTCGCCGCCGCTGTCGCAGCCGCGGCGCAGGGACGAGCGTGTGTCTATTTTTAGCGATGACGCAACCGACTTATCCGAACCTGCTTATTTACGCGGTTGATGAAATCTATTGTGTTTGAGTTTTTATCTAGAATAGTGCTCTAGAAATTTCTCGAATACAAATGCCGGAGTATATAAGCACTGTTAGCGAAGGCATTAGACAGTCTGATATGAATAAGCGTCGCGTGTTAAACAGTTGGTGATATAAACAGATAGTCGACAAGTGGTGAACATAAATAAATATTGTTATATAAATAAATGACTTATACATTGTTTAAATAAATAAACTTAGTGTTTAAGTGTTTTATAATATTCGTAGTCTTAATTAGTGTTTAATATTTGTTTAATCGTAGTGTTCGTTATATTTACCATCTTTTAATTATATTTAATGTCTATTTATCGTTATAATAAACTTTTATTTTAATTAATAATAATTGTCTAATATTTGCACTTGACCCAAATAAATAAAAACGTTACATTATTAAAATAACAATTGTTTTCGTTCTGTGATAATAATTCGTAATGTAAACATCAATGATCAAGTGACCAATTTATTTTCATTTCGTACAGCGGTAGAATATTAATTATTGTAAGTAACAATAAACAAGCTTCTACTAAATTATAATTTTTACTGCCGAAATTTGAATGATTCAATGGCAGACTATTGTAAATCAAGGACAAGTGTTGTAATAAAACGAACATAATTCACCTTACATTTATATTGTTGTTGATTTTATTGTTTACTTACTATGTATGTTAACGACTAATGATTAGGAAGCTATTATATGCGATTGTAATCAAAATTGTTTTAATTACAAATAATTATATGTAATAAGTGCATAATAATAGGATGTAAACGAAACTTTTCTAATTATAAAATCTATATTTCAGATAAGGACAATGAACTTAATTACAAAATAAACTTGACGCAAAATTATACAAAACTTTAATACTACTTGTATATTACCTAATAATATTTTACAAAAAAATATTAATTTTATTATTATTTTTAGACCTATTGTTTAAATTAAAAAGTTGGGGGCCAACTTAAGTGCCACTTGTGGTGCGAGAAGGTTCTAAATTCTGCGTCCAGTATCGCCAGAAGCGATACCATCGTAGTTTTTTTAAATGAAATGATATAATGCAGTGTTTCTCAAAGGATTTTCCAATCTCACTAACATGAAAAATTAGTCTGAAAAATCTCGAGAACGATCTGAGAGTTCTGTCAGAAATACGTGCTAGTATTGAAGAAATAACAAAACATATCTCACATTAATGTAAGTTTTTGTAAAAATTCACTCGACCTCTATCAAATATTTTAATGATTAAAAATTACTTTTCAGTTTTGCCATTTTTTATTACACAGGATGAACATGAACAAGTTTTTTCAAGTATTAAGGTGCATTCACAAATGAAAATTAGGTTTATAATTTTTGTTTAGATTTAAGTAAGTCATTCAAAAACAAGAATAAAATATCGGTAGAGCAATACTCAACACGACACCTGTGTGCCGTGAAACTGTCATTCACTTGGCATTATTAGTTATATTTCAGCAATTAAGTTATGACAGTCTCCACGTTCTTCTCGCATTTGTTAATAAATAAATAAAGATGGGTGTATATATCTACTCGAATATCATTTCAGACTCGTTCTCATTGGTGAAGTTTGTGACGTCAAACTAAATCATTAACCTAAAGTTTGGACCTTAAAGGTGCATTCACAAATGAAAATTAGATTTATGGTTTTTATTTAGGTTTAAGAAAGTCATTAATAATTGCAAGTTTAATTTAACCTTATTGATTGTACTGACATCTATGTAAATGCTTCAAAAAAAGGATTAAAATATCGGTAGAACAGTACTCAACAGATACTCGTGCGCCGTGAAACTTCCATTCGCTTGGCATTATTGGTTATATTTCAGCAATTAAGTTTTGCCAGTCTGCTTGTTCTTCCCGCATTTGCTTTAAATATCCAATCCACCAAGTGAATACTAAATAAAGATGGGTGTATATTTCTATATCGTTTTAGACTCATTCTCATTGGTGAAGTTTGTGACGTCACACTAAATTATAAATCTAAAGTTTGGATCTTGCAATGTTTAGCTTTAGGATTTGGATTTAGAGACACTAAATTCTGAAGGGTAAATAGAGTCATAACAATCTGTGGCCAAGATCTTTAAATCTGAAGTATAAACCATAAATGAAAATTAGGTTTAGATTTATGGTTTATATTTTAGATTTAAACACTTTGGCCCCATATTATGTAATTTAGGGTCTCTAAATCCGAACCATTAAGGTGCATTCACAAATGAAAATTAGGTTTACATTTATGGTTTATACTTTAGATTTACAGACTTTGCCCGCATATTATATAATGACTCCATTCACACTTCAGAATTTAGGGTCTCTAAATCCAAATCATAAAGCTAAACATTGCAAGGTCCAAACTTTAGGTTTATGATTTAGTTTGACGTCACAAACTTCACCAATGAGAACGAGTCTGAAATGATATAGATGTATATACACCCATCTTTATTTAATATCCACTTGGTGGATTCGGCTTTTTAAACAAATGCGAGAAGAACATGGAGACTGTCATAACTTAATTGCTGAAATATAACCAATAATGCCAAACGAATGGTAGTTTCACGGCTCACAGGTGTCTTGTTGAGTACTGCTCTAGCGATATTTTAATCTTGTTTTTGAAGCATTTACACGGATGTCTGTACATATCAAAACTAATTTTCAGGTGATTTAAACTTACATTTATGAATGACTTACTTAAACGTAAACACAAACCATAAACCTAATTTTCATTTGTGAATGCACCTTAAAGCTAAACATTGTAAGGTCCAAACTTTAGGTTTATGATTTAGTTTGACGTCACAAACTATACCAATGAGAACGAGTCTGAAATGATGTAGATATATACACCCATCTTTATTTAGTATTTCACTTGGTGGATTCGATCTTTAAAGCAAATGCGAGAAGAACAAGCAGACTGGCAAAACTTAATTGCTGAAATATAACCAATAATGCCAAGCGAATGACAGTGTCACGGCGCACGGGTATCTGTTGAGTACTGTTCTACGGTTTTACCGATGTTTTAATCCTTTTTTGAAGCATTTACATAGATGTCAGTACAATCAATAAGGTTAAATTAAACTTGCATTTATGAATGACTTACTTAAATCTAAACAAAAACCATAAATCTAATTTTCATTTGTGAATGCACCTTTATCTGTGCTAAATAGATATTTTTGAAATATCCATTTTAAGCATTTTAGTACCATGCAAGAGGTATGTTACAACAAAAGTTCAGAACCGTTCAGAACTTTACTGAGTTTGCACAAAGCCATTTTACCGTTCCGACAAGTCGAATTTAAAATTCAAACTTGTAGTGCAGTGTTCCAAGAACAAGTGAATTGGGTTCCGAACCGATTCTGAACCGTTCTTAAAGTTCCAGGATTTTACCAGAATTTTTTTAATTCTGAATAAGTTTGACGTGCTATCTAACCTGACTTATTTTGTTTTTGTTATTAATGAAATTAACAATGGAAGAAGACATCGATTTTTCCGAATTATCAGAATTTTGTAGCGAAAGTGATGGAGAATTCTTGGACGATGTTATGGAAATAAGGCAAAATAATGAAAATTACCTACAGATGATAGTGCCTCAAGTTTTTTGGAACATTTTAGAATTATATAAGTCTATTATATTTGAATCATGAACTTAACTTCCATTTCTTCAGTTTAAATATATTTTACATATTCAAAAGCACAATGTTTTCTGACAGGTGTACTTTTATAGGTTAGTATATACAACCAAAATTCTCAACCGGTTCTAAATCGGTCCAACACTAGTTAAGTCGGTTCTAGAACTATAGTTCTAGAATTTATAAGTTCGCGCAGTTCTGAATCACGTTCTAAACGGTTCTGAACTTTCTGTTGGAACAAACCTAAGACAAAACTTACACTACAAATAGTCGTATTGTTTGTCTTTGACTGGTAAAAGTTTATTAATTGATATTTAATTGTTAACATTAATCCATTCAGTTTTTCCTGTGATGGTAAATGTGTCCATGATTACTGATAAATAATTTAATGAAATCAATAATGGGCTACTTGCGTGCCATTTTTTTATTTAATATTTTTGAAGAGACAATGAAATCTTGTTATCCATATGTTTTCTTTTGACAAAATTTTCATTAATTGGCCAGAAAAAAATTAATGAAATTTTTATATTTAAATTACCGGCATGTATGACGTAGAATGGCGTAGAATTACGCCGCATCAATGAATGGCCGTCTTCCTAGCAACGGCATGTGCTGGTAATTTAAACGTGACACATCATCTGTTTGACGTTTGAACAATAATAGTTTAGAGGTTAATATTTTATTTTGTTATTTTAATCTTGTACAAGTATAAGCTAAGTTAAAATCCTTCAAAATCCTGCTTCGCAAATCGAAATAATTAATAAAAGAAAATGAAACCACGGAAATTGCAAATAATAAACAAGAGGAACAGTGAGAGAAAAATGAAGTAATGTCAAATTCAAATTAAAACTCGCACTCGCACGCCATCTTCAGGTTACATTCTTATATGCTTTCACGTCACAGAAAACGTTCTTTCTTAATTTACTAAAATACGTATATTTTTTTTAAATAAAATTTATATTTTTACTTTATTTTTCAATATAACTTTAGGTATACAGGGTGTTAATTTCATTTTGTCCACTATTGCTATCTCGAGAACTATAAGAGCTATAAGTTCGGTTAAATTAGCAAACAATTTCTATTTTACACGACTATTAAAATGAGCGAAACAAATTATTTTGAAAACCACTAGTTCTCATGCAGTATACAACTTTCTTACTTTAAATGGGACCCTCTATATATTTTTATATATTTGGAATCCACGTGAAATTACGAATTCAACGATATGCTTGAAGTGAATTTTTATTGAAGAAATAAATTACAAAAACGTAAGAGAAAATTATGAATAATTAACCTGCTAAGCCGTGATATCAGGCAGGCTATGAAAACATTTGAGATAATATTGAGTAATATTGAAGTCAATTGTTGAAATAGTAAGATATTTTAGAAAAATTATTTTTTTGTTATAAAAAAAAATAAACAATATGTTATCACAGCCTACCTGATATGGTTAATTATTCACAATTTTCTCTTACGTTTTTGTAATTTATTTCGTCAATAAGAATTCACTTTAAACATATCGTTGAATTCGTAATTTTACGTAGATTCCAAATATGTAAAAATATATAGAAAGTCCCATTTAAAACAAGAAAGTTGCATCCCGTATTTTGAGAACCACTGGTTTTAAAAAAATTGTTCTGCTGATTTTAATAGTCTTGTAAAATAGAAATTGTTTGCTAATTTAACCGACCTCGTAGCTCTTATAGTTCTTGAGATAGCAATAGTGAACAAAATAAAATGAACACTCTGTATAGTGTTTTCTGTAAATAGCTAAAAATTATTACTTTTATTTTGCCTCTCTTTCTAGATGTATTTACACTTTTATTCTAAAATTAATAGAGCAGAAATTACAATCATTTGAAAATTTTATCATTGTATTTTCAATAGTCCATAAAAAAGTAAACTCTCGGTATATCATCATTCCATTTATATAATCAACGATGATATCGTTTTCAACAAAATTTGAAGTAGAATCATTGGTAGAATTCAGAACCTTTTCACACAAAAAGTGATATTTACATTCGCCTCGAACTTAGTAATTATAATAGGTGTAAAATTAATAACAAATATTTTTCCCAGGAAATGTCCGAAATCCTTGTGTTACAAGGTAATTCCACTAGAATTTTTGGATATCTCTAAATATTAACTCCAGTAATTTTTAAAGTAATGTACGCAGTATTTGTTTCATGAAATGAAAGAGCTTTGATTATTTTGAATCATCTTTTACACAAAAACAAATTCATTGATATAATACTGAAGTATTTATCTCAAAAGCATACAAAACAAAACTGTCAACCACTGCAACATAAAATTTATTCCATTTTCCATTGTGGTTATGTTCGATATACATAGGTCAATATATCAATTTAATTTTCCTCATGTTTCCGAAAATTCTAAACGTGTATGTCATAAATTTAAACTTATATCTGCCAAATTTTATTGAACATTTATGTTCTACATAAAATTACAAACTCCACGAATAACATCATTTTTTTATTTCCCTTGCACTTAAGGGTAATGTCACCTTATTATCTTAATACGTATGTAAAAAAAATTTAGACTTATCAAATAGAAAGAATTTTTTTATTGAAACTTTGACATAAGAGGTTGTTCCTATAAATTAAGAATATAAGAACCTAATTTTACAACAATGATAGGGGACCAATATCTTCAATACGACTCATTTTTACCTTCCGTCATCTTTAGGTAAGGAAGGTATTGTCTTTGATCAAAAAAATCGGTGGTGAGTTTTTGATGTATAAGCACGTTTTAGGGTCCCTAGAATACGATTTTACTATTTTTACGATGATGTCTGTATGTGTGTGTGCGCGTGTGTGTGTGTGTGTGTGTGTGTTTGTGTTTGTGTGTATGTATGTGTGTGTGTGTGTGTGTGTGTGTGTGTGTGTGTTTGTGTGTATGTATGTGTGTGTGTGTGTGTGTGTGTGTGTGTTTGTGTGTATGTATGTGTGTGTGTGTGTGTGTGTGTGTGTGTATGTGTGTGTGTGTGTGTGCGTGTGTGTCTGTGTATGACAAAATTTTCTAATGCGATAACTCTAATACTACAATTCCAAAAATTATAATTCTTTCGCATTCCTCTTCGTTACATCCATGTGAAGAGCTGATTAGATTTTGGTTATAATTGGTCAACCGGAAGTACCCTCATTTGAAGATTTTAACAATTTTTCTTGAAAAAACGATGTTAAATATCATTTTTACACATTTAATGTTGTTATAAATATTAAAGAATTATTTATTCTCTATACGATTTGAGTGCATTTTATACTTCATATTAAATGGACATAGAGTTAAAAAATTATAAAGAAATTAAATATCATATATATTAGTCAGCTTTGCTATAACTCTGGAAACAGCTGCTACATTAAGAAAATTCTGATTGAAAGGTGTCAGTGTCAAGTGCAGTTGACAGTATGTTTATGTTATAATTTTACTGGAAATACAGGATCTTTTGTTAGAAACTTTATGTATCGAATTTGTATAAAATACATACAACTGCCTTAAGGTAATGTACAAGAAATATAATATTTTGCAAGGAGCTTTCTGTATGACATTTATACAAAATACATAGAACTGACGGAAGGTAATATGCTGGCCACATCAGATTTTTTTTAATACCTTGTCTCATTTGTCTCTGGGCGATGTTAAATATACTTTCCTAATCGTCAGAAATATTCTTGTCAGTAACTGCTGTTATTTTGCTATTCTCTGCTATTACTGTATACTTTTCTGCTAAGAAATGCCCCCAAAAGTCTTTACTCTATCGCGCCTGAGAATCATTTGGAGGATTACACTCTCTCTCTGTTTTCTATAAAATGTTAGCTGCTTAATACTCTGCAGCATCTGGAGTTTCGCTGAAAATGGGCGGGCTAGGCCAAAGTCTATTATTTGGTTCAAAGTTCTGCTAACAATCATCTTAAAATTCTAAATTGCCGAGTTATTCCGCGAAGATGTTCTAACTTTGTCTTGAACACTTTGAATGACTCTGCTGATTCGATTTGGGAAAAAGTTCGGGACGCCCACTTTTTGGTAAATTACTACATACTACACTTTCTTCATATTCTCGTATAGTTCGGTAAATAGTCGTTTGTCTGATATCTTTATCCTAAAAACAATAATTTCACGTTTCTGCTATCTGTTCAACTAACCTTTAAATAGATTTGCGTATTTCAAGTTTGTATAACATCTTTCGAAGCTTTTTCTGGCAATATTAACGTGGTATATTACAAAACATTTATGTATATGTTGTAACGTGGAACGCCCGCCGTCGCCGCCACTGTAAACGAATGTCTATTTATAGCGTTGACGTAATCGCGCTAGTAGCCGGGCGACGTAAGACAACAGGTCGCAACGTGTTTAATTACTTCCGGTTGCCTGAACCTTTTGTGTTCATTGTTATTATGCGGTCGAATATTCTAGGGCTTTTCTAGAAAATAATAAGGGACGTAGCTATGCTCAAGAGACATAGTTAATTACATACAGAGTCATTGAGACATTCACATGGAGTGTTAGAGAGTAAAGTGTTAGTGAGAACCACAGCAGTATCGTTGAGCGTATGAAGTTGGAGTCGAGTAGGTACTCGGGAAATTACTGGTATATTGGGATAGTTGTGGATGTGAATACTCGCTAGTGTTGACGAGTATTGGGAAGCTATAGTGTACGAGGACAGTAACGGCGAGTCTGGAAGTTACTGGTATACTAGGATAGCTGTCGAAGTGAATACGCGGTAGGGTTGACGAGTATTGTGAAGCTAGGTATACGAGGAGAGTAACAGCAAGTGGAAGTGGATACTCGGCAGTAGTGGTGAAGAATTGTGGCATACGGATAATCGGTGATACTAAGGCTGTGGACGTGAGAGAGTTATATAAATAGACAGATAGTGAGGTGAAAGATGCTAGTTCTGTCCGAGCAGTTGAATATACAGACGCTGTTGAGTCAGTTGAGTATATAGACGCTGTGGAGGTCAGTAGGCGGACAGTTAAACGTGATATAAGTATACAGGGTGTTATATTTTAATGGACCCAGCAAATATCTCGCTTATTTATTAAGTTGGCAATTTTTTTCATATAACATGATTTATACAGGAACATGTAAGCTACTTGATGACGGATGTACATTCCTGATACCACTTCCGGTTTATGAGTAATTAATATCTACTTTGAAATTTCAAATGGAACATACCATTTATTTTACAAATTTGAAAAGTGCATCAAATTTGCTTTACAATCATGTAAAATAATCCATATGTTACATTATTAAAAATTAAAATGGTGGGCACTTTTTTATACACCTAATTGGAAAGAGAATAGTGAGCCATGACTGTGGCTTGTGTTCCTTATTCTTATTTTCTGTATTATTATGACAAAAAAATATTATTTCGTTTAATAATAATAGTTACAATTGTTTTAGTTAATTGTTTTATTTCAAGCCACAGTCATGGCTCACTATTCTCTTTTCAATTAGGTGTATAAAAAAGTGCCCGCCATTTTAATTTTTAATAATGTAACATATGGATTATTTTACATGATTGTAAAGCAAATTTGATGCACTTTTCAAATTCGTAAAAAAATATAGTATGTTCCATTTGAAATTTCAAAGTAGATATTAATTACTCATAAACCGGAAGTGGTATCAGGAATGTACATCCGTCACCAAATAGCTTACATGTTCCTGTATAAATCATGTTATATGAAAAAAATTGCCAACTTACTAAATAAGCGAGATATTTGCTGGGTCCATTAAAATATAACACCCTGTATAGTGATATAAATACCGCGTAAACAGTCTACAAGAGTCTGCAACAGACCGGTAGTCTAAGATTGAAACGCTTAGTGAAATAAATAATTTGTAATATCGTGGAAATAAATAGTAGTGTTAATTGGTTACATAAATAGTGTTAGTGTTATCTAGTTAATTATAGTTTTAGTCTTAATTAGTTTTTAATAATTGTTTAATATTAGTAATAGTAACTTTCATTATAGTTTAATAAACTCTTAATTTTAATTAATAATAATTGTCTGATATTTACACTTCACCCAGATAAATAAAAAATGTTACAATATTATGTTCACTGACAACTAGATTAGACCTTATTTAGTAATGCGTAAAATTTTTCTCAAAACTTTTGTTAATTAATAGTATGTTCCGTAACGCAACCGGTTCGACCAGATTTACGGTTTTGTGTTCCGTAAGTCCTGAAATTATTTACCGGTTTCTATTTGGAATGCGGTTCCTGAAAAAGGTTGGTAAAAAGTCGGACCACGGCAACCACGAAATAATCCTGGTTCATAACAAAATCAAACGATATCCGTCAGTGTCAAATTTCTAAACCGCATTTTTAGTGGTATTACTAATAATTATTATAGATGTAAGTTTGAAAACATTATTTATATTTGAGATATTGGTAATTGTGTTATTTTTATTGGCATTATTCAATGGTATCATTCATTTAGTTAATTTGTATTTTTGTTAGGTTGTGTCAATTTTAAATGTCATATCAATTAATGTCAATCTGTTCCGAAATAGATGAAAATATTCAGGACCCATGGTGTACCCGGAATCAAGATACAGGTTTTTTGGTTGACTTACGGAACATAGTATAAATAAATAAATTATCATCACGACATATTACCCATTGCTGGGTAATCTGATTTGTACACAGATTTCGGTAATGATGATGACATATTTGTACCGTGCGGGCGTTTACAAGGCGTCACCTTCGCGTCGTGTTCCAAACTTCCTTCTCACAAAATAAAATGTCACTTTTAACACTTATATCATAAAAAACTATTCTAAACCTACAGATCGATTTCAATTTAAATGAAGTTTCATAAAAAAAATTAAAGTAGTGGGTGACCCCAGTCTAGCAAAACTCGCATAGAATATATCGTTCACAAGTTCCCTTTGACGTAAGCGCAAGAATGTTGTACATATTATAACCCTTTTAAACCAAAGCTTCTTTGCTGGTTCTCAAGAAACCATACGGCATGGTATCAGGTGACTTGTAACTCTAGTCTTTGCACGACCGTGAAGGACCTTTCAGAACAATCCGCTCCGTTACGTACGCGCCGTAGTTATTTAATAACGTCAATTTGCTTTCTTTCATTCTTAAAATAGCGCTGCATCACAAAGTGGAATGTGCTCTAATTATTTTTTCGCATTCTTCTAAAATGAAAGAATTTAACGTAATTCATGATAAAATGCAATTAGACATACTTAATTGCTATACAGTAAAGTACAAATTATACGGCAAAAATCATATGTTCAGTAAATGATACCTTTTTTCTGCACTTGTGTACGAATGTTATGCATAATCGACAAACCGTGAACATCTGATATGGTAAATAATAGCTCGCAGTTTTGAGTAAAGTATGATACCTACCTACTCGTATATTATTAATTCAAATAAATATGGAAATATCATTCATCAATTAGTGTCTGAAGGTTATGAAACGAATAACATTATTTTCGCATATATTATGTAAAAATTATTGATAATAAATACAGGGTAGGTATTCGAGACAGTGCGCGAGTTTTGTTTAATTTTTAATCTAGGGCCCATATTACAAGCGCACTTTTAATGGAGCACACTCGTCATAAGAATATAATGAAAGGGCGTTCCATAAAAGCACTTTTATTATAAAAGTACGCTCGTAATACGGGCCTAGAAGTTTGGTTTTCAATTTAAATTAAACGTCATACTTTTCTTTCTTACCCCCTAACAGGGGCGTAAACTACGTGGGTGCACGGACGCACATGCACCCACAGAAAGTAAAAGTGTGGGTGCACAGCACCCACAATAATTTCGCCCTAACATTTTAATTATATTTCATACATTGTAAAAATGAGTTGTCAATCTGTTTAAGTTGTTTGAGTAAGCTGACATTATTTAATCATGTCATAATAATGACAGTAAAATACTACTATTAAGTCGAACAAACAGATATGTTAATAATTATAGGATATTGCGAAGAAAATTATTGGTAACCTATAAACAATTGTTACTGTCATAAAAAATTAGTCGCTTGACATTTGGATAGATGAAATTTATTTTAAAAATTGCATTGTGCACTGTCACTCATATTTAATTTTTTCTATCTAAATCTTTACAGATATCACAACTTACGCAAAGACAGAAAAGTTTACCATTGAATGTATCTTTGTCGTGACACCTAAGTTTCATTGAAACCGAACAAAGCTTTCTGTCATTATAAGCAAAATTATGTTAACTACACAATGTACTAGGATTCCTCTAAATATATACATAAAAAAATATATTTTTTTACAAAACGGTACACTTTCTGTTTTTCGGATATTGGTAAATTAGGTTAAATTGTGTTATTTTGGGCCCAGGAATCTGTGTTTCAGTCATGTCTACGTGTTTTGGAAATACCTGTATATAAATATTAGGAGTATTATTATTTTTTTGTAATAGATATGAATTTTATTTGTTAAATGTACACATAATTTAATATATGTATAATAAAATAAGTATGTTATTTTTATTGTATTATTTGCATTTATAAGAACATATAAGTACCCATATTTAAAATAAAAATAGTGCACCCACAGCCAAAATAAAAAGTTTACGCCTCTGCCCCCTAATCTATAAAGGACAGAATAAATTTACTTCCATTGTAAATTTATTTAAAATTTACAATTTCGAATCAATTTCATCAATTCATGCGCTAATACGTAATTAGTACACTAATTTGAATGCCATTATGAGTGTCATCATGAATTATTTATTTTGTAAGGCAAATAACAATAAATTTGATCAAAATTTATATTTTACCTTCCGTCATACCGTAGGTAAGGGAGGTAATGTTATCGGTCCAAAAATTCGATGGTGTTTTCAGTGAATAAGCACGAATTAGTGTCCCCACAACACGTTTTTATTATTTTTACGATGATGTATGTGTGTGTGTGTGACGATTTTTTCGTCCACGATAACTCTTATAAAAAACTTCCAAATATATCTATTTTCCGTATTTAAGCTTTCTGCATTCATATAAAGAGTTGATTAGATTTTGGGTAAAATTGGATAACCGGAAGTAACTCTGTACTTGAAGCCCATAACAGGTTTTAATGAAAAACTATATTAAAATATAATCCAAAACTTTTCAATTTTAGTATTTAAGACTTTTATATCATGGGAAACAACATATTAGATTTTGGCTAAAATTAATCAACCAGAAATGATACTTTACCTGAAGCTCTGAACAGATTCTCGTGAAAAATATATTATGATAATGGGATTTTCAAATAAGAAAACGCTAACTAGCGGCAAATATCAGAACTGCAAACAGTGGTACACATTTGACATTTACATGAAACTACAACTATATGACTACAAAAACTCTATTATGCGTACTTGAATTATAAATAAAAAATACTAATAAATGAGAAAATAATATGAAAACTAAAGAAATACAATTTACAGAAATGCTACGTTGACACACGTCAACAAAAAGTGTACCAGTGTTTAATGCGATCAGCGCCATCTCTTGATACTTGAAAATCCCAATACTCCAAAACTTGTCAAATTTAGTATTTAATATTTTTATATGCAGAGGAACATATTAAATTTTGAATAAAATTGATAATCCAGAAGTGATACTTTATTTGAAGCTCTGAACAGATTTTCGTGAAAAATATAATACGAGAGGCACTAGAAAAGTAATCTACCTAGCTATGAAAAAAACAATTGAAACGCACAAGTCAAATAGTGGCATGTATTCTAACCTTATTTGCAAAATTTGTGTTTATTATGATAATTAGTTTCCAATTTATAAAGTGAATTGTGAGGATAAATGAATAACTTAAAATTAGAAAAACTATTTTGAGCTTCTAGTAAAGTGCCATTTCCGGTTGTCTGATTTTCACCAAAATCTAATGGGCTCTTTCCATTACGGAAAAAGTTCGAAATACAAGGTTTCAAAATTTTCTGAATGATAGTATTTGAGTTAGAGTGGAGGATCCACACATACATACACACAGACATCATCGTGAAAAAAATATTTGCATAGAGAGTTTTAGGTATGATAACATAACCCCTTTAATGTAATTGGGGTGTGGCAGTTCATTTGGCTCTGAACCGACTCGGAGACGATGCTGGTCTGGTCAATAGCCGACATTTTGCGGCTGCTTGCGGAATCTTCGGAAAGTATGTCACACTTACTACAAAATTAGGGCTTTTATATTATAATCAATATATTGATTTTTATAGAAAATATGTTTTTCTACTAATTATATCATTTTTAACTCTACTGAGGGGACTTATGTGTCTCGGGTACCTACATTCATATCTTACTGATGTCTCAATACTATACAGTCTCATACATATACAGGGTGTTTGGCGTAAGTCCGGCACCAAGAATATTCCGTTTATTTGAAGAGATACAAAAAATGTTAACAAGCAAACTTAAACTAGACAAACATAACTTGCTATGAAACAATTTTAATACCTTAAATTAAATCACAAAATTGTTAGAGCACTTCGACTGTATGTAGATAAATTCTTTTCTTTTGTTTTAAATATATAAAAATACAGATTCCCTATGCTAGATTTAAAGTAGTACCCATATCGTCTAAAACCGGAAGTGACGCACAAAATTCCTACAATGGTCATCTTATGAGCCCCTTTGCCTAATTTAAGTTTGCTTATGGGGTCTCGTGGCCGCGTGCCTGAGTGTCAGGTCGCGAATCTGGGGAACCGGGTTCGATCCCGACCGACGCCAAATATTTCGAATTTTAAATGGCACAAAATTTACGCCTGTGGTGCACTCTCCACGCCAGCAATGAGTGCCCGTGAGGTGACGCCTGGTAAGCGCCCGCACGGTGCAAATATTTCATCATTACCGTATCTGTGTACAAAGCAGATTGGCACACCCAGCAATGGGTAATAAGCCGTGATGATATATTTATTTATTTTTAAGTTTGCTTATTAACATTTTCTTATATCTTTCAAGATAAACAAAATATTCTTGGTGCCGGACTTACTCCAAACAGCCTGCAGATACATATTTTAATCACACGACCTCAGTGCATAATCCCAGCATTTTTTTTTTTGAGATAATATGAATCAGTTGTTAAGACCTCTGACATGATTTAAATATTGAATAATCATAAGTCTGAGAAAAGGGTTGTTAGGACTTCTGGAATGGCTGACATGTTGAATAATCCTAATTTCTCTTTACCCTGTTAATATGGTTTCGCATAAAATTTACATTGAAGATGAGAATAATGTTAGTTTTCAATTTCACAATTTTTAACTAGCTGTAATTATTAATTTTATTGTTCGCAGTGTATTACAAGGTTACTACTTATCAATTACTCTTTGTGATTAACCATTTTTAAGTACCTTGCGACGTTCCAACGACCTCAGTGTATAAGTCTGAAATTTATCCTCTAACCAAAGAGATAATTTCATTTACAAAATTTATTTAACTAACCAAATTGTAAATATAATTAAATTTAAATTCGAAGTTTAATCTAACATTAAGCATGCTTGGTATTATTTTCAAATTTAATATCAACCCTAATTTCATTAAAAACAAATATTTGTTTTAAAATTCTGTAAAATTGGATCCGCAACCCTTATAATTCGACCCCAGACAACATTTTACTTATTCACTTCCGTTTTACGATTACAATTTCGAATTTCCGCGTACCGGACTAAATATTTAAATATTCACAGAATGTACCGACATTTTAGTAGGAAACTGTTTTATTGACATAGGTCTGAAAAATCGTTACTACATTAAACAGGAAATGCTAATGCGAATATCCTACGCAGGAATTAAATAGTGTTTACCACGATTAAATGCTTCTTTTGTATGTTTTCCAGTTATTTCGTTATTGAACTATTTATAGGTTAACCATTTGGATTTTAATTTCACACTTTGCTGTTGCATCCTTTTCCGTTCAACTTATAACAACAGATAATACATTTACACATTTTTATTTTTTCTCAAAAAAATAAAAAACGTCTGATAGAAGTCATATATTGGTTCCTGTTTATACTGCCTAGATAGATGCCCTATTCATTTCATATTTCAAATAACAGCAAGTATTTACAAATTTAATAAATTGTAACGTTTTTATTTTTTCGGGTGAAGTGTAAATATTAGACAATTATTATTAATTAAAATAAAGATTTATTTCTATAACTAAATATTAAAAAGGTATTAAATAATAACGATTATTAATATTGAACAATTATTAAAAACTAATTAAAATGTAAGCCCAGTGTGAACAGTGGTGGCGATGAGGGCGATCGCCCTTCCTAGACCAATATGTATTTTTTTTTATATCAGTGGCATTTCAAATAAGTTGTAACATTGTCATAAATTTGCTCTAAGTTTTGTTCATTTATCTCGAAAGTTCTGCTGATAATTGCTCCTCACTAAAGTAAATCTAACTTCTTAAGTATCATTTACAATAAAAAGTGATGACAAAATTACAATAGAATTTCTAGAGAAAAGACAGCCATTTTCAAGCATAAATCGTACTACTAGGTAACTGATTTTCTTGTATAATGTTTCTAATATTTTTAATGTAATATTCCTACCTTAATATCTTTGTTTTTATTTTAAATATGAGAAAAAGTACATGAAATTGTTTAAAATATATGTATATATTTATAAAATCAGTTACCTAGTAGAACGCGAAAAGTAAATACACAAAAATTATGTATAAGTATAAATTTCCCCTATATCGCCCCCCCCCCCTAAACCGGAATCCTGGGAACGCCACTGTGTGTGAATTCATAGTAACCAAAATTTAGTGATAATGGCTGGTGGCACGAGCGTGATTCTAACACTAGTTTTAACTAAAACCATGCCAACGACTTGGCACCTACATCAGGGTTATTAACAAAATCATAGTGTTACCAATGTATTGAATAAACCGGAAATGTACTGACAGCCATATTCAATAAATATGACATTTATTAAAACTGTTTAATACGATTTTTGTCTTGCCTTCTTTGTAGTATAAACAATTTAAAATAATGAAGCCAAATTTATTGAATATGGTTGTCAATACATTTTCGAGTTAATCGGTATATTGGCAACACTGGTTTTGTTAATAACCCTGAAGTAGGTACCAAGCCGTTGGCATGGTTTTAGTCAAAACGGGTGTTAGAACCACGGTTAGAACCACGCTCGTGCTACCAGCCATTAATGCTATTCTGAATATAGACGTAAGCACTGTAACTTTACATAGGCACTGTAGAATTTACGTCGGCTATTTCTCTTGTCAAATTATTTAAGACAAATAAATTTTTTGACAAAATGAATAATAATGTATCATTATTTTTTTTTATTAGTAGAGGAGAAATGTTATAATAGTTAAAATATGTGTTTTATACTTTAAAAGTAAATTTTAAAAATTCCGGAAATCAAATGAGAATTATATGCAGAAAATATTAGTTTTTTCACAAAATTTAGATATACCACACACAGGATGAATTGAGCTCCCATTTCCAAAAATCTTTCCACTTGTTTGTTAAATAATTTTCATACATTTTTAGATTAATTGTTCCACTGCGAAACGCATAATCCTTCTCCATTTCCCTTATATAGGTATACATATATTGCATACTGGTCATCTGTTGAATTATGTTTTCTTTTCTTTGATTTTCTGAGAAAGATATGTGTTTAAGTATTATTTGATATGTTTTACACTTTATAAAGAAAGTATTATAATAAATATATAATATAAACTACCATTTGACAAGTTAACTGCATATTTTCCATCATCTTGCAGACTTGCAACTGACAAGAATGACCCATGAATGACACTAATGACAGTTCACAAAATAATGATGAAATTAGCTGCAATTTAAGTAAGCGCTGTCGCGTTAAAATATCTCATTCATTACCTCATTAACCGACGTCAAATATTTCCAACTTTAAATGGCTCAAAATTGACCCCTGTGGTGCACTCTCCACGCCAGCAATGAGTGCCCGTGAGGTGACGCCTGGTAAGCGCCCGCACGGTGCAAATATTTTATCATTACCAATATCTGTGTACAAGCAGTTTAGAACACCCAGCCATGGGTAATAATCCGTGATGATATATTTATTTATTTAAGACATTTGGTAGTTAAATAACTATTTTCTATTTCGGTGCCTTTATAAACGCACTGAAAACACGTCATTTTCTAAAGGTGGTATGATAAATAATTTCAAATTGCTCATCCTTTCTAAAACTATTTTAAATAATATTTATTTCAAATATTGTGATTTTACATAACAAAAATAAAACTAATATTGAAAAACAGAATAAAATTGAAGTATTCGAAATAACGTTTCAAAGGCTTCAAAAGTAGCACCACTTCAAAATGTAAGAATAGGAAATAATAAAAATCGATAAATTTGCAATTTTTATCTCTAAATCCATGGCAGATATAAAAAAGTGCAAACTTGGCTTATATAAAATGAAATATTCAAAAGTCAAATCTCAAGGGAACATTATTTTGTAGGTAAAATTTTTGTTGCGGAAGATTGTTGCTTCAGGAACATGATATATTCAGCATCCCGGACCGATTTGTGAAAATATTGTACCTATCAGCAAAAATCTTGAGTTCCCAAATTGTTTCCTGAGCCTGAGAAATGTTGGGACCAAGAGACATTTAAATAGAATATTTTTCAAACACAGTAATGTATTTGTCAATATTTCAATAAATTTCAATGTACTACCTATTGTCTTAGAAGTGTACCTAAATAAACTATTTTTCACGAAAGATGACTATTCAAGGACATTTGTGAGCCGCCTGATATATTACTTGCAGATAACTTCATTGCATTTTGTATGCATAGGGGTGCAACATGAAATATTTATGGACATATTTTAACTGAAAAATAATTTATTTGAAAACTATGGTTCTTTCTAAATAATGCCTTTCTGAAAGATTTATCTTCTTCACTTACGTTTTTGCAAAATACAAAAATATTGACTTAACTTGTAAACCAAGAAATAATAATTTGATTTAAACGTCAACGCCACTGGGTAAATATTAGCACAGAGGGCAGTGTAGTAGATAATTAGGTATCTGTAATTTTACGACATACGTCATTATTATTTATAGTGTGTTAGAAAGTAATGCCACTATTAGCGTATATCTGTCACACAACATAAATTAGATACATATGTCAAATAATCTTTCTCTTTCTAATACAAAATGTTGCTAAGCTACTGCTATAAAGTGATGGGTATTCTTTCTTCGAACAAATGACCTTGAATTGTCATCTTCCGTGAATAATAGTATATTTTTGTGTCATGAAAACCTAGTTATTCATTTTTCGAAATTATGAAACTTTAATGCATTAGTTTTTGGTATCACTGTAAAACTAATTTAAATTACCAACTTTTAGAAAATAGAAAAATATATGAACCTTTCCATATAAAAAATAAACAAATATATCGCTTCCGGGAAAACCGGAAGTAGAATTCAGAATATTCTTACACCAAAAAGTAACATTTATAAACTATACGTGTAAAATTAATAATGAAAAAAATAGCAATTTGTCCCTATTTTTAAACCACCTTGCATATAAAGTTATTTACTTACTTAAAATTGTAATGAGGTCATGCAGAAAAATAATTGTTCGCTTTTAGTCTAAATTAAACAAGCATAGTCTAATTTATCGTTCTGTATCATTAAATAACTTCTTTTTTACATTTTTTGATTTATAAAATCGTTTTAAAGTATAACATTTTAAAAAAGTTGTGAAAACCAGTCATGTTGTAACGTCAGACGTTCACACTCAGACTCATTTCATACAGACTTATTATATCGACACAGTTTCTAAAAGAAAAAAATATATAATATATAAATTGAGAATTACATATCCAAATATTTGATAGAAATGCTATAATATATTAATATAACATCATTCTATTCATTTTTATAAATATAATTTCCATTTGACCTGAAGTTATCCACGCATCACTCAGCTGTCAGCTATGCTTCTTTCGTTCTTGGTTGTTTCTCACTATCAATAGTGTATATGGCCTGTGCTCACTACTTTCGCTAGTATTTGGCACAATGCCACAAAACAAAGTCTCACCGAATTGTTTACTTTCGTAAATTAAATTCAGATAAATAAATAAATATATCATCACGGCTTATTACCCATTGCTGGGTGTGCCAATCTGCTCTGTACACAGATATCGACAATCATTGCTGGCGTGGACAGTGCACCACAGGGGTTAATTTTGTGCTATTTAAAATTGGAAATAATTGGCGTCGGTCGGGTTCGAACCAGGTTCCCCATATTCGCGACCTGACACTTCGACGTTTAACTTTCTGTGAAAATCAAAATGACCACTTGATGAACATCTTAAGTCACTGGATAAGGGACAAGGCGGAGAAAAATAGTCGCGTTTTGAACAATGTCATTAATTGCAATTTTTTCATTATTAAAAATCGATTTGAGGCAAAATAAAAAATACAGGTCTATTATTTTTCATTGCTCTATCGATTAAAGTTAAAAATGAAAAATCGTGCAATAAATTTAAATAAATACTAAAGGAGAGAAAGTTTCCGAGTGGGAAGAGAAGAAGAGCGCGTATGAATGCGATTATGAATGTGGCCGATGCGAAAGAAGTGTGCTTAGACAGGAATGTATGGCGAAGGATGATTGTTTCGTAACTATTATTGTGGTCCGGTTGCGGTATTCCGCTACCGAAAATCGGTCACTTTAATATGTTAAGAGTTAGGAATATAATATGTTGTACCATTGATGTCAGGTTAGTAAGAATGTTGTTGAAAGCGAGACTGATTTTTTTTTGATGATATTATTTTTATTCTTTCGGGTTTGTGCTAACCCACTAAGTGGGAAATGCGTGATTTTATGTATGTATGTATGTATGTATAAGATCTTTTCTTTTCTGAGAAAAAAAACTGCTATGACCACAAGCTACTTTTGCCATCTAAACATCTGAAGCTTAAATACATGTATTAAGTACGCTAATAGCATTATTTTGATTCCTACGATCCTTACAGCTTCAATGGTAGTTACGTCATCGTGAATTAGATTAATAACAACTTCAATGCGCCATATTCTCTTACGTACACATGTTCTACTACCACACTGATTTACTTAAATCCTAAATACAATTAGGGAGATTCACACAAAAATCGAACAAGTCCATTTATTGAAGCTTCCGATTTATGGCGCCATATCGTTCGATTCCGGGCGCGTCACATTGTGTGCAACAAGGTTTTGTAGAAAATAAAGCAAAGCACGAAAAATATAAGATTGTAAGTATGTAATTCTATAACAAACAAAATAGTCCCCGTCTGTTTGGAGCATGAGATTTTATTTTTTATCTTCCGCTAGGCGTAAGGGAAATATAAAGATGCGGTAAAATCGAATATCAAGATTTTTAGATCCTCTTTACGATCTAACTCAAATACTATGTCAGATAATTTTGAAATCATGGATGTATTCCTGCTCTATTCTAATATAGAAGGAAAGGAAATCATTGGATTTTGTGTAAATCAGATAACCGGAAGTGGCACTTTCTTTAAAGGTCAAAATAGTTTTTCTAAGAAAAATACCTTTAATAGTTATTTATGTATTAAGGGCATAATCAAAAGATTGTAGCACGGGGGAATGTTTAAAGCTCGACGCGCAGCGGAGAGTTTTAATTTTCCCGAGTGCTAATCTTGATTAACCCCGTGGTACATACAACGTTTTATTTTATTTTGGTTCTCGAAATTCACGGACTTAATAGGTATATATACGGTATCGTTGTGCTGGTGTTGTTAATTTTAAGTATGCTGAGGTTTCTAGCTCTATTGTTTGTTTATAACCAATTTTAATTTAGTGTCAAATGAAAATGGAAGATCGATTATTCAAAAGAAATATTAGATGAATTTGAGGCTGCATAGGACAAATTGATTATACAGATGTCAAAAGACGCATACGAGAAAGGATACGAAAAGTTTTGCGAGTAGCAGAGTTCAAAAAATGTGATTTATGGAATTTATTGTGTTGTCTGACATTTATCTATAAACCACGATTTTGACGTTTGAATAGCTGTTGCTTGGCAACTTTATAGGCTCTCGGGCGATAAAAGCCAAATTGCGCCCTCTTTTGAGGGCGTATAAACAAGTTTATGATTCCAAAATAAAATAAATATTATTTTTCCGCGATTTATGCTATAATAAAAATTAAAGATTATATACAGAGTGATCCAAAATGATTGAAGGTTCCACCTCGTTCTGATTTTTTGTTACTCGCATCATTGTGATAGTGAAGTACGATTGACAGATTGCATTGGCGTACATATTTCCACTTATATATTCTTACTTCCAAAATAAACTTGTCATGTTCTTCCATAAACAACCATTCTGACGTAATGATTTGAATAAATAACAGTTTAGTTATAAAGGTAAAAACAAATTGTATGTCAAAAAATTCAAATACACAACGCCGCTGACTTTTCCAAATGTCGGTAATATAGGAAACACAATTAGACATTGCCGGTAAATTGGTGATTTTTTCCGTGAAAGATAATTTTAATCATAATCAGAACTTTTTCAAGTCACGTGACATTCAATCATTCTGGATCACTCTGTATAAAAATTTTAAAAAAATATATCACGGTATATTACTCATTGCTGGGTGTGCCAATCTGCTTTGTACACAGATTTCAGTAATGATGATGAAATATTTGTACCGTGCGGGCGTTTACCAGGCGTCACCTGACGGGCACTCATTGCTGGCGTGGAGAGTGCATCACAGGAGTCAATTTTGTGCCATTTAAAATTCGAAATATTTGGCGTCGCTCGGAATCGAATCCGGTTCCCTAAATTCACGATCAGACACTCAGGCACGCGGCCACGAGACACCATGACCTATTACTTACGTAATATTGTAGTAGTAATAAAATGAACAGTTTTCAAACGAGAAGTATTTTTATTTCCCGAACAATTGAGATCTATAACGTTTATTTCTAAAATATTTAGACGTAAAATGTGAGAAAAATCTTTGACAACTTTAAAAAACTTCTCGAAAGAAGTTACAAAAGCTTTTATTGGAGCTAAAATGTCTAACGATTCAAATTTTCACCGAGAATACAGATATTTTAATGACTGAAATATTTCTGACGTTTCGTTTGACAGCCCAACCGGCAGTTGGTGCCATTTTACTTCCTATTTACAGCGATATTGAAAAGGTCTATTATTATCTCGAAAATTATCAATTAATTTTAATTGTTCGTTTGAATAGAAATTACAAATATTAAAAATAAACTAATCTAACATGACAGATAAACCGTTAACCATTTGTTAATTTTTGTCCAAATTCCATGGCTATTGCTATTTTGGAGGTGATTTTCGATATTTCCATAGCTAATTTTTGCTCTTACACAGCAAGCAAAATTAAGTTTACTTATTGATTCTGATGTAGAATTTTATACACTACAACTTTTATTACCTAAAATAATTTGGGAAGCAGAAAATTACGAAAGTCTGATTTTACGTATTAATGTTCCGGTGTTCGAGTCACCACTCTGTATACTATATTTCAACATTATCCGCCTATCGTATTGACCCTAATTTACCAAAATATAAATTTATATCTCATGCATAATTCAGTACCACTACAATAAAATAAAAATTCCTATAAATGCGGGTTAGATATGGAACCAATACTAATAAAACAAATTACAAACATTAAAACAAAAGTAACAATTCTCATAGTATTTTCTCATAAAAATTCCAGAATGACAATCAAAATAATTGAATTTAACTGTGCAGTTAGTGGAACATCAATTACTTATAGATTTAACCCGCTTCTTCTTACAGATAACCACGAAGCGTAAATCAAAATCTTATATTTATGGCGACCGCAACTGCCAAAGCTAATTTCCTTTTCCAGATACGGGAACTTAATAATTCGTTATTGCTAACTTCTTCCGCGCAAACAGATAAAAAGATTATTTTACGAAAAAACTTCGTCTACGAAAAGAAACGGTGGTTTATAAACGACAAGATTACTGCAATCATTTATATTTTTCACGAATTTTGCGTTAAATATCTAATAGGCTACTTGCGTGTCACTAAATACCTAAAGTAAAGTTGAAAACGTAAGAAAAAATATAAATTTTATTTAAAAAAAATGTTTTTTAATAAATTAAGAAAGAAGATTTTCTTTGACGTCATTATTTTGAACTGGAGAAAGGAATGCATATTTAAGAATGTAACCTGTACATGGAGCGAGTGCGAGTTTTAATTCGATTTTGACATTCATTTTTCTGTCACAACAGATGATCTGTCATGTATAAATTACCCGCACATGCCGTTGCTTTTGGACGTACCGATGTTATTGCTTTACGGCATTCAGTGGTTCGGCGTAACTCTACGTCATACATGGCGCTAATTTAAATATTAAAATTTCATTAATTTTTTTCTGGCCAGTTAATAAAAATTTTGCCAATAGAAAAAATATGGGTAGCAAGTTTTTATCGTCTCTTCAAAAATATTAAATAAAAAAATGGCACGCAAATAGCCCATTGTGCTTTTGTACAGTTTGTTAAAAAAAACTAACTCGGAGTAGGCTATGAATATGAACAAACAAAGATATATCTGATTCAATTCAAAAGTCCAGTTGCCAAAAATGATCTTGAAATGTAATTTTCCTGAAATTCATTGTACGCTTTTGTACAGTTTGTTAAAAAAAACTAACTCGGAGTAGGCTATGAATATGAACAGACAAAGATATATCAGATTCAATTCAAAAGTCCAGTTGCCAAAAATGATCTTAAAATGTAATTTTCCTGAAATTCATTGTACCTAACAGGCACCAAAATTTTTTTGCAAAGAATAAAATAATGGGAAAATTTTAACCAATCTTTTACAAATATAGGTTTGACATGTCACAGATATTATTTTGCGTAAGACTATTTTTATTAAATTTATTTTGTTTTGTGTCTAATTAGCTATTTAGGTACGTAACCGATGCTGTTGGATAAGAGCTACATTTAATGATACTGGTATTCACGTATTTTATTTCAGTTTATTTCTAGATTTCAGTGTGAGAACATCGATATTGTAGTGATTCAGGTGAGAGAGTTAATCTAGCATGTGTATGATTGTGAGTGTGCGTGTGAGCAGTACTGGGTACTGTAGTGGCCGCATCGTGTGAACCCGAGGGTCGCCAACGGTAGCAGCAGGGAAGGCTGTAGTGACCCACATCTGGTGTCGCCAACGGCAGCAGCAGTTAGGGCTGTAGTGATCTGATCCAGTTGGTTAAGAGGAATGTCTCCGGATCACCACCGAAGCGGCAGTGGTTCCGTAGTGGCCGCTCGTGTGAACCCGAGGGTCGCCAGCGTAGCAGCAGGGAAGACTGTAGTGACCCACATTCTGGTGTCGCCAACGGCAGCAGCAGTTATGGCTGTAGTGATCTGATCCAGTTGGTTAAGAGGAATGTCTCCGGATCACCACCGAAGCGGCAGTGGTTCCGTAGTGGCCGCTCGTGTGAACCCGAGGGTCGCCAGCGTAGCAGCAGGGAAGGCTGTAGTGACCCACATCTGGTGTCGCCAACGGCAGCAGCAGTTAGGGCTGTAGTGATCTGATCCAGTTGGTTAAGAGGAATGTCTCCGGATCACCACCGAAGCGGCAGAGGTTCCGTAGTAACTAGCTGTACTGCCCGTAGTTGCCAACATGTGTGTACGGTGTGTGAATGCCTGAACCTTTTGTAAATGATTGCCTCCTCACTGAGTATTTCTCATGTGTTAATTCTTTTACAGAAATAATCACGGCGTGAAGGAGGATTCTGCGTGACCGGTTTCGGCCAGGCGACGGTCATCTAGATTTGTTATTATTTTTGTATTAATACGGTATATACCGGTTTGGATGATAAATGTGTTTTAATATTCTTATTTTCAGCGCTAACATTTAATCGTCATTTATAACAGACATTAATGATCTTTTAAATTATGGAATGATCTTCAATTCAATTTGAAATGCCTGTAAAATGAATGTAATCACCCGAGTTTCGCCAAATTAAGTTTTGTGCGGTAAGTTATCGTTATTGTCAGTTATAGTCTTTCAATATCACAATTATAAATGTCAAATTTAATATTATGAACACCAGTTCCTTTTTTATAAAGATCAAAAATGTAGTTTTAAAGAGCAGTTATAAAAAGATCATATCTAAGCTAATTTTTTAAAAATCCTATTTAATTATTAAAATATCAAATAACAATTTTAAAAAGATCATTTTCTTTTTAAAGATCCGTTAAATCTATGCTTAAAATAATTCATTGAACAAAAATGAAATTCAATCAATACTAATTTTGAAATTTAATACGATTTTATTATTTATACGAAATCAAATTGAAGCGATTATACCACACAAATTCAAACATTTTAATGAAATTAATGATAATGTTTTATAATCTCATTTCAATATTGCTTTCAACATTAATTAAAAATACATTTTATTTATAATAAGTCATCAAACGATAATATGAATGATATTTTTTCGTAGAAAAATTTAAAGAGCTTCAGCACTTATTACTTCCGGCCGAACAAATTATAATCAAAATAGCAATCCTCATATTACACAATTTCTGATTCACTTTAATTTATTTGATCAGTATATTTTTACATTAATGATCAGTATTTTTACCTCCCGCTACCCTTGGTAAGGGAGGTATAGGGATCGTGCTAAAAATCGCATACCGAGATTTTGGTAAATGGCCACAAGGTCCCTAGAATCCAATTTTAACATTTTCACGATGATGCTGTGTGTATGTATGTGTGGATCCTCCACTCTAACTCAAATACTATCATTCAGAAAATTTTTAAACCTTGTATTCCGAACTTTTTCTGTAATGGAAAGAGACCATTAGATTTTGGTGAAAATCGGATAACCGGAAATGGCACTTTACTAGAAGCTCAAAATAGTTTTTCTTCGAAAATTACCTTTAAATTATTTTTTCCAGAATAATGCTATTATAAAAATTAAAGATTATTAAATTTTCTATAGATTTGCATTAATACTTTTTCTAGATATTTTATGGACAAAATTATAAAATTATCTATAATTTAAATCCAAGGGCCTATGCTTTAAACAAACAAAACGCAGTTATTCAAATGTAACTGACAGATAAATGTCCACTATCAAAAAATTAATCATTTAAAAATAATATTAGTAACGTTTTAAAAAGAAAAAAGTAAATAGAGCAATAGAAAAGGAATTCAATACAGTTTCCAGCATAAGTAAATATGTAGGTATGTATTTAAATCAAAAATAACTATAGCTAATCCTCATTATTGGATTAGCGAATTCTATTTTATCCCGGTATTTAAAATTTAATCTTCATTTTATTATAGCTCCGGTGGCTCAATAGTTAGAGCAACGCCTCATGTCATGAGTGCCTCGGGTCTCTGGGTTCGAATCCCACTAAGGACTAAGGCATGGATGTGTGTGAATGTGAACCCACTCTGTAATTGGGATTTAATCCTGTTGAGGCGTTTAAAAAAAGGTAGTTACTTGGATAAGATTAGAATATATTTTAAGAAATAAACTGTCAAAATTAGAGTAAAATTCGCTAATCCAAAAATAAGGATTAATTTAATTTTTTTTGACTCGGGCTGTAAATGGCGGAAGATATTGTGTTGGCCACACCAGATTTTTACATTAATGATAAGTATTTTTTTAAATAAATGATCAAGTATGACAATTGTGTCCAGGAGACCAGTTAGATTACGTTAGGTTGTGTTGTTATGATTAGGTTAGTGTAGATTAGGTTAAGTTATGGGGTCATACCACAGTTTTCAATTTATTTTTTTCTAAAAGTACACTTAAAACTACTTACCTACATAAATATATACTCGTATATTTCATGTCACGTTTTTCTAGTTTTACAAAAATAATTTCAAATGACGCTACAATTTTGCGACCTTGTGAAGTCTCTCCCGTGCTATGTGTACAAAATTATGACGTCACACCATCAGACTCACAGCGTTTTTGATTGGCATGCTCGCAAACCGTTCGGAAATTTGTCATGCGTCCTCATGCTCGGCACTCGTGCCGCTCGATCTGCCATATTGCTCTGAAAAGTCGCTCGGCTTCTCGAGGTCGAGCAGAATTACGATCTGCGAGCGGTTTTCTGTTCTCAATCGAATAGGATGCCTGCTCTGAAATTCTCAATCGAATACGGCTGTTGTTCGCAGAGTGACCTGAGAGCAGTAGCGAGCACCCAATCGAAAATGCAGAATAAAAAAAATCATGAATGAAAAGTATAGTATGACTAGCAAATGAATGTTGGCGTTTAGATTATTTAATAGATGTGGTTTCTTTTGAAAACATTTCCCTATATTTTATTTGAAAGGAAACTGACCCTTATGTATTCCGCTACAGAAGATTATAATTGTACTCAATACCAGAAGGCATTTAAAATGACTTTAGCAACAGGATTCAGGGATGTATTTAAAATATTTAATACCGCAAATTCTATTTTGTTCGTCTCAGGTGTAAGCAGCCCTCAAGTCGGAATTACTGTTCGAGGAAATTAAAAATAATTCTATTTTATATAATTGCTAAACTAAATAGTTTAAGATCAAAATATTTTCTTATAATGAATATAAACCCCTGTTTTTATGTTCAGTTACCCTAGTTGGCCATCTATTTTCAGCCAGACATAGTAATGTATTTCTGTGCTTTCCTAGTCCAGTATTTAAATGGATTCATACCTGAATATTTCGTACAATTCTATTCTTCTCTAGGGTTTCAAAAACAAAAACAACTTAAACATCATACCATACATATAATAATATTAAATCTTTTTACTTCCTTTTACAAAGTAAAGGAAGTATTGTATTCCGAAAAATATCGGTTTCCAGATTTCAACGGAAATATCCATTTTGGCCATCCCTGAATCCATTCTCACTAATTTCGTCGTGACGTCTGTACGTACGTACGAACGTATCTCGCATAACTCAAAAACGGTAAGCCGTAGAAAGTTGAAATTTTGTATTTAGGACTTCTATAACACCTAGTTGTGCACTTCCCTTTTTGGTCATTACATAATTTCCAGAAATGGTACTTTATTTGAAGTCTATAATAAATTTTAATGAAAAACTATATTAAAATATAATCCAAAACTTTTCAAATTTAGTATATAAGACTTTAATATCAATTGGATTAACATAGCAGAATTTGGTTAAAACAGGCTAACCGGAAGTGATATATTACCTGTAGTTTTTCTTGAATAAAATGGTTTCATTTTGATTTTAGAAATAAATGCTTCAAATAAGAGTTTTAGAGAATTAAATTCTGCGTCTAGCACATAAAGTATTATTAAATTAGCCCTTTGTATAAGCAAGATATGTAAATTTAAAAACTTATAAACTTTTTGGTTTTTTTAATGAAGCTTGCTATGGATTAGGACAAAAAATAACAAAAAAATAAAAAATAGATGTTAATGTCAAATTACGTTAAATACGTGCAATTTTATAATTGAGTCTATACTTCACATTAGCCTTGCGTACAAGGAAGTCGTGTGGTGTCCACATCAGATTTTTTATGAATATATGCATAATATTGGGTAAATTTTTCATTTATGAAAAAAAAATCCATATTTTTTTTGTGTGACCCCATTACATTAAGGAACTAATTCGCGAACAGAAACGTCATTCTATTGGTTCGGTTCAAAAATTAACCTCTTCCAGCCAATAGAATGATTTATCTCTGTTCGTGAATTAGTTCGAAATTCTCTGGCTATTGTGAATGACATAATTATATATTTAAAATACTGACCCAATAAATAGCATCCTTTCAGATTCATATCATGCAGGATGCAGGTAATTTTGAAATCGTGGGTATAGGTATTATAATTAATATTGCAAAAATGTTGAATTCCGAATGTAAAGTCCTTCTTAAACCATATTTCCGCATAAATACAATTTACAATGCTTTCTTCAGCCATGAAAGCAAGAGGTAAAATAAATAAGAAACACAATATCGTATTGTTAAAAGAAATGTTATAAACGGGTTCAATTCAAATTCATTTTATACAATGAACAATTTTATCATTTCAAAACCAATTCTTATCCCTGATGTATACAGTCCTTTATCCGACATTATAAACCTTGTATTATTTCCGGGTGTTAGATTTTTTTTCAAAGGTTGTTGCCAGTCGCTTTTAGATTATTGATATATTGTTTAAATTACTCAGAGGACTTTAAACAAAATTCATGGTTAATATAGATCTAGTATACCATGTGAGTATTTTTTAAAATCAACGTCACTTATCTGTCAAACCAAGTATAGTATTCTTCACGAAAGATAAATATTCAAAGTCATCTATGAGCTGTCTGATATAATATTACTTGCAAATAACTTCACTGCATTTCGTACCCATAAGCGTGCAACGCGATATATTTATGGGTACAATTTAACTGAAAAAATTAATGTATTTTTTCTACAGTCTATATACAAAGTAGCCATTTGCGCTCTCTTTTGTCAACGCAAAATGTTATTTTGCCGCTCATGCGCGACAAAGTAGAAAAAACGCTGGCTGTCCAAATTTCTAACTATGCAATGTTGAGAAATGACACTTGTGTACATTCTTAATTGAAACGTTTAGTCAGGAACTAATGGCACTGTAGTTATACATTTACCACCTTCACAAGTTAATCTGGCATAACTGCTCTAACGGTATATTACATAACCAATAAAATGCCGCACTGCCGTGAAAACAAAATAGGGCATTCATTTACAAAAACGAAAATATAAAATGCTTAGATTAGATTGAAGCAGAAGCTCAAGAAGACTGGAAAATAACTATAAATTAAATTTAAATATAAAATAAATTGTGTGAACAGTTGTGCTGCCACCTGCAAAAGTTTGGCGTGAACGCTCCCAATAAACATCCACTTTTCCACTGCACTCGTATAATGTACCTACTTGAAACAAATAAATTATACGAAAAACTTATAATATTCATTACAAAACTGGCATTCAAATTTTAAAAAAATGAAACCCAAAACAATATCTTGAAGCCATATTTGAATACGTTCCTATATTCACTGCAAAACTATTGAGTAGTACTGTAAGTACAAAGTGTACATTTTATTTTTTTTTTGTTATGGTGGAGGACCCCATTATGGTGACTGTAGAAATAATCTTGTGTCTGTGTTTCGACATGGACATTGTCGATTTCGAGAGAATGTCGCGCTCAATCGACAATGCCCCATTTTGCGCTCTATTATATACATTAGTACCACATTAGTAAAGAGGGCTGTATAGTAATTACATGTCTGTAACTCTATGACATACGTTACTGTTATTTTTAGTGTGTTACGACAATTAATAGCACTATTTATGTATATCTGTCACACCACACAAATTAAATAGACTTTTAATACAAAATATTGCTAAGCTATTGCTATAAAATTCTTTGTGTCCTTTCTTCGAGCTAATGACCTTCAATAGTCATCTTTCGTGAATCATAGTATAGGTAAAACTCGAGAAACTCGATGTCCATTTTTTGATATAATTCACGTAAGAAAATAGCGTTGGTTTAGATAGGGTATGGATATAAATTCTAATTCTACCTTTTGGTAGGTCAGAATACAAACCTAATTCATAAAAACGAAAAAATATCACCTGTCAGTTATTAGTTATCAAATAAAATCTACAAAATTAAGTGATGTTTAACCATGTTTTGTTGTAAGTTTTAATATTCAGGTCTGCTCAAGCGCCATAGATACATAGATCTATTTTTAAAATCTTTCACCCTTGACTGGTATCGTAATATTTTGCAACGTAACTGGTATTAGGAATCGTCGGGTCCATCGGACCCGGAACTTTTTAATAACGATTAGGCATTGAAATGTTTGTTTATTGTTATACAAAATTTAATATACAGTCCTGTGAATATATACAATTGGTTTAAACACATATAAATACAAATTATAAGAAAACTTTTTATTTGCAGGCATAAATTGGAAATACATGTTTTTACCTTCTGTCACCTTTGGGTAAGGCAGATATTGTCTTTGATCAAAAAATTTGGTGGTGTTTTTAATCAATAAGCACGTTTTAGGATCCCTAGAATACGATTTTACTATTTTTACGATGATGTCTGTATGTGTGTAGGTGTGTGAAGTTTGCTCTGCGATAACTCTAATACTACAATCCAAAAATTATAATTCTTTCGTATTTCTTTTCGTTACATCCATATGGAGATCTGATTAGATTTTGGTTATAATTGGTCGACCGGAAGTACCCACATTTGAAGATTTTAACAGTTTTTCTTGAAAAAAAAACAATGATAAATAACATTTTTTCACATTTAATGTTATTATAAATATTAAAGAATATTTTATTCTCTATACGATTTGGCTGCATTTTATACTTCATATTAAATGGATATAGAGTTAAAAATTAAGAAGAAATTAAGTTTCATAAATTAGCAGCTGTGCTATAACTATGGAAACAGCTACTATATTAAGAAAATTCTAATTGAAAGATGTCAGTGTCAAGTGCAATTGACAGAGTATGTTTGTGTTATAATTTTACTGGAAATATAGGAACTTTCTGTATGGGATTTGTACAAAACACATGGAAATGACGGAAGGTAATGTGCTGGCCACATCAAATTTATTTTTGAAAATGAAAAAAAACATTCTTTAGAATAACGCAAATATCTAGATCATGATCATCATTTTTGAAATACTATAGTAACACTTACAAAATAGCATGAGTATATTAAAAAAAAAACATTTTATTCAAACATAAAAACACGTGCAGGTACATTATGCACGTAAGATTATCGAAAACTCAAAATAATGCTCTAACAAAGATCGCAGCGTACGACTTACGGTGTCGATTGAAAGACTGAATGCTTGAAAATTGAAAAGTTCCGGAATCTCATCCACTACGTGCAGTACCTACTAACCAATCAAGAGTAATAATTCAGGATAGCGGGTCCGATTGGACCCGACGATACCAGTTAAGGGTTAAATTAAGTTTGCACGGTTATAAACAAAAAATGTAAATTGAAAAAATTTTGCAACAAAAAATTCAGAATTTTATTCTACGTAAAAAATTTTACGGGAACATACTGTTTTCCATGTGAAACGTTTGTGTTACACATTCCCGTGTTTTCCGTGTATATTTGTTTATTGAAAGAAATTGTTTTCGCTTAATAACACCAGGCATGTAAAATTTCATGAAATTACAGGAAAATGTAATACAAATTAAGTTCGAACAATTGCATTTCACATGCATGAACATTTTATAAAACTATTTCACAATTCAATAATTTCATGTAATTCACATTTGCATACATATCTACAATAAAATGAGCAATCATAATGACCGATAACCGATAATAATAATTGAGTATTTGCATACGTTAGTAACTTAGAAAAGGATTTCATAATCATTTTATTACACAAATTAAACAATAATTTCTTATATCAGCCGAACCAAAATATGTATGTATTCCTATATATACCGTACTAAAACTGACCCAATAAATAGCAATTTTTAAGTTTGCTACTTATTGGGTTAGTATAGTCAGTAGGTCTTATCTTATATTAAAAAAATCTGATGTGGCCAGCAGTTCCGTCAGTTCTATGTGTTTTATACAAATTCCATACAGTCAGTTTCTTACGAAAGATTCTATATTTCCAGTACATTACCTTCTCTCAGTTCTATGTATTTTGTACAAATTCCACACAGAAAATTTCAGAATTGATTCTATATTTGCAGTCAAATTATAACATATTCGGGCCTATTCGCCTATTCTATAACTTAAAATACTGGTTAGAAAATTTAACCAGTGGTTAAAAATTAAACACTGAGTTACAGAATAGGTCCGACTATGTCAATCGCACTTGACATTGACATCTGTCTATCAGAATTTTTAAAATTATATTAGCTGTTTCCAATGTTGTTGAATAGCTGGCTGCATTATGAAATTTAATATCTTTATAGTTTTTTAACTCCATATCTATTGAATATGAAGTATAAAATGTAATCAAATCGTATGGAGAATAAAATATTCTTTAATATTTATAATAACATCAAATGTGAAAAAATGATATTTAACAGCGTTTTTTCAAGAAAAACTGTTAAAATCTTCAAATGAGGGTACTTCCGGTCGACCAATTATAATCAAAAACTAATCAGCTCTTTATATGGATGTAGCGAAGAGGAATACGAAAGAATTATGTTTTAGAATTGTAGTGTTGGAGTTATCGACGGAGAAAAAATCGTCCCACGCACACATACACACAGGTATACAGACATCATTGCAAAAATAGTAAAATCGTATTCTAGGAACTCTAAAACGTGCTTATTCATTAAAAACTCACCATCGAATTTTTTGACCAAAACAATACCTTCCTTACCTAAAGGTATGGCGGAAGGTAAAGAAAACTGACCATTTATTCAATACAAAACTTGTTCGAAAAAACATTACAAAGTAATAAATCAAAACAAATTGTAAGAAACTATTTTATACTGTTTTAATTCATTTGAAAGTAATACACCGGTGTCTACTTACTTTTTTATAAATATAGGAAATACAATAATATTAAAATTTACAATTATTAGTAAAATCTGTTTACCTATTAACTTTAATTTTAGGGAAAAGGTAAATATCTAGCCGAAATTCTCAAAACTCGTAATTTTTTTTTTTTTTACTTTCTATGGCGTAAGTAATTTGAACAGTTTTCATTTCCAATATTCCGAAAAAAAAATTAAGTGTGTATACAAAATCGATAACAAATGTTATTTGAAAAAAATAACTGATCTACCTTAACCTAACCTGCAAATTATTTAGTTTTTTAAACATGAAAAAGAAATTTCGATTTATTTACTAAATATTAATCGTAACTTGGTAAAAAACTAAAAAAAATCAAGGAATATTTTCTCCAATTTAATAAGAATCGATCAACAGAACAATAATGTAACTAACACCTGTGTTAATTGGCAATTAGTAATCTCAACGTCTTAATTATTAATCGCCCTTATTACCACATTTGATAGTTTAATAGGTAAGTATTAAGAAGCAAAAATAAATTTATAAATGTTATTTAGAATTTATTCCAGGAATATTTATATATTTCACAGTATTCCTTATTACTATTTATTATCAATTATCCGTTTTTTAATAGTATCATATTGTTAATTTTGTAACTAACTATAAAAGATTTAGCTAATACAATCTAAATTTAAAATCTCGAATCCATAAACTTCAAACATATTAATAATATTCATTCATATTTCTTTTCGATCCGATACTGTCATTCAATAAAGCATTGCGTAAAACATCGCAATAGCTAGTAGCAGCGCTTCGCCGTAAACCAGCGTTCAAAATAAAGCTCATATTAAAATGTCACACACACCATCATCGCCTGTAATGATTTCATCTATTTGACATTTCAATCAATTACTTTGAGGTTAGGTTAACTTTTCTCCAACCACCATTCACATACAACCCTTTTATTCCCGTCCTCACAAATATTTTTACATTCCTGTTTGGTTTATTAACACTTCTCCTACCTTGTCTCCTGTGACACGCCCAAGAAGCACTCACAACACTCCACCAGGTGCAGTCCAGGGTAGTGTTCTATCACGCGAGCTAACACTGACTGGCGCGCCACCGCCGCTCCAGGCAAACGGAGCACGAAGCGAGAGCTACCGCGCATACGGGCATGCGCACGCAGTATTGATGGGGTGGGTGCATGTGCAACTTGCTTGCAACATGGGGTGCGTTATGCGTTGGAGTTAGTGGTGTGTTGGAGATTATTATTGGTGGGGTTGTATATGGTTGGAGAGTTTTTACTGTTTTGATTTGAAAATTTATGTTTTTGCTTTCCGGCATCGTAGAAGCAGGTATACTGCCGTGTTTTGATCAAGGGCAGTGTCTGATTTGCATAAAGTTTGGAGTAAAGAGTAAATAAGGATCAGGGCCTTATTACCGCCTAGGCCCATGAGGCCGGGCCTAAGACCCGCTAGCCTGGTTGCTATGAAATAATTTTTAATTTACGTACTTTATTTTTCAATTTTGATTTCTTATTAAATAAAAATAATTAAATATATCATCACGGTACATTACCCATTGCTGGGTCTAGGTGTGCCAATCTGCTTTGTACTCAGATTTTGATACCTAATGATGATATTGACGTGGAGAGTGCATCGCGGCACAATTTTGTGCCATTTGGAATTCGTCGGTCGTCAGGATCGAACTCGGTTCCCTAGATTTCTTATTAAACCAAGGTATAAAGGAACTACATCTACTTTCTTTCTAGCATAACCAATACAATGAATAATTCATACAGACATTATTTCCTACTTATTAGCGGGTAATGATTAATTTATTGAAGCTCGTCTCAGACGTCGATTTTTCGAAATTCTGTCCGAAGCCCCGCGCTTACATGGGCTCCGCAAAATTTGATAATAGAATCTTTTTACCTTTCGTCACCTTTAGGTAAGGAAGCTTTAGTAAAAAAATTCGGTGATGAGTTTTTGATAACTAAGCACGTTTTAGGGTCCCTAGAATACGATTTTACTATTTTTACTATGATGTCTGTATGTGTGTGCGCGTGTATATATGTATATGTATATATATATATATATATATATATATATATATATATATATATATATATATATATATATATATATATATACAGGGTGTTAATTAAAAAGCGGGCAGTATTTCCATGTGCAAAAGTTCCCAATTAATTTTAGACAAAAATGTTTCAAATAAAAGTTGTAGTTAATTAAATTGTACGTCTAAATCACTAAACATATTTAATTTTGCACGTTTGGTATCGCGTAAAATTGAATTTGAAATTCTATAAATATTGCAATGTTATGAAGAAATGCATTTATTTTGAACTGTCAGCAATTCGATTTTCAAATAAAAATTACATGTAATTATATTCTATACCTAAGCCGCTGAACATATTTTGTTTTTATAATCTAGATCTAAATCACTGCAGAGATTTTATTTAAATTTTATTTTGTAACCTGAAAAATCGAAATTTTGACAATTCAAACGATATGTATGTCTTTGTAATTTTGTTAAAATTCCATGGCTATCGCTACAAATGAGCAATTTTTCTACAATTTCAAATTCGATTTTACACGTTACCAAACGTGCAAAATTAAATCTGTTTTGTGATTTAGGCGTACAGTTTAATTATCTACAACTTTTATTTGAAACTTTATTGCTTAAAATTAAATGGGAACTTTTGCGCAAGGAAAAACTGATTTCCCATGTTAAACGCCTATGGCCCGCTTTTTAATTAACACCCTGTATATATATATATATATATATATATATATATATATATATATATATATATATATATATATATATATAAAAGATGACTATTCAAGGTCATTTGTGAGCCGTCTGATATAATATTACTCGCAGATAACTTCACTGCATTTCGTAAGCATAGGCGTGTAACATGAAATATTTATGGACACATTTGAACGGAAAAAATAAGAGTATGTTATTTAAAAATTATGTTTCGTTCTAAATAATGGCTTTCTGAAAGATTTATGTTCTTCACTTATGTTTTTGCAAAATTCAAAAACGTAGTCTTAACTATAAACCAAGTAATAATAATTTGATTTAAACGGCAACGCCACTGGGTAAATATCAGCACAGAGGGCATTGTAGTAGGTAATTAGGTATCTGTAATTCTACGACATACGTCCTTATTATTTATAATGTGTTAGAAAGTAGTGCCACTATTTACGTATATCTGTCCCATCACATAAATTAAATAGACATAGGTCAAATAATATTTCTCTTTCTAATACAAAATGTTGCCAAGGTACTGCTGTAAAGTGATGTGTATTCTTTCTTCGAACAAATGATCTTGAATAGTCATCTTTCGTGAATAATAGTATATATATATATATATATATATATATATATATATATATATATATATATATATATATATATATATACAGGGTGTAAATGAAATAAGTGCATTAAATTTAACCAGTAATGTAACTCGACGAGAGCAACAATATTTCTTAATAACTTTCAATATTTCTTAATAACTTTTTTTTCTAAGTCTTTTAGATTTTGAGTTAAAATTCTTTAAAGATTTACTGCATATTTCGGCGCACGCCCATGGAGAACAAATGGGCAGCTGTCGTAATCAAGTGAGATACAAACAGCTCAAAAATTGTCGGTTATCGTTTACACTTGCAGTCACAGTAATTAATAAACGAATCAACGGAAATAACATTTATTATTTATTAATTTGTAATAGTGCAATTTTTAAAATAAAGAAATATAATTTTGGATAACAAAATTATAAAGTTGTGTATTAAACCAGGCTTCCTGTGAATAGTGGTAGACAAAGAGTGGCGAGGCAACGAGAGGAAGATCAAAAGCATAGTTATTAGGTTATGAGATGATTATTTATCGTCGATAAATCATAATAGTTTAAATACGTTATTCAAAAAATATAAGTACAAACTTTTGTTCATTTAAAAGAGGTACTTGAGTACCTATAATTAGTCGTCCATTTATTGTTCCCGCTCAAATATGTTTTAATGAAAATTTTTACAGTATTTTCGTCTGCCGAGATGTGTATTGTGCATAATAAATACACCTTCCCAAGTAAATTCAGTCTCATTAATGAACATTATGAGCCATTCCCAAAATTGATGTCTGTTATGTGCTGAAAACATAGAACTTTTTGGACATATTATGGATATAACTGTTGCTTTTTTTAAAATTGTCATATGTGACACATGACACTCCGTATTGTGTTAAAGATGTACAAGATTAACAAATGTGCGAATATTAAGAACAGAATGATTTGGTGATGATTTGGAAACGCTCAGTGTAAATGCGTTGGCAACTCCATGACACTGTCTTTATGTCAACCGTGATGTGAAGCAAAATATAGTACAGATACGAGTAAAAAAATAAATAAATAAAACATAGGTAAGTAATTACAATGTCTGTGCACTCGCATTTTGACAGAATTTTACCTTATTAACAAGTTTATTACTACTGTCAAAATTTAATTGCAACAATTGACAGGGCTGTCAATTGCTAAAACAAAATTTTTCATAGCTATTGTTACTGCATTCAATTATCAGAAGTAATATCACAAGACCTCCTGATTTTATCGATAAATTTTTATTTTGCACGATTTTTTTTTTGCTTAGCAACAAACACGAAAGCAAACTGCGTGGTAAATCCCGACTCCGAAGGAGGAGGGGTTTTACCTAATGTCAGTTTGCTTGAGTGATTTTGCTTAAAAGCATAAAAAATGAGTGAAAAATAAAAATTTATCTGAGAAAATCTGAGAGGTCGTGTGGTATTTGGTGAGATAAATTCCAAAGACAAAGCAAAATGAAACAATTTAATTATTAATATTTTATTTTTAAACTTGAAATATTAATTAACTGTCACACTGACAGTTATAAACAATAACAACTGTTTATTTACTTGGTAGCGGAGAATTATCGGGGTAACGGGGTTTTATCAGTATAATACTGTTACCATTGGTTGAATTTTCAAGTGTTTTGCATCATGATTGGTTGAAAACTAGTCGTTGGAATTTATCACAAAAATATTTGGAACGACTCGTCAATTTACGGGGTGGTAAAAATGCTAAAAAAATATGCGATTTCGAGAAAAAGTTATTAAGAAATATTGTTGCTCTCGTCGAGTTACATTACTGGTTAAATTTAATGCACTTATTTCATTTACACCCTGTATATATATATATACAGGGTGTAAATGAAATGAGTGCATTAAATTTAACCAGTAATGTAACTCGATGAGAGCAACAATATTTCTTAATAACTTTTTTTTCTAAGTCTTTTAGATTTTGAGTTAAAATTCTTTAAAGATTTGCTGCATATTTCGTTACCCGCTCATGGAGAACAAATGAGCAGCAGCCATTGAGGTGGGATACAAACAACTCAAAAATTGTCGGTTATCGGTTACACTTACAGTCACAGTAATTAAAAAACGAATCAAGAGAAATAACATTATTATTAATTAATATGTAATAATACAATTTTTAAAATAAATAAATTTAAATTTTGGATAACAAAATTATAAAGTTGTGTATTGAAACAGGCTTTTTATCACCGTTGAATAGTGTGAATAGAGGAAGACAAGGAGGGACGGGGTAACTAGAGGAAGAGAAAAAGCATAGTTCTTAGGTTATGAGATAATTATTTATCGTCGACAAATCATAATAGTTTAAATTCGTTATTCAAAAAATGTAAGTACAAACTTTTGTCCATTTAAAAGAAGTACATGAGTACCAATAATTAGTCGTCCATTTATTGTTCCCCAAACATTTTTTAATGAAAATTTTTACAGCATTTTCGTCTGTCAAGATGTGTATTATTATGAATGAACATTATGAGCCATTCCCAAAATTGAAGTCTGTTATGTGCTGAAAACATTGAACTTTTTGCACATGGTATGGATATAACTGTTGCTTTTTTAAAAATTGTCATATGTGACACTCCGTATTGTGTTAAAGATGTACAAGATTAACAAATGTGCGAATATTAAGAACAGAATGATTTGGTGATGATTTGGAAACGCTCCGTGTAAATGCGTTGGCAACTCAATGACACTGTCTTTATGAGAACCGTGATGTCAAGTAACATGTAGTACAGATACGAGTAAAAAATAAATAAATAAACCATAGGTAAGTAATTACAATGTCTGTGTACTCGCATTTTGACAGAATTTTACCTTATAAACAAGTTTATTACTAATGTCAAAATTTAATTGCAACAATTGACAGGGCTGTCAATTGCTAAAATAAAATTTTTCATAGCTATTGCTGCTGCATTCAATTATCACAAAAATATTTGGAACGACTCGTCAATTTACGGGGTGGTAAAAATGCTAAAAAAAAACATGCGATTTCGAGAAAAAGTTATTAAGAAATATTGTTGCTCTCGATGAGTTATACTACTGATCAAATTTAATGCACTTATTTCATTTACACCCTGTATATATATATATATATATATATATATATATATATATATATATATATATATATATATATATATATATATATATATATATATATGTATATATGTATGTGTGCGTGTCTGTGTGTGACAAAATTTTCTAAATCTAATACTACAATTCCAAAAATTATAATTCTTTCGTATTCCTCTTCGTTACATCCATGTGAAGAGCTGATTGGTTATAATTGGTCAATCGGAAGTACCCTCATTTGAAGATTTTTAACAGTTTTTCTATGTTAAATAATTTGTTTACATTTAATGGTATTATAAATATTAAAGAATATTTTATTCTGTGTACGATTTGAATGCATTTTATACATCATATTAAATGGATATAGAGTTAAAAAATCTGATGTGGCCAACACATAACCTCTCGCCAGATATTTTACCTGGTTGTACGCCTAAAACGAAAAATATGTTTAAATACAAATACATATATTCATGTCTGACTACAAAATAATTATTTTAATATAAATTATGTACAATACATACATTTTCTTTATATTCAATATCCTGAAATTTTCTTTTTCTACTTTCCTTTTCTTTTTCTTTATATTCGTCATTTTTTCGCAAATTCCTTTTATATTCTTTTTTACGTATATTCTTTTGCGTTGTTGACTTTTTTTATTTTCATAATCTTCATAATAATGTACAAATATTTTTGACAGAGGCATACAAATATTTTTGACAGTGACATTTATGTTTGAATTACAAACATTTGAATTTCTTGCCTTGTAGTAGTTTGATCTGAGATTTTTTACATCAAATTATTTTATATGCCTTTCTTTATCTCTAAATCTATAGAAGATATAATAATGAATTTATATTTATCGAATAAAGAATTTAACGTTCTTTAATATAAGTATTTAAATAAATTTTCGATAAATAATATTTAGATAATTTTTTTCTTGTAACTACTACTTCCGGTTGTCCAATTGTTACCAAAACTGACTGGACTCTTCCGATTATTGTTAGATTGAGGAATCCGTAGTTAAAAATGTCTTAAGTCTTATAGTATTTGAGATAAAGTGAATCCAACATCCACACACACACACACACACACACACACACACACACACACACACACACACACACACACACACACACACACACACACACACACACACACACACACACACACACACACACACACACACACACACACACACACACACACACACACACACACACACACACACACACACACACACACACACACACACACACACACACACACACACACACACACACACACACACACACACACACACACACACACACACACACACACACACACACACACACACACACACACACACACACACACACACACACACACACACACACACACACACACACACACACACACACACACACACACACACACACACACACACACACACACACACACACACACACACACACACACACACACACACACACACACACACACACACACACACACACACACACACACACACACACACACACACACACACACACACACACACACACACACACACACACACACACACACACACACACACACACACACACACACACACACACACACACACACACACACACACACACACACACACACACACACACACACACACACACACACACACACACACACACACACACACACACACACACACACACACACACACACACACACACACACACACACACACACACACACACACACACACACACACACACACACACACACACACACACACACACACACACACACACACACACACACACACACACACACACACACACACACACACACACACACACACACACACACACACACACACACACACACACACACACACACACACACACACACACACACACACACACACACACACACACACACACACACACACACACACACACACACACACACACACACACACACACACACACACACACACACACACACACACACACACACACACACACACACACACACACACACACACACACACACACACACACACACACACACACACACACACACACACACACACACACACACACACACACACACACACACACACACACACACACACACACACACACACACACACACACACACACATCCACACACACATACGGACATCATCGTAAAAATGTTATAATCGGATTCTAGGGACCTTAAAACGTGCTTATTCATTAAAATCTGGATATGCGATTTTTAGCATGAATACAATACCTCTCTTAGCGAGAGGTAAAAATTATAAAGAAATTAAATATCATATATTAGCCAGCTATGCTATAACTCTGGAAACAGCTGCTACGGCTGCTACATTAAGAAAATTCTGATTGAAAGGTGTCAGTCTCAAGTGCAGTTGACAGCATGTTTGATGATTTTACTGGAAATATAGGATCTTTTGCTAGAAACTTTCTGTATGGAATTTGTATAAAATATACATACAACTGCTTTAGAGTAATGTTCAAGAAATAGAATCTTTTGCAAGGAACTTTCTGTATGACATTTATACAAAATACATAGAACTGACGGAAGGTAATGTGCTGGCCACATCTTCAACCAAAATCTTCAACCGGTCCAAGAGAGGAGTAACACCTTATCAAAATATTCTGGTAAGATTTCGCCCTAAACTTCTATCGAACATGCGTTGATCAGCTTTTTCCCTCTGTACGTAGGTAATTTTATTTTTTCTTTAATAATTAAACTTACACTATAAATACTCGTATATATGCAAAAGTATTTATTAAAGTACCTAAGTAATATATTCTATCATAAAAAATATTATATTAGATCCCCTACATTGTCTTCCGGTAATGTAGATACTGCTTTTTACCTATTACATCGTGTGACAGCGAATACTAGCAGAAAATCAGAACAAATTGAGATACTGCTCTTCACCTTCATATTGCACAAAAAATTGTCAGTTACTGCTACTGCTATTATGTGCCTCCAACAGTAAAAGTTGCTCGTCTTTGGAAGTAGATAATTGAATCAAAGTGGATTTAAAAGGTATCACTTGCTAACATTTGCCATAACAAAAAGTCAATTTTACAAAAAGTGACAGTTACTGCCCTTTACCAAAACATGGCAGTATAGGAATCATAACAAGCTGTTTTCTGTGGTGGGAGATAAAGGATCATGCTACAAATTACATATCGAGATTTTAATAATAAGCACGTTTAAGCAGGGTATTTACCCCGGGCCCCGCATCTTGAGGTAGGGATGAGCATGATACATCGATGTTTGCAAAACATTATTCTGTTTTCGATATTCGATGTTTATACCGATTTTTTTCGATAATATCGATCGACACAATATTTGCCATCGAAGTTTCCAAAAATGTATTTCTAATATTTCAAGAACCATAAGCATTGACACAAGTGGTGTAGCCAGGTGTATAGTTAGAAGGATTCAAACCAGGGACCTAAAATTGAACCCGAACCTGAACCGAAAACCCTAATTAACCCGAATTTTTGATGAACCTGAACCCGAACCGAACCTTTATTTTTCAAGGTCAATAAACCTGTATCGAATTAAAACCGTTCTAAATTCAGATTCGGTTCAAATCTGTTAAATATATAATTAAAAATCTGATGTAGCCAACACAACACCTCCCGCCATTTAATTTTTGTTAATTTAAATAACACCTCCCGCCATTTAATTTTTGTTAATTTAAATATAGATACTTACATATTTAGTTATGGTGGAAACTGTATTAAGTTCCATTCCGTATAACTGTGGTTCTATTTTCTATTTTGTTTTTAAAACGTGACTATTATTAATTTGAAATTATTAGTTCTTTGACAGTGACATTTATCTGTCAGTTACATACATTTGAGATATGTACTGTGTAACCAAGGAGTTGTGTTTATTTAAAGCGTAGGTTCCGGGATTTAAATTATAGATAATTTTATAAATTTATCCATAAAATATATCTAATCTTTAATTTTTATAATAACACAAATCTCGAAAAAATAACATTTGAATGTATTTTTCTAAGAAAACTTTGTGAGCTTAAAGTAGAGTAACATTTCCGGTTATCCGATTCACACCAAAATCTAGTTACTTCTTCCCATATTAGAATAACGTAGAAATGCAAGGTTTCAAAATTTTTTGAATGATTATTTGAGTTAGAGTGGAGGAACCACGCACGCACGACACACGCACGCACACACACGCCACACGCACGTGCACACACACAAACACGCACGCGCGTGCATACACACTCGCACAAACACACGCGCACACGCACAAACAGGCACGCGCGCGCGTACACACACTCGCACACACACATCATCGTATAAATGTTAAAATTGGAATCTAGGGACCTTAAAACGTGATCATTTACCAAAATCTCGATATGAGATTCGTAGCACGATCCCTATACCTCGGGTAGCGGGAGGTAAAACTTGTAAATTCAAATTAAATTATTAATATAATAAAATTAATTAATATCACCATATTTTTGCGCTTGTAATCATTTACCGGTGTGAACCGTAATTCGAACCCGAACCCAAAACCGATGAACTGTTATAATTTTCATTTTCTTGAACCGAAACTGAACCTGAAGCGACATTTATTTCCTGAACCTGAAACGAACCTGAACCATAAATACTTTTTGGTTCAGGGGTTCAAACAACCCTCTCCCTCTTGAGAACTGGAGGAGCTCGAAACAGAAAATGTATGATAAAATTAAAATGGAAGAACTACAAAGAGAGAACGGGGCTAAACAAATGCAAGTTGCAAAAATGTAAAATAACATTTAAAAATTAATTAATTTTATATACAATTCTCTCCATAAACACTCTCCCCAAGAAGATATCCTGGCTACGCCACTGATTGACACGCTACTCTACTCTGTCATTTCTTTATTTTCATTCGACTCGCCAGGGCCGGGTCGACCGGTGTTTGAATAGGACGCCATGAATTTGGGGGCGACTATGAGTCGGAACGGAGAAAAAATATTTAAAATGTTTCATTTACTAAAATTTTTCAATAGAATTTTTATTACCCATTAAAAAAATGTCAAGAATCCAGTTGCTTCCTTCATTTATTTATAGTCATCTTATATTTTTACCTCTCGCTAAGAGAGGTATTGTATTCATGCTAAAAATCGCATATCCATATTTTAATCTATAAGCACGTTTTAAGGTCCTTAGAATCCGATTATAACATTTTTACGATGATGTCCGTATGTGTGTGTGGATTGGTGTGTGTGTGTGTCTGTGTGTGTGTGTGTGTGTGTGTGTGTGTGTGTGTGTGTGTGTGTGTGTGTGTGTGTGTGTATGTGTGTGTGTGGATGTGTGTGTGGATGTGTGTGTGGAAGTGTGTGTGGATGTGTGGATGTTGGATTCACGATTTCTCAAATACTATAAGACTTAGACATTTTTAACTACGGATTCCTCAATCTAACAATAATGGGAAGAGTCGAGTCAGTTTTGGTAACAATTGGACAACCGGAAGTAGTAGTTACAAGAAAAAAATCATCTAAATATTATTTATCGAAAATTTATGTAAATACTTATCTTCTATAGATTTAGTGATAAAGAAAGGCATATAAAATAATTTGATGTAAAAAATCTCAGATCAAACTACTACAAGGCAAGAAATTCAAATGTTTGTAATTGACACATAAATGTCACTGTCAAAAATATTTGTATGTCTCTGTCAAAAATATTTGTACATTATTATGAAGATTATGAAAATAAACAAAAAATCAACAACACAAAAGAATATACGTAAAAAAAATGACGAATATAAAGAAAAAGAAAAGGAAAGTAGAAAAAGAAAATTTCAGGATATTGAATATAAAGAAAACGTATGTATTGTACATAATTTATTTTAAAATATCATATAGATTTTGCAAATATATGTGAGAATTATTTTGTAGTGAGACATGAATATATGTAGTTGTATTTAAAAATATTTTTCGTTTTATGCGTACAACCAGGTAAAATATCTGGCGAGAGGTTATGTGTTGGCTACATCAGATTTTTTAATGGGCGATAAGGTCAAAAGAAAAGGCGAAAAACGTTAAAACACCTTAGTAAAAGTTTTAGTTTTATAAAGAGATATTTTACACAAATGCACACTTATACTATTATTAATAAATTCAGAAAAAAACATTTCTTAATAATTATTTCGCTAGATATTTGAAATTTGTTGTCAGTGTTACTATGACGTCACACTATTGCTGTCTTTCTGTCGCAGCTTAATATAGAGTCTGGTGCGAGAAAAAGATAGCAATAGGTGACGTCATATGGACATTAAAAATCAAATGCAGTTAAACTAAAAACAATTAAGACTTTTTAATACTATGAATTGCTTCAAAATTATTGTAAAACTTATACGAAACATGTCTAACACATGTTTCAAATAAAAAATTGTTTATTTTTGTTTTTATTTTATTTAACAAAGAAAATATTTCTTAATGTACTTTTTTGTGCAACCGGACGCGAAATAAGCATTTCGCAGCCGCAATACAGGCCGCGAAATTAAATTTGGTGACCGTTGTCATGGTAGCGGCCGCGTAATTAGGTAAACCATCACTTTGACACTTGAGAATTGCATGGTTTTGTTTATCAAATGTTAATTCCATAGCCACCTTGAAAGCTAACTTTTTTTTACAATGAAACTGTTTAAAATTAATAAAATTTGTAATTATATATTTTTTACGGTTGCACAAAAAATATTGTGTACACCTTGTCCGCGAAATCCTTTAGCGCCCTCGAGATTGTCTTGCCTCGGCCGCAAGCGGCCTCGGCGACAATTTTTCTCTCCGTACGCTAAAGAGTGATTTCGCGGCCTCGGTTTACAAATAACTATTATGTGACTTCAAATATTTTTCAATGATATTGAATACCCATTTTTTTACTATCTACTACTAATCACTAAATATACACAGGGAGTTCATTTTAAGCGGTACACTATTACTAACTCGCGAACTATAATATAATATATAATATTCATTTTTTCCATTCGTGGCACTCTTATTATAGTCATATTTTTATCATATTAATGTAGAATTTTATATGAATATTTCTCAAAAAAATCGTTATGTTAGAGTATGAAAATATAATATCACTGAATTCAGAAAAAAAATCTCTATCTAATAAGTAAATAAAACATATATGATCCCATTTAAAATAGCAAAGTTGATCCACACAGTTTGAAAACCACTGGTTGAAAAAAATAATTGTACGCTCATTAAAATAGTCTAGTAAATTAGAAATTGTTTGCTAATTTAACCTACCTTGTAGCTCTTATAGTTTTCGAGTTAGCAATAGTGTACCACTAAAAATGAACATCCTATATACCCACTTATGAGTAAATACAAGGATATTTACCATGAAAAATAAATACATGGGTATCTTGCATCACTAAGTTTCAACCATTAAAAAAAATAAGAAGACCATAAACAGCCTGTATAAGGGCGCATCGAGACTCATGAACATCGCCTATTGATCTAAGGCCGGTTCTGCGTCTCGCACAGTTTATTTGACGACTACCGTACTTTGGCGAAAATACTACCATGATATCGGAGTTTGATGGTTAATTGGTTACGTCGGTGCCCTCGGAAAGGATATTTTCAAATGCAAGAAGTAAACTAAAAGGGAAACGGTTATCAAAATTGAAAAACGACGAAATTTGAGTTGGGAACCATGTAGAATGTTTTCGAAAGTAAATAAATAGGCCTTGACGTTCCAATATGTTTATTTATGTCATAATAAATTAGTTGTAGGACGTTTCGGGCATCAATTCGCCCATCATTAGCTATAAAGGAATACAATAATAGGTAACAAGTTTCATCGTTATAAATCTTATAAACTTACCCTAATATTGTGGGTTTTACATTAGTATATTATTGTAATTCTTAATAGCTGTTGATGGGCGAATTGATGCCTGAAACGTCCCACAACTAATTTATTATGACATAAATAAACCAACGACTCGAACCGGTTTTGGTTATCGGTAACGGTTTTTTTAAAAATATTATATCGATTTTCGTTTCAGTTAAATAAACAAATAAATTTTAAATTTTCTTTTCGTTACAAATTCGATTCTTTTCGGTTTCGTTTTAAATGAAAAATTAGCTTAGATTTCGTACCTATTTCGTAATGTAATAACATTTACTAACAACTAGTACTAGTAGATATATTCGGCTTGTTCGGAATTCAAAATTCGAAAACAATTTGTAAGTAATTCAAAGTTAGGTAAGTACTTTTATTTTAAGGTGTGAACTAAAAATAAAAATTGCGATTCAAAATGTATCTATAAGTTAAAGTTTTCACATTAAAGTTCTTAAGTCTATTTTATTATAATTGCAAAAAATAAATGAAAAATAGAGTGAAATGCTTTCAATTTTTTTTAAATAATAAACTACTTTTTTTATGAATTGGAAGCCATGCAAAGTATTTCCACGAAAAAGATGCGGGTTAAAAAATACTATTTTAAATTTTTCGGTTTGTACCGATATTATTTCGGTTCGGTTATGTTTTCGGTTACAGAATTAATTTATTTTTTATATTTTGCGTTCATAATGAAGTCATCACGATACGCAATTGCATATCGTAATGACCTTCATTTCGATACTCAATTTTTTGTTTTAGACGGTTGGTACTAGATGACGTTTTTTTTAACCCATTTTTACCTAATTTATTTTTAGTTAATTGACAATTCATATTAATAATATAATGTCGAAATTATTATTATTTTTTTATTTATGGAAGATTATTTACATGAAAATGTACAAATGGTTACAAATATAATCAGAAATTGAGTAAGTAAATGTTATTGTAGAAGGCGCAAAATATAAAAAATAGTATAAAGAACTCATTTTATAAGACTTTCTTTCGCACTTGTCAATTAGAAAACTCGCAAACGCTCGTTTTCAAAATTTTGACGCGCGCGAAAAAAACATGTCTTATAAAACACGTTCTTTAATATACTATTTCGTATCGGTTTTCATATATGAAGAAATATAGATTTCGGTTTTCGATTACGGTTTCGTTACGGTTTGGGTCCCTGAAATAAACATATCGGTTATCAAAATTATTATTTCTGCATAAATGCAAATCAGGCGCGTTGAGAGTGGACCTGCGCATACTTTGGCTCTTTGTACCAATTTAGGTGTTGACGGAATCTTTTGCTCATTGTAACAATAGCATATTATAATTACTATTACATATCGACTTGTCCAAGTACGAATTTTAGGTTTTGTGAAATCAAGGTCAGTCTCATAGGGATCGACCGATATGATTTTTTGTGGCCGATACCGATATACTCATATCCGATATCGGCCGATACCGATATATCGGCCATAAAATTTTGTCGTAAATTTTTTTCTGTATAAATGAGGTAAAAGTGATTTATAATGATATACTGTTACCGTTACACACATTAACCCTAAATAAATCACAAAAAAATGCAGACAAAATGCAAAAAAAAGACATTTTTTTCAAACGGCGTTGAAATGGCATTTTTGTGACTTAATTCACAAGGTAGAAGCTTTATTTCTACGCCGTTGGAAATTTCTACGCCGGCGGAGTAGAAATAGCTAATTTCTACGCCGGCGGAGTAGAAATAGCTAATTTCTACGCCGGTGGCGTAGAAATAAAATAAATAAATATCCATAGAAACTAAATAGAATTAGAGAATAAAAAGAAAAGTAGTGCGTTTAAAAAAAAATTAATGTGTCATTCGGAATAAAAGTGTCTTTGTGTGCCTCGCATGCAATTGTCCGACTCGCTTCCCTCGTCGTGCAAACTTCCATGCTCGCCACACAAAGTATCACTTTTACTCCTAATAACACAATATACTATTTTCCATTGATGTACAAAGTTACAATAATATATTTAGCACCACCGCCAAGTAGTGTTGCTAGTGAACAGCTATTTTCTTCAGCTGGAAATGTTTATGAAAGCACAAGAAATCGTCTAACTCCGGAAAGAGCAGAAAGCTTAATTTTCTTACATTACAACTTGCCAAAACTTAACTTTAAATATGTCACAGATATTATTTTGCGTAAGATTATTTTTATTAAATTTATTATGTTTTGTCTCTAATTAGCTATTTAGGTACGTAACCGATGCTGTTGTATAAGAGCTACATTTAATGATACTGGTATTCACGTATTTTATTTCAGTTTATTTCTAGATTTTAGTGTGAGAACATCGATATTATAGTGATTCAGGTGAGAGAGTTAATCTAGCATGTGTATGATTGTGAGTGTGCATGTGAGCAGTACTGGGTACTGTAGTGGCCGCATCGTGTGAACCCGAGGGTCGCCAACGGTAGCAGCAGGGAAGGCTGTAGTGACACCGCATCTGGTGTCGCCAACGGCAGCAGCAGTTAGGGCTGTAGTGATCTGATCCAGTTGGTTAAGAGGAATGTCTCCGGATCACCACCGAAGCGGCAGTGGTTCCGTAGTGGCCGCTCGTGTGAACCCGAGGGTCGCCAGCGTAGCAGCAGGGAAGGCTGTAGTGACCCACATCTGGTGTCGCCAACGGCAGCAGCAGTTAGTGCTGTAGTGATCTGATCCAGTTGGTTAAGAGGATTGTCTCCGGATCACCACCGAAGCGGCAGTGGTTCCGTAGTGGCCGCTCGTGTGAACCCGAGGGTCGCCAACGTAGCAGCAGGGAAGGCTGTAGTGACCCACATCTGGTGTCGCCAACGGCAGCAGCAGTTAGGGCTGTAGTGATCTGATCCAGTTGGTTAAGAGGAATGTCTCCGGATCACCACCGAAGCGACAGTGGTTCCTTAGTGGCCGCTCGTGTGAACCCGAGGGTCGCCAGCGTAGCAGCAGGGAAGGCTGTAGTGACCCGCATCTGGTGTCGCCAACGGTAGCAGCAGTTAGGGCTGTAGTGATCTGATCCAGTTGGTTAAGAGGATTGTCTCCGGATCACCACCGAAGCGGCAGAGGGTCCGTAGTAACTAGCGGTACTGCCCGTAGTTGCCAACATGTGTGTACGGTGTGTGAATGCCTAAACCTTTTGTAAATGATTGCCTCCTCACTGAGTGTTTCTCATGTGCTAATTCTTTTACAGAAATAATCACGGCGTGAATGAGGATTCCGCGTGACCGGGTTCGGCCAGGCGACGGTCATCTAGACTTGTTATTATTTTTGTATTAATACTGTATATACCGGTTTGGGTGATAAATGTGTTTTAATATTCTAATTTTCAGCGCTAACATTTAATCGTCATTTATAACAAATATTAATTCGTTTAACTAAGTGTGTAACTTTACTTCTACATTTTTAATGACTTTTTTGTTAAATTTTGAATAAGAATAAATTTGATTTGTTTTTTATTTAGTATTTCTGTTTTAATTTCCTTTAAAAAAATCCTTAGCAACTGAAATATTAAGCAATTTATATTTTTTTAGGCCGATACCGATATCGGCCAAGAAGACCGATATGACCGATATACCGATACCGATATCGGTATCGGTCGATCCCTAGTCTCAATTTAACGCGCGGCAGCTCTAAACCAATTAGCACTTAAATATTTGAATTTATGATGCTACGCCAGACAAAAACCAGGTGCATTTGTATGATAGTGAATGGTATGTTGAATGGCATATACTGTCAGTGGCAATTCAAACTTAAAACCTGATTGTTGATATTTTTCTAAAATTCAAAATATCTCAAAAACTACTGCATTTATTGAGAGCTGCACTATGTTTATGCAACAATTTCAATAAAAATCTAATTAATTATTTTTTAAAGCAGCAATTACGAGTTGTTATACAAGATAAGGTATTAGGTAACTAAGTAATGAACAATACAAGTTATGTTTGCAAAAAACGGGCATTCTCTAGCAAGAAGTGATAAAGTTCATTTTTGATATTGGGAAGTGAATAAAGTTTATTTATTTAGTAACTTGAATAGGTTGATGTTGGTTATAGTTTTAATTTACGATATACCTCTTTCCCCAAGACGCTCAAATATCAAAGTAAGAGTTCTTTTTGTATATTTTATATTATGTGTAGTAATATTTTATAAGTAAATGTTAGCGCCATTTTGAATTATGCAAGTATTATGTTTAATTACTTCTTTCTTTAATTTTTAATTTCAGCTTTAAATTGAATTACATGATCGTATATTTATTAAATGACTGTTCATTTGATTATCGGTCAGTTGTGCTAGTGTTTTCGAAGCGACGACGTCTAGTTGGTGCATTTACTTCTTTGTGAAACGGTGAGTGCTATGGTTTTGTGGTTATTATGTGTGGTTACTCTCCACTGCGGTGTTGAGAAAGAGTTGTTCTGCGGTTCAACTGTTCCCTCGCTTGCGGGCTGAGGAAGAGTCTACAGTGCGGCTGGGACTATCTCATTCTCTGCGGAGATGAGACTGAGTGCTCTCCGCTGCGGTGTTGAGAAAGAGTTGTTCTGCGGTTCAACTGTTCCCTCGCTTGCGGGCTGAGGAAGAGTCTACAGTGCGGCTGGGACTATCTCATTCTCTTCGGAGATGAGACTGAGTGCTCTCCGCTGCGGTGTTGAGAAAGAGCTGTTCTGCGGTTCAGCTGTACCCTCGCTTGCGGGCTGAGGAAGAGTCTACAGTGCGGCTGGGACTGATACCTAATCCTATCCTAATCCCAAAAGTTGGGCTCGAGCCTGGAGCATTTACGGGGATCCTAAGTACTCACTGAGAATATACTCACCTATTTTTATCTTTTGCAGACTATTGGCGCTCGTGGGGAGTAGTGCGGACCATCCGGGGATTGAGGATTGGAAGATTTATTTATTTATTTATTTATTTGAGATATTTGTAATCGTTTTCTATTATGTAATTTAGTATTCTTTTCTTTAATAAATTTTAGTATTCTTTACATAAAAATAAATGTTAATAAGTAAAAAATGAAATATGAGATGCATGTGCTTGAAATTGAGAAACAGAAACAAAAGTAAAATATAAATATACATCTAAATAAGTACCTAATATCTCCATACAAAGTTTCAAAACTTTAGTGCAACTGGTACCAGAGTGTCAGATGAGGTGCACTTTCAAAAGCCTGTAACTCTGTAACGAAACATTTCCGGACATACCTTCACATAATTTTTTTTACTGAAAATGACCCCTTATATATGGGTTAATTTTAATTTACCCGTTATGAATCATCTTTGTAGACTTTATCAAAATAATTTCTATCACCATCTTTTTCGACAGCAATATATTAGGACAACAGCATGGAGAAGAGTACTTAAGTTTATATTCTTTTCACTGCTTTACATAAATGTACTGCTGGTTACTGAAAATTGTAGGTTATTTATTTTAAATTGATGAATTTGTACCAGGCATCACCTCATAATAATATAATAAAAATTATATTTTATAGTTCACTGATTTATGTCACTTGTAGACTAAGTCCCCTCTAATATTTTCAGAGCTGCGCTACAAAAATTATTTGTGGCCAAAAAAATGCAAAAATCGATTTGTGCAAAATTTTATATTTTTGTTATACAGGCTGGCACGCTACAGAAACTTAAATGGTCGACATTTGGACCGTATTCTAATGCCATCTATTTACTGCTTCCGGAAGCTTCATAAATTGAAATGTTTAAGTGTGCTGTGCTTTTATTCATTTCTTTTATAAGTTGTTAAAATCCTGTGAGCTTTCTAACAAAAATTTCAAGAATTTTAATTTTCTTCGGAGAAGTTCGATTATTTGAATTGTTGGAAAATATTACGTAGTGTCTAATATGTGTGATTTAAGTTTCTACTATTCTATTCGCATTAACGCTACAGGAAGTGTTCTTATAATATGTTTTAAAATACAAACGCTTTTTGAGTTTGTTATCGTCATTAATGGCATCAATATCCTTTTATACGTAAAGCATAAAAAATGTACTTTTTATTTATACCGAGACTGATTACTTCTAGTTTAATTAAAGATTCAACCTGTATAAAAACACTGTAAAAGCGTTTATATTTTCTTATAATTGTTCATAAATATTATATAAAATAATTATTTGTATTATTGTAAAAAAATATATGAACCATTCATGTTTTATAAATGTTGGTTTTCATTGTCTACTTTATTGATAAATATAAATATGAAACACAGGAAATCAATGCGGATTGCATATTTAGGTTGCCTACATGCGTTAGCAACCAAAGAGTGGCGCTGAAGGTGGTCCCCTCAAATAACATTACAATTTCCGATCTATTATCAAACAAAACATATTTCTAATCTGTGCAGGGTGGTGACTCGAACCTCGAACACCGAAACATACGGATTTAACATGTAAAATCAGATTTTCGTCATTTTCTGCTTCCCTAATTATTTAATTTAAAATGGACTTTTTCCGGCCTTTGTGGGAAGGGATTTATTTATGTTTATAAAACTTGTTGTTTTAATATTTTATTGAATTTGGACGTTTCGAAGGCCCGATGGCCTTCATCTTCAGCATTTTCTTTCTATCTATCGTTACATTTTTGTTATTCCATTTTAATAAAAAAAATTAAATCCTATTCAGAATTTTCCACCGTCTTTCGGCCATATATAACCCTCAAAATTCTTAATAATTTTTGTTTAAAAGTAATTCTGCATAAAATAAAATAATGACAACTAAATAAGTTTTAATCCCTCAAAAACCAAGTATGGAGGTGAAGGCGAGGTGTCCGCCGTACTCTTGTTTTTCATGTTGGGGCCTTATGGTCAAACATACCCTACATAGAATTTAAATTTTTTTATTAAAATGGAATAACAAAAATGTAACGATAGATAGAAAGAAAATGCTGAAGATGAAGGCCATTGGGCCTTCGAAACATCCAAATTCAATAAAATATTAAAACAACAAGTTTTATAAACATAAATAAATCCCTTCCCAAAAAGGCCGGAAAAAGTCCATTTTAAAACAACATTTTAAAAAAAGGGAAGAAAAAGTTTTCCAAAAACTACCTAATTATTTAAGGTAAAAAAGATTCAAATAAAAGTTGGAGAGAATAAAATTCTGCATCTGAATCGATAACCAAAATTAATTTTTCATGGTTTGTAACAGCAGAAATTAGCTATGAATATATCGAAAATCATCTGAAATATAGCGATAGCCATAGAATTGAGACAAAATAATTGTAAAATATCTGACGGTTTATATGTCAAATTAAATAGATAATTGTTTATTTGAATATAAATTACAAATATTAAAAATAAATTAACCTAACTTGACAGATAAACCGTTAGACATTTGTTAATTTTCGGTTCAATTCCATGGCTATTGCTATTTTGCAGGTGATTTTCGACATTTTCATAGCCAATTTGTGCCCTTACAAAGCAAGCAAAATTAATTTCCATTATCGATTCAGATGCAGAATTCTATGCTCTACAACTTTTATTTGAAGCTGTTTTGCCTAAAATAATTAGGGTAGCAGGAAACTTCGAAAATCTGATTGTATACAACATATGTATCAATAGCTGATTGAAGGTGCACGGGAAATCAATTTCTCTGCAGCGCAGCTTAGAAGGAACTATTGGCAAGAGCCAACAAAGTAGCTGACATCTGGTAGCAAAATAAAACATATAGGTTGTAGAGAAAAGAAAACGTGCTGTCATATAGGGTTATATAGTAAACAAGAGCCAAAAATGACCAGCAAAACGAAAAGATATTGTGTTATACCGCAGTGCAATAATTATGCAAGTAAACACATATCCGTTCACTATTTCCCAAAGACTAAAATATTAAAAAATCAATGGAAAATCGCTTTAAAAATCAAGAACATGTCACCATTCAATAACGTTTATTCACAATAATTTTTGCCTAGAAATTTAATTTCATGTAAGTATTTATATAAATTTATTTTATTTTGGAATCATAAACTTGTTTATCCGCTCTAAAAAACGGGCGCAATTTGGCATTTATCGCCCGAGAACTTATAAAGTTGCCCAGCAACAGCTATTCAAACGTCAAAATCGTCGTTTTTAGGTAAATGTCAGACAATGTAATGAATTCGATAAATCACATAATTTGAACACCGCTGCTCGTAAAACTATTCGTATCCTTTCTCGTATACGTGTTTTCTCTTCTGTGGAACCTACTTGCTCTGGGCAACGTCAATTTCATTCCATATTTCTTTTGAATAATCGATATCTTCCATTTTCATTTGACAGTAAATTAAAATTTGTTATAAATAAACAATATAGCGAGAAACCACAGCATACTTAAAATTCACAACGCCAGCACAACGATACCAAATATATACCCATTGAATCCTTGAATTTCGAGAACCAAAATAAAATAAAACGTTGTATGTACCACGGGCATAATCAAAATTGTAGCACTCGGGAAAATTAAAGCTCTCCGCTGCGCGTCGACCTTTAAACATTCCCCCGTGCTACAATCTTTTGATTATGCCCTTAATACATAAATAACTATTATGCTTCAATACATTATTATATTTTTTTTATAGTCATTAGAAGAAAAAAAAATCTATTCCATGCCAAAAATTACTGTAACCAGAACCTCTGGTACAGAGACGAAAAATAGAAAGTACTTACGTGTAAATAGTAGTAGTAATTATTATTCTTTACCATTATAACTACACTTATTTTATATTATTTATAGGAAAGATAGAGAAGAAGAAACGATAAAAATGCCAGAAATCGAGCCAGCAAGAGGAAGACGTGCAGAACAATACATGTAGATTGTGTTTAATCAAACAAAATACAATTAACTTTTTAAATATAATAAAGCAATGATTTTTTTTGTAATTTTATTTAAAACTTGCCTTCAGAATGGACAACCAGTAAATGTTATACATTTATAATACAACATGAGTGAAGTTATTTACTTATTTAATCTTATCTGCACTACAATAGGAGTGTTTGGTGCCCATTGTGCGAATTAATGGCAGCACTGGACTAGCATATTTTCTGGAAGTGTGTAGTGAAATACGTACACGTAGTATAGCGCGCTAGCATAAAGTGTAACTAAATTTGCAGAATTTGTTAAGAAAATTGATAGTTCGCGCCAACACTAGTAACGGGGTTAGGTCCATAAATAAAAATGCGTTCTGTTGTGTTTGTAAAAGTAAAACAAACTTGCATGCGAAAGATAGAATAGAAAGAAAGTTATGGTTATACGAATTAAAATTAAAAAAATATGCTCCAAACTCGACATTTGTTTGCTCTCAGCATTTTGAGAAAACAGATTTCCTCACAGAAAGTTATGATACTGGTAAGACTTTCGTGAGGCTTATAAATATCTAAAACTTGTTTATGTTAATTATTTGTAAATCAAATTTTCATGAATACAAGGAGAATTTTGAGAAGAGGTGCAGTGCCAATAATATTTTCCCCGAAGTACAAAACAAAAAAAATCAATTAAATTTCACCTTACATAGTCAAAACAAAATGACCTGGCTGTTAATTAAATGACTTTTTCTTCCTCTTACACTCGCACCACGGCATCTTCATGTAGTTTTCAGCGTTTCTAATTTCCACAAATTATAATTATCTTTATCCGACATTCTCACAAAATTTAAATAACATCACAACAAAACTTCGTACATAAACGAACGAAGATGCAAAATGAACTATTACAAACTAATTAAAGTGAAAAGATAATATTCAACAATAATATATTTATACAAATTAATATTATTTATGAACTAAATATACAATATATATTGAATAGTTCACATGTTACAAAGTTACAACTTTGATGATACCAATTCAAATATTCCCGGGCGTAGGTCGCTAGTCCGTTGCTGCCATCTACGATAAGCTTTGCCCAAACGCTCCCATACAATAAACATGAGTGAGGTAATTATTATTAAGTGATATTGTCTCTCAATATTACAATTTATGGACAAAAATTAACTTATTATTATGTAACTATAATGAATTTTAAATCCAATAGTTTGGTTTCTTCCACTTTTCTCCCTGTCCTGCTTTACAGCTGCACACACATTTCCACACGATGACATTTGTGTTATTGTTATCACGATTTAGGTGCCCCGTTGTCTTCATATCCATATAAAATAATGTGTCTATAACTAAAAATAAATAAGTTAACAAGCAAGATAACCACAAATTTGTATTTCATTTTACCTTTATACACTGTTTCTCCTTCGGTTATATAGGCCGCACGGCACCTTTTAAATAAATATACACATCTGTCATAATAAACATTCTGAATTTAATCAAAAATAACAGAATATTTCCTAAAACAAAACATCAAACTACAATGACTACTAGTGTAAAATTCAACGTTTTCCCTATAAGTCTGTCTTTACTGCTGCCATCTCTTGGAAGTGGCTCTCCCGAATACTTGTAGGGTGCTGTGTTGTCCTCTTGACAACTTACAAAACAATCTGCTTATTTTCAGAATATATTACAATCTAAAAATGAAAATAATATAATTACAATAAATAATTTTTTGAGCAAAAAAAAAACGATAACGATAGCGACAACAATTTTTCCAATACTTCGCTTAAAATTTGTGAGGCTGCATAAACTATCACAAAATTTATTTGCTATTTAAAACAAATGTTTGACAATTGAGTTCATAAAGTAAATGCGGCCGTAAAGTAAAAGCGGTCGTGAAGTAAAGTAAATGCGGCTGTAAAGTAGTCGTTGACAGAATGTCAAAATATAAATCATATTTACCAACGCCATTTTCATTTTTTTTATACAGTGCTTTGGCTTATCATTCCATTTTAAAAATCAACGATGATATAGCTTCCAATAGAACTGGAAGTAAAATTCAGTACCTTTCCCCTTTCCTACCAAAAAGTGGCATTTAAGTTATTTCCCAACCTTGATATTTAAATTATGTCGAAAATTAATAATAAAAATTGTAGCCATCTTGACCGCGTACCTGAGCGTCTGATCTAATCTGGGGAACCGGGTTCGTTCCCGACCGACGCTAAAAAAATATTTCAAATTTTAAATGGTACAAAATTGACTTGTGGTGTACTCTCCACGGCCACAATGAGTGCTCGTGAGGTGACACTTGGTACAAATTCATCAATTTAAAATAAATAACCCACAATTTCCAGCAACCAGCAGTACATTTGTGTAAAGCAGTGAAAAGATTATAAACTTAAGTACTCTTGTGTATGCTGTTGTCCTAATACATTGCTGTCGAAAAAGTTGGTGTTAGAAATTATTTTGATTTTTTAAAGTCTACAAAGATTATTCATAACGGGTGTATTAAAATTAATCCATATATTAGGGGAGTCATTTTGAGTAAAAAAATTATGTGAACGTATGTCCAGAAACGTTTTGTTACAGAGTTACAGCCTTTTGAAAATGTACCTCATCTGACATTGGTACTACTTGCACTAAAATTTTGAAACTTTGTATGGAGATACTAGGTACTTATTTAGATGCATATTTATATTTTACTTTTGTTTCTGTATCGCAATCTCAACCACATGCATCTCATATTTCATTTTTTTCTTTTTTACTTATTACCATTTGTTATTTATACTTATAAAATATTACTTACATACAATATAAAATACACAAAAAGGACTCTTGTTAAAACTTGATAATGTGAGCGTTTTGGGGCAAGAGGTAAATCGTAAATTAAAACTATAAACTATAATCCAGCGCCGGATTTAGAGTCGTTGAGACACTAAGCTATAGAATGTTTGAGACCCTTTACTTTGTATAAAATAAGTTAATTTTAATAGGTATATGAACTGAAATTCGTAAGTATTTAAAAATTAAAGTAAGTAAATATAATGATTTTTTTTATATTTTGCGTTCATAATGAAGTCATTACGATACGCAATTGCGTATCGTAATGACCTTCATTTCGATACGCAATTTTTTGTTTTAGACGGTTCGTACTAGATGACGTTTCTTTAACCCATTTTTACCTAATTTATTTTTAGTTAATTGACAGTTCATTTTAATAATGTCAAAATTATTATTATCTTTTTTTATTTATAGGGAAAATTATTTACATGAAAATGTACAAATGGTTACAAATGTAATCACAAATTGAGTAAGTAAATGTTATTGTTTATATTAAAGAAAAAAAGTCACTTTAATTAAAGTTTTACAATGAGTTTGTTTAAAAACATTTCTTAATTAGTAATGTAATTCATTATCTGGTACACTGATCTGAATGCGATAAATCTTCTCTATTTTCATGCTAAAATATTTTATATATTATAATAGATATAATAAAAATTGTTAACTTTGGCTTTTAATTTCTATATTTGTTTAAATTTTTAATATAAAATATATTATATTTGACGTTTAAAATATATTTTTGACGGTTCAATATGCTCTGTAAATACTTTACAGTCAAGATTTTGGCGCTGTAAGATTTATAGAAATTTCTATAACTCTGTAGCGCTTAGTGGCTTAAGTATCATTCACAACAAAAAAATTAACGTACACTATTATTCACGAAAGATGACTATTCAAGGTTATTTGTTCAAAGAAAGAATACACATGACTTTATAGCAGTAGCTTAGCAACATTTTGTATTAGAAAGAGAAAGATTATTTGACCTATGTCTATTTAATTTATGTGGTGTGACAGATATACGTAAATAGTGACATTACTTTCTAACACACTATAAATAATAATGACATATGTCGTAGAATTACAGATACCTAATTATCTACTGCACTGCCCTCTGTGTTAATATTTACCCAGTGACGTTGACGTTTATATCAAATTATTATTCCTTGGTTTATAAGTTAAGTCTATGTTTTTGTATTTTGTAAAAACATAAGTGAAGAACATAAATCTTTCAGAAAGGCATTATTTAGAAAGAAAAATAATTTTCAAATGAATTACTCTTATTTTTTCAGTTAAAATATTTCCATAAATATTTCATGTTGCACGCCTATGCAAACTAAATGCAATGAAGTTATCTGCAAGCAATATTATATCAGACGACTCACAGGTGACCTTGAATAGTCATCTTTCGTGAATAATAGTTTAGCGGTAGAATTAGTGGCAGTGGTAGTGGCCTGGGTAAAAGATTGAATGCGTTATAGCAAATGTATTCGTTCACATCCAAAAATTAAGAAAATTAGTAGTAGCGTAGTGGCAATGGCAGCGGTAGGAGTTTGCAAACTCCAAACTTCTACGTTGCCACTACGCTACCGCTTAATTTTTTGACAGTTTTGATGTTTATTGACATCTGATTTCTGATTTCATCAGATAAAATGAGCAATAAAAAATCTGATGTGGCCAGCACATTACCTTCCGTCAGTTCTATGTATTTTGTGCAAATTTCATACGGAAAGTTCCTTGCTAAATTAAATATTCTTTTTCTTGTACATTACCTTCCGGCAGTTGCATGTATTTTATGCAAATTTCATACAGAAAATTATTATTTTGTGACGTTTTCTATATACAGTATAATGTATCTGCAGAAATAAAAGATTTATTATTATTATTATTATTAAATTAAGTATTCTATTTCTTGTACATTACCTTAAAGCAGTTGTATGTATTTTATACAAATTCCATACAGAAAGAAAAAGATCCTATATATCCAGTAAAAATTATGACAAACACACTATGTCAATTTCACTTGACATTGACATCTTTCAATCAGAATTTTCTTAATATAGTAGCTGTTTTCATAGCTATAGCTACTTTATGAAATTTAATTTCTTTATAATTTTTTAACTCTATATCCATTTAATATTAAGTATAAAATGCAGTCAAATCGTATAGAGAATAAAATATTCTTTAATATTTATAATAACATCAAATGTGAAAAAATTGTATTTAACATAGTTTTTCCAATATAAACAGTTAAAATCTTCAAATGATGGTACTTCCGGTTGACCAATTGTAACCAAAATCTAATCAGCTCTTCATATGGATGTAACGAAGAAGTACACGAAAAATTATAATTTTTGTAACTGTAGTATTAGAGTTATCGCAGACGAAAATTTTGTTACACACACACACACACACACACACACACACACACACACACACACACATCCACACACACACACATCCACACATACACACACACACACACATACAGACATCATCGTAAAAATAGTAAATTCGTATTCTAGGGACCCTAAAACGTGCTTATTGATTAAAAACTCATCATCGAATTTTTTGACCAAAGACAATACCTTCCTTACCTAAAGGTGACGGAAGGTAAAAAAGGATCATTTTGTGGTGTGCCTCAGACGTTGTGCTATATGAACAAACAGACTCATTAATAAACTTTGCACAATTAAAAATGAACACGTAACTTACCATTTTTGCTTATTTCAAAGGCAATTTGTGCCCACGCATTTTCTTTTTACCTTCCGTCACCTTTAGGTAAGGAAGGTATTGTCTTTGGTCAAAAAATTCGATGATGAGTTTTTAATCAATAAGCACGTTTTAGGGTCCCTAGAATACGAATTTACTATTTTTACGATGATGTCTGTATGTGTGTGTGTGTGTGTGGATGTGTGTGTGTGTGTGTGTGTGTAACAAAATTTTCGTCTGCGATAACTCTAATACTACAGTTACAAAAATTATAATTTTTTCGTACACTTCTTCGTTACATCCATATGAAGAGCTGATTAGATTTTGGTTACAATTGGTCAACCGGAAGTACCATTATTTGAAGATTTTAACAGTTTTTCTTGAAAAAACTATGTTAAATATAATTTTTTCACATTTGATGTTATTATAAATATTAAAGAATATTTTATTCTCTATACGATTTGACTGCATTTTATACTTAATATTAAATGGATATAGAGTTAAAAAATTATAAAGAAATTAAATTTCATAAAGTAGCCATAGCTTTGGAAACAGCTAGTATATTAAGAAAATTCTGATTGAAAGATGTCAGTGTCAAGTGAAATTGAGATAGTGTGTTTGTCTTATAATTTTACGGGAAATATAGGATCTTTTGCTTTCTGTATGGAATTTGTATAAAATACATACAACTGCTTTAAGGTAATGTACAAGAAATAATAATAATATTAAATCTTTTATTTCTGCAGATACATTACACTGTATATAGAAAACGTCACAAAATAAAAATTTTCTGTATGAAATTTGCATAAAATACATGCAACTGCCGGAAGGTAATGTACAAGAAATAGAATATTTAATTTAGCAAGGAACTTTCCGTATGAAATTTGTACAAAATACATAGAACTGACGGAAGGTAATGTGCTGGCCACATCAGATTTTTTTGAAATAATTTTAAATTCCCTTAATGTCTTCGCTTATCTCATACAATGGAGTGCTTGTGGATAAGTGTAATTAATAAGTCATCATCTATGTCAGTTGCTTTTTGTGCAAAAATAAAATGACAACTATAACTGTCAACCTTGCACCCTAGTAATTTATAATAAAAAATTCCTAGAAACTATAATTTTTCATTGTGAACGGAGTTAATTTTTACTATAAATTTCTTACGCTATCGATGCCACTAATTCTTACACTACCGCTATTTTTTTTTATTCTGAATGGGCCTTTACAGTACTGTAACTTGGTTACAGAATAGCAATTTGCTTACATCCTGTAACGATGGTTACTTACAGAGCCTGTAGAGCTTATAGAACGGTACAGAATAGCACCATACAATTCTAAAAATTATAATTCTTTCGTATTCCTCTTCGTTACATTCATATGAAGAGCTGAATTGATTTTAGTTATAATTGGTCGACGGAAGTACCCTCAATTGAAGATTTTAACAGTTTTTCTTGAAAAAACGCTGTTAAATATAATTTTTTCACATTTAATGTTATTATAAATATTAAAGAATATTTTATTCTCTATAGGATTTTATTACATTTTATACTTCATATACAATGGTGATAGAGTTAAAAAATTATAAAGAAATTAAATTTCATAAAGCAGCCAGCTATGCAATAACACTGGGAACAGATAATATAAATAAAAAAATTCTGATACACAGATGTCAATGTCAAGTGCGATTGACACAGTATGTTTGTGTTATAATCTTACTGAAAATATAGAATCAATTCTAATAAACTTTTTGTATGGAATTTGTACAAAATACATAGAACTGAGGGAAGGTAATGTACTGGAAATACAGAAACTGTTTGTATGGAATTTGTATAAAATACATAGAACTGACGGAAGGTAATGTGCTGGCCACATCAGATTTTTTTTCATGTAAATGTACCCAGAAAAAACCTAAGGAACTTTAAGGTCTCCAATTCTTTTCCTTTATTATATATCGATTAAGATCACTTGAGCTTCACGTTATTGATTTCTGAACCGCAAAATAACAAGTAATTGTATACTTATCTGTCTTACTTATGGTTTCCTTCATTCTTTCTTAGATATTTTTGAGAAAAATGCATATAAAGTTTTATACTTATTTGATTAAAATATGGCTATAATAAGACTGCCACGAAAGGAAAAAATGACTACATATATTTTCAAGGATGTTCTAATAAAATACTGGATAGCTGACATCCGTTTAACAAGTGAGGCAAGTGGTGGGGATACGGCGCCATTTGCAGAAAAGGCAAAACGTCAAACTTTCGTTGGTCTATTATTGCATTATATCGAATTTTTTTGAATGAAGTGGTGTTTGTGTTGTGTTCTTAGTGAATAAATACTTTAAGTGAGATATTTCCATAATAAAAGGCAATATGCCGCACTGAGAAAAAGATATAATTACGTGAACTGTAAATTTATTTGTTACAAATAAATCCTAAGCTTGAATAGATCCAAATACATCTACAATTGAAGCAATGTAATTATTTATTTGAAGCATTTATTTGTCTCAAATAAATATATATTGAGATCAATTATATCTTCTATTTCATGAAAACTATGAATTTATTTACGTTAAAAATTATTTTAATTGCGCTAAATTTATTTCATTATTATTGGATATATAATAATTTATTTGAACCAAATTTAAATATCTACCTCTCACAACCTGTCCACTCTAAATAGATTAAAATTGAAGGAAAATAATTAAATAAAGACTAGTACATTTCATTTATTCGTACACCATATTTTTATTAACACACAAATTTAATCCTTAAGTATATTAATGTACATATAATAAAAAATTAAAAAAGTATAAATACACAATCTGTACAGATACCGATGCATGTGCCTTGGTATAAAAGATACAGTGAATGCAAAGCAAATATCCAAAACTACACTCAAGTAGTATATTTTTCACTGTTTCGTCACCCATATTCACTACTTTTTAGCACACGAATGAAAAACAAATCGCCAGAAATGAACACTGTCAGAAATGAGCACCACCATAAACAAGATGTAACGTACAACAAATGAACAAGTCCATACAAGTCAACTCACGTAAAATCGTCATTTGACAAATAGAACATTGTTCACTCAATGGAAATATCATTTTGCCACAAATAATATTTATTTGTGACAAATAAATATAGATTCATACAATAAAAACTATTTTTCATTGTAATTAATATAAAGTTTGCACAAATATATTAAGAAATTAATTCTAAACAATTACATATTTGTAAGAAACAAATAAATATTTCAGAAAAAAATAAATTTATTTATTAAAAATCATAAATATATTAGTTTATTTGAGAAAATTTAATTTAATTTAAATGAAATAAATGACGGTCAAATAAATAATATAACTGAATGAATAAAATACATTTCATATTAAAGATTAAATTGTATTTGTTCCAAAGTTGCAATAATTGAATGAATGAAGTATCCCTTAATTATGAATATTTATTTGCTAAAAAACCAGTCATTTTTCTCAGTGCGTCTTTTTGTAGTGCTTTTGGGTGCACAAATAGACATAGCAAGGATAACCCTCGACAATTTTTCTAATAGCTTTATCGTTAACTGTCGCGAAATTTCATTTTGAACAAAAAATGTGAAATATCTAAAATTTATATTTAACATTTTAAATGTGTCACTGTCATTGTTATGTTTATAATTAATTGGTGATATTTACCTTTTCTTACAATGATTTTCATTCTTAGGTAAGTATAATCTTAGAAATAATCGTAAAATGGAGTAGTATTTTAGTTTAAAAATGGGATAATCCACACCAAAATCATAAAAAATTAATCACAATACAGGTTGAGAAGTATATTGTAGACATAGAATATTTAGTAATATGAATGTTCAGAATTGCCAATAATAAAAAAAAATCAAACGTCATTTTACAAAATTTAACAAAATTTGATTCAATAATAATATTTTCAAATGTAATTTTTCCTATTAATGGTTTCAAATACATAATAATAATCAGGCCCGATCCTAGCGGGTGTTCATGTTGTTCCCAGAACAAAGGCGGCCAATCATAGGGGCGGCAAAGCCATCCTAATTTCTTATAGCAAAAAAAAAAGATTATTTAATTTTTTTAAATATATTAACACTTTATGAAATAAACATATTAATAGTATTATGCTTTTAAATACTTGGTTTGGCTGACTGATAACATATCTCAACTATCCTAATTTATAGTTAATTTTATTAAAAGACTGAGTATACTTATGATGTCAATCAGTGGCGTAACTAGAAATCTTGTGCCCCTATGAGAAAATTTTCTGGGCCGCTCCAAGAAAAAATTTAGAAGCAAAAATAATCTTAATTTTTACATTATACAGTGACAATAGTATTATAATCAATTTTTTCTTTACATAATTATTAATTAATCTTTTTCATTACTTATTGTAATCAAAATTTCTTTTTTAATCATACTTTTCTTTGTTGTAATCAAATTTTTTTAGAAAAAACCCTAAGGATAATGAAAGCAACATATTTTTTTTAAATTGCCCAACTCTAGATACACATATATGTACATAGATACAGGGTGTTAATCAAAATGCGGATCATATGCGTTTAACATAGGAAATCAGTTTTCCTTTACGCAAAAGTTCCCAATTAATTTTAGACAAAAATGTTTCGAATAAAACTTGTAGATAATTAAATTCTACGCCTAATTCACTAACTTTGCTTTATAACATGGTATTAGGTAAATGATTTTATTTCTAATTCATTGTGTGCTACTAAATAGAACTATGCTCTGTTCCATTTAAGCCATTCGGAACATGGCGCTCGCATCAGCGCCAGTTTTAAGTAAACTTGTCCCTTGTCTCCAATTTCAGGCAATCCAATTCCTTTTTCTCTGCAATACTGATTGGCTTTAATGGAACAAGGTATATGTATTTAAAAAAAGTCAAAAAATTAAATGGGGGGGAGCGGCATTTTTATATAAGAACAAAGGAGACTGATAAGTTAGGATCGGCCCTGATAATAATAGAAAAACCAATAAAATACCGTTAATAAAATATATTTAAAAATGTATAGAAATTTTCAAAAATCCGTAAACGATGACGTAAACCTATTAACTGGCTGGATGCCCTATACCAGTAGTACATGCATATATATATATATATATATATATATATATATATATATATATATATATATATATATATATATATATATATATATATATATATATATAATTATAATTATAACTTTTGTAGGATTTCAGTGAAAGGGCATGAAAGTAGAGCTCGTTTCTTGATTATTTCATCTAGCTTTCGGATTTATTTAATCCTTCATCAGGATGCTGTAAAATTATACATCAATGTAACAAATAGTAGTTAACATTTAGGTATGCAAACTTACAATAATGTGAAGTTTAGTTAGTTTATATATATACGAGGGTGGATTGAAAAGTTTCCGGAATGACTGAGAAGGCCTTGGTTTTTGGAAAACAATCTTATGTCGTTGTTTTGTTTAACTCTTCATATGAACTGTCAAAAAATTTCAGTACAATCTGTCTATCAGTCTAATCGTGAAAAGCGTCGATCTCCGTAGCGTTAAATCGATAATGAGTAAAAACGAAGTTCGTGCTGTTATCAAGTTTTTTTATTTGGAAGGAAAGACGACAACAGAGATCAAGACCAGGTTGGATGCTGTCCTTGGGAATGCTTCACCTTCGTTTTCCACTGTGAGTTTCTGGGTTTCGGAATTTAAGCGTGGCCGAACACACACCTCTGACGAGTCACGTTCAGGTCGCCCAAAATCGGCTACCACACCGGAAATTGTGGATAAAGTCCACGATATGGTTCTGGAAGATCGCCGAATAAAAGTGCGGGAGATTGAGGAAGCCATAGGGATCTCGTATGAACGTGTAGTTCATATTTTACATAATGAGCTGGGCATGAAAAAAATGTGTGCCAGGTGGGTGCCGCATTTGCTTAGTTCGGAGCAAAAGCGCATTCGAGCACGAACTTCAGCCGACAATTTGGAGTTATTTAAGAAAAATCCAGTTGATTTCAAAAGACGTTTCGTAACCATGGATGAAACATGGATACACCACTACACGCCAGAGACGAAAATTCAGTCGAAAGCGTGGATTGGACATGGTGAATCGGCCCCGAAGAAGGCGAAGTCAGTTCAATCGGAGGGAAAGGTGATGGCGTCAGTCTATTGGGACGCCAAAGGCATTCTTCTAATTGATTACCTTGATAAAGGAAAAACTGTAACTGGACAATACTACGCCACACTTTTAGTCAAGCTGAAAGCAGCAATTCAAGAAAAACGTCCGGGAATGGCAAAGAAAAAGATCTTGTTTCACCACGACAATGCGCCAGCTCATTCAAGTCGAATTGCTCAAGAAAAATTGACCGAACTGAAGTTTGAAATCGTCCCCCATCCACCGTACTCGCCCGATTTGGCTCCCTCGGACTTCCATCTTTTCTCGAAACTCAAAATGTTCCTCGCCGGAAAGAGATTTCGATCCAATGAAGAAGCCATTGGAGCAGTAAATGCTTATTTTGACGACCTGAAAGAAAACCATTTCCGGGAGGGAATCGAAAAGTTAGAAAAACGTTGGACCAAATGTGTCGACCTCAGAGGGGACTATGTAGAAAAATAAAATGTAGTTTGTGTTAAATATACATATTTTTTCACGTCATTCCGGAAACTTTTCAATCCACCGTCGTATATATATATATATATATATATATATATATATATATATATATATATATATATATATATATATATATATATATATATATATATATATATATATATATATATATATATATATATATATATATAAATGTTATCAAGCAAGATGTTAAATTATTAATATGTACTTATTATCCAATCTGTTGAGTTCAACTTCCAGTTAAAATTCAAAATAATTATAACCGCTTATAGAAATCATTAAAGCATTATTTGATATTATTTAGACTAAAGTATGGGCATATTCTAACAAATTATTTATTTATTTTTCTCAATTTATTATTTATTTAGTGATATTATGAATTTAATATTTTTAACAGACGTATTCGGTGGTTCTGTTTTTCCCGAACTCGATGACTCGAAACTTCAATTTAACTTAACCGGAGCTTATTAGGAAAGTACGGTTTATAAGAGTTCTCTCCCAACTCTGTGTTAGAAAATGACTCGTAGTTCATAAATATGCAGTGCCGTAACTATGGCGTGGCAAAGGTGGCGCACGCTACGGGCGCAAAATTCGTAGAGGCCACTGAATACAATAATTATATATTATTGTAATCAGTGTAGAGGCGCAAAATTTTAATCATTTACATGGTTTAAGATCGAATATTTCTAAAAATCTATTTTAGAAATTTAACAAATAATTATTTACAGTTACGGCTCTGACAAATAAATGCTATTGATATAGAATTGAACCATGAAAGTAGTTACATATTTAATTAATGTAAATTATAAGAATATATTCAATTTATTTACTGTAAAATGAAATAATTTTAATTTCAGATTTTTCTGTTTAATAATCTTGTGAATTTTCCTTGCTTCTGACACAGACAAACGGTTTGTCTGTACTTCTGATACTCAAGTTGAGTTTAAGTGACGCTTAAATTAAAAATAATATTATTTTATTTAATTATTTATATAAAACAATTAATACATATCTGAAGTAACCTGAGGGTACGAGGCATAGTATTTTAATAATTTTTTGTTATATTTATTCATTTTTATAATTTATTTGTTGAGAGAAATAACAAAATATAATTTAAGTTAGGCTTAATAATTTGCTCCAAAACACCAACTGGAGTTCAGCTTAAGGAGAAGTAATTAGGAAAGCATCATGTTTAGGAATGCTTCACTACTTTTCTATAAGAAATACATAGGTAATGAAGAATTATACATTTTTAAAAAATATGTATTAATTATTATCTTACCATACTGATATTAACAAAAATCAACAAAATGAAAATAAAATAAAATGAAAGTATAAAAAAGAATTATATGTATTATAGTTATCAATATTCAATATGTACTTAATGAACGATTAAAAAACAATCCTTTATTAATTTTATAGGCGGTTGCACCAATATTTTAATTAGGAATTAAACATTAACTAAAACTATTATAATTACCCTTCAGTATTTTATATTTTGTAACTTTTAGTGTTTTTTTGTTTCTTATTTATAGTTATATTTTGTAATTTATATGTATGCTAAGTTGGATACGAGTAATTATAATAGTTTTAGTTATATTTAACCTTAGACTCCAACTATTATTAATTTTGAATTAAACATGAATTAAATTAAAATCAACACATATAATACATTTTATAAGATAAAAATTAATTTTCAATTAAATATTGGTGTAACCGCACATACGACATATGAGGGCTCAGGGACGGAACGTTAACTTTGGGGGCCCTGCACTAATACTGTTTGGGGGCCCATTTAATTAACCATCTACCTGCCATTTTGTCAAAAATTGTTAGTTTTCTTTAATGCAGTATTCTGTTTTGGGGTATATTTAATCAAAGGGAGTAAGAAAATTAGCTTTCATTGCAACAATGACGAATAGCAAAAGGTGACTTTGCTATTTTAAAAGAAAATTTAAAGCTATGTGCCAAAAAAGACTTAAGAGACAATTTTAATATCATGCATGAGAACAACCCGACAAATAATTCGCGTCTTGCGAGAGAATGGCTATTGTATAATATCAAAAAAAAAGCTGAATCATTCCTCACTGTCATCGGACTTAAACCCAATTGAACAAGTGTAAGAAATTCTTCAAAGAAACAAGAATATATAACATTAAAACTAAAGAAGAATTTTAAAAAATCTACAAGAAGAAGAAGAATGACAGAATATAACGTCATCGTGGACCAAAAATTTGGTAGATTCAATGGCTCGCTATTTAGTTGCTGTTATAAACACAAAATAATTTCCTTATAAAACATATACCTATAAACAGAATATAATTTTTATGTTTTGGAGACCTTTTTGTCATAAATTTATTAATATTTTCCATGTTTACCCCATAAAATAACAACTGTAATATTTTTTTTTTCTCTTTATAATACATAACATAATGCTTTTCATTTCGGATAAAAAAAACTATTGTTTTACGAAGACTGTATGTATTTATCTTTGACAATCAAATTTTTAAGTCAAAATAAATAAATAAAAGGAAAAATAGAAAATCTGATGTGGCCTGCACATTACCTTCCGGCCGTTATATGAGGTATTTACAAAAATTCTACCGGTGAACTGTTACCGGTAAACAGCTTTTCATCAGATTATAGCTACCGGAATCGATATTTTAAGAACGCCACGCCTTCGCTATTTGAATTTCTCTACTTCCATTGGTAGTAGGCTCCGCCCGTAACTCGGTATTCGTTATATACTTATAGGTGGTCTTTGAGTCGCCAATCTAAATAATATATATGGATTTCATATGAGTGACGAGCTGCTAAAACAAAAAACCCCTTATTTCTGAAGTATTTCAAATATCATTTTATTTCTTTATTAATATTCCTTATTAAGCATATACTTTCACTATTTTTTACTAATTTCTCTTAATTCGATTGAGCTGTAATCCCCTATTCTGTCAGATTTCAAATTTGAAATCTATCCCTCGATCTATCCTGTAGGAGTCGTAGTAGGGAAAACCCAATTCCGACAGAATTTGAAATCAGACAGAATTTAAAGTTACAAAATCGAGGCCCAGCTTTGTTTGTTCAAAATTCTACTGTTTCATTATTCTCTATAAATCTGCCTTTTTCACAGGGGATCAATTTTGTGTCATTTAAAATTCGAAATATTAGGCGTCGGTCGGGATCGAAACCGGTTCCCCAGATTCGCGACCTGACACAGGCACGCGTCCACGAGACCCCATAAAACTCAATAGAATAATATAAATAATTATATACAATAATTCTTTTTATCCTTTCCTAATACTAATATCAATTTGTTTTATACATTTGATAATTGCTTTTCGTTAATAATAATTCAAATGTTTCAAATATAGCACAGTTCATGTTTATAGAACAAGCAGTGACATCTAGTGAATACCGTGAGGAGACTTAATATATCTCTATCCTTAGTTGTCTCTGTCTCTCCCGCCGAAAACAAAACAAATGCTTTGAAGTTATATCTAGTGTATTTTTGATCGTTGCGTTTATCCAATGTAATTTCGGCTACTTAAAACTGGCGCTGATGTCACCGCTATCTACTGAATGGTTTAAATGGATCAGAGAGATTTTACTATTTATATTTATTATTGATGATTTTTAAATAATTTTTTCAGCTCTTTCCTACAAATTCATCCACAAATCTAATCCGGTTAAACATACGATAACGCGGTTTGAAAATTTGAATTCAGCATGAAATTCTCCTTCATGTCATGTATTATACTTTGTTCCATTTTAGCCATTCAGTATTGTAGAGAATATGGAATAGTTTTAACGTCTGATTATGGCTGAAACAAGTTTACCCAATGTAATTTCGGTTAGTTAAAACTGGCGCTGCTACGAGCGCCATCTGCTGAATGGCCTAAATGGAACAGAGTATAGACGATTTTTGCCGATGAGCGGTTCGCGAGCTGCTAACAACTTAAATTTATATGAAACTCTTCTAAACTTTTAAACATCTGCAAATCGGTTTAGATCTCATTTCATCTGAAATTTCGACACGTATTAAATTCGTAATATTGTTTATCGTTAATCGTGTCAAAATTTTAGATGAAAATATGAGAACTAAACCGATTTGCAGATGTTTTAAATTTTAGAAAATGTTCATGTAAGTTTAAGTTGTTAGTAACTCGAGAACCGCTCATCGGAAGTTTATTTTGTTTTTATTTTCTTGATATGTAGGGGCGCAAATAAAAACCCTAGTTACTACTCTGCTATCTCGCATACCTGCAGTCAGTGGTCGTCCAATACGATATCATGGATTTTATTAACCATCTCTTCAGTTGCGACGTCATTAGGACGTCCTGGGCCCCTGGGCGCTCAGCATCATGCGTGCTCGTACGACCACGACGAAATACATTGAATCATTTATGGAACATTCCATGGTCGGAGCAGAGTACCTATATTACTTTTTTAGCTTTTCTTCGGTTTCCTTAATAGTTTTCCACGAAAAAGTAATGTTTTAATAAGACAAGGAATAGGGGACTATAGCGCAATTGAATTAAGAGATTAGGAAAAAATATTTAAAGTATATGCTTAATAATGAATGTTTATAAAGAAATAAAACGATATAATTGAAATACTCCGGAAATAAGGGGCTTTTTGTTATAGCAGCTCGTCACTCATATGAATTTCATATATATTATTTTGATTGGTGACTCAAAGACGGCCTATAAATATATAACGAATACCCAGTTAGGAGGAGGAGCCTACTACCAATGGAAGTAGAGAAATTCAAATAGCCGAGACGTGGCTGTCAGTCCAGTACTGCAATTCTCAAAGAGTTTTTATTTCAATATAAATGTTTTGCATTAAACTTACATACATATATACGTACATAAAATCACGCATTTCCCACTTAGTGGGTTAGCACAAACCCGGAAGAATAAAAAGAACATCAACCAAAAAAATAATTACTCTCTCTTTCAACAACATTCTTACTAACCTGACATCGTAGTACAACATATATTCCTCACTCTTAAAACATATTAAAGTGACCGATTTTCGTTAGCGAAATACCGCCACCCGGCCACCCGGCCACAATAATAGTTACCAAACAATCATCCTTCGCCACACATTCCTGTCTAAGCACACTTCTTTCGCCTCGGCCACATTCATAATCGCATTCATACACGCTCTTCTTCACTTCCCACTCGGAAACTTTCTCTCTTTCAGTACCTTATCAATAACATCCATCCATTTACACACTTGACGGCCACGCAATCTTAAACTTAATAATTTAAATTCACATCCAATTATAAATCATGTAGACTTGTACAGTAAAATAATATTCATTTATTTTTTTATAAATATAATTTAGAAATAGCATATATTTCAAGAACATTTAGGTCCACGAAGAAAGTTTGATAGAAAAACTTATATTCGTGACGCCAGATCTATATTTTCAAACTTCGGAAGTCTATAACTCGCTTATTAATAGGAATTTTTTCACCGGATTTTCACCGACAGTCTTAGTTTTACTTATACGTTTAGATGAAATTATATAAAAAAATGGTGGAACCCCTATTGACTATTTTCAATTGGAGTAAAAAAAATACAAACTTAAAGGTTTTCGAACGCTATCATAAAATGTACCATTTGGCAGATGTATTTTAAATTTTGTTTCTATGCCTAAAAAGGAAGAAGAGTCTAGTCGTCACGCCGGCAGGGTCCCGAAAACGTCCCGAAGTAGCACAATATAATTATGTTCCAAGCGTCCGCAAAACCTGGGTATTATTTCTTAAAATAAGTTAAAAAAACAAGTATAAGGACTCGAGTTTTGTGCGTTAGGTATTGTTTTTTAAGATTTTTTTAAATTAAAAAATCTGATGTGGACACCACACGACTTCCTTGTACGCAAGACTAATGCTGGATTTATACAGCGTAAGCCGTAAAGTAACGTACCGTGCCGTGGCGTACTGCAACGTATCGTAACGCGTGATTTTTCTAGGCTATTTTATACAGAACTTTTACGGTACATTTTCGTAAAAAGTATACTAATGCTCTATCGATACAAATGTAGTGTACATCAGATTTGTATTTATCAGGTTCGTTAGTTTATTCGCAATGCACTATATTTCATATATATTTCCATTTAATATATTAATCCAAACTTTGACACATGTCACTTATGTCAGTCAAAGTCACACAAGACAGACTATTCGTAATGTAGTATTTTTTATATTTATACCCATTTAATTTATTAATTCCAATTTTGACATAATTAGCCACACAAAAACAGACTATAGCGCAGGTAAGCAATAATTTTCATAATATCGCAACGTGCCGTAACGTAGAAAGATACGTTACGGCACGGTACGTCCCGTTACGGCTTACGTCTGTATAAATTATCACATAAGTATGCATTGATTTATTCTTTACGTTACGTTACGACACGGTACGTTACGTTACGGCTTACGCTGTATAAATTCAGCATAATATAAAGTATAGACTCAATTATAAAATTGCACGTATTTGACATTAACATCTTTTTTTTTTATTTTTTTGTTATTTTTTGTCCTAATCCATAGCAAGCTTCATTATAAAAACCAAAAAGTATATATGTTTTAAATTTACATATCTCGCTTATACAAAGGGCTAATTTAATAATACTTGATGTGCTAGACGCACAATTTAATTCTCTAAAACTCTTATTTGAAGCATTTATTTCTAAAATCAAAATGAAACCATTTTATTCAAGAAAAACTGTTAACAACTTCAGGTAATATATCACTTCCGGTGAGCCTGTTTTAACCAAAATCTGCTATGTTATTCCAATTGATATAAAAGTCTTATATACTAAATTTGAAAAGTTTTGGATTATATTTTAATATATTTTTCATTAAAATCCATTATAGGCTTCAAATAAAGTACCATTTCTGGAAATTATGTAATGACCAAAAAGGGAGGTGCAGAACTAGATGTTATACGAGTCCTAAACACAAAATTTCAACTTTCTACGGCTTACCGTTTTTGAGTTATGCGAGATACGTACGTACGTACAGACGTCACGACGAAATTAGTCAGAATGGATTCAGGGATGGCCAAAATGGATATTTCCGTTGAAATCTGGAAACCGAAATTTTTCGCGAATACAATACTTCCTTTACTTTGTACAAGGAAGTAAAAATGAGTCTAATTTTCCACTCGAAAGATATTGTGTATCTTCGGGGCCTCTGCCGGCGTGATAACTAGGCTCTTGGATATCAAATGTTAAAAATAAAATAAAATTTGGGATCTAAGCGCCATCTCTTATCAAAGTCGCTGACTTATCAAACAGCCCTCGTATGAATTTTTTTAATAATTTCCATATTTTTCTTTGTCGACATTATTTATTATTAACAAGAGTTTCAAATTTACTACTTTTCCAGTGGGCGCATCTGTTCAAATCACTTATTCGGAATCCCTTTTTACCTCCCGCTACCCTTGGTAAGGGAGGTATAGGAATCGTGCTAAAAATCGCATATCGAGATTTTGGTAAATGACCACGTTTTAAGGTCCCTAGAATCCAATTTTAACATGTTCACGATGATGTATGTGTGTATGTATCATTCAAAAAAATTTGAAACCTTGTATTTAGAACTTTTTCTATTAGGGAAAGAGCCCATTAGGTTTTGGTTTAAATCGGATAACAGGAAATGACACTTTACTTGAAGCTCAAAATAGTTTTTCTTCGAAAAATACCTGTAAATGTTATGTTTTCGAGATTAATGTTATTATAAAAATTAAAGATTATTAAATTTTCTACAGATTTGCATTAATATTTTTTCTACATATATTATGGATAAATGTCACTGTCAAAGAACTAATCATTTCAAATTAATAATAGTAACGTTTTGAAAAGAAAAAAGTAAATAGAACAATAGGAAAGGAAATCAAAACAGTTTCCAGCATAAGTAAGTATTTAGATTAATAAAAATTAACGATTCGCAAAAAAGTTTAAGCTAATTCTCATTTTAAATTAGTGAATTCTATTCTGTCCCAGTATTTAAAATTTAATCTTCATTTTATTATCAAAATAAGTAGTTACTTGGATTAGAATTAGACTATATTTTAAGAAATATACTGCCAAAATTAAAGTAAAATTCGCTAATCCAAAAATAATAATCTTTTTTGTGACTCGGGCGGTAAATGGCGGGAGGTATTGTGTTGGCCACACCAGATTTTTTAAATAAGTGTCCACTAGAGACTGAGACGTTTTATTCTCTTGTGCTGCTATCTCTGCTACATCAGTATATTCCAACAGTAGTTCCGATTTTCTACTCTATATGGCGCTCATGAGAGTATGTGGGCAAAGCTTGTGTAGATGGCAGTAGTTGAATCGAAAATAAGAGTTTGTACCTTCGACCATAAAACTATATACACGTAATACAAGCATTTGATGTGAAGCGAACGGCCTAGGTTCCGGGGAAAGGGGACTGTGCCCCTACTGGAATTTTCAAAAAAGAAAACTCTAACTAGCGACGAATATTAGAACTACAAACATTGGTACACATTTGACATTTACATGAAACTACAACTATTTGACTACAATAAGTCTAATATGGTTGTACATTTATATGAAATAGAATGAAAATGAAATGTTGAATGAAATAGGCTGTCAGTGGCAATCAAACTTGGACAAGAATATGAATTATGTAGTTTTTTTAATAATTATTTTATTAAATTGCTTATTAGCCATGCATATTTCCGATTATTGACCACCAAAGTTGTTTTAAACATTTATATAATTTATAAGTGTTGCAATAGATCAATTTGTGTAACTTCAATTATTAGCAGACTCCACAAAATGAGCTAAACATCTACGTCATATATGTTTAAAAAATTAATACAGTTTAAAGAAAAAAATTTAAGATATTCTAGAACTACAGGTCTCTTTCAAATTAGATAAAATCTCATAACAAAAAATAATTTAGAACCCCATTATCTTTAAAATATGTTTAGTTTTAATCCCTCTAGAGAATTAAATTAATTTTTATAAATAACAAAAACGAAATATATTAAAATCAATTAGAATTTTATAAATAAAGATCATTTATACATATTTCATTTACATAAAAATTTCATTTTATTTAATAAAAAGATCGATGAATTATTATGCTATAATAAGAACAATATTTCTTATCAATATAGATATTTAGGCTGTACTTGACATTGACATTGTGAAGAATATAATTAACATTGAGAATCTTTACAATTACAATATTTATTTAATAAAATTTAGAATATAATTTTGCAATGAATTAATTTAAAATTCAATTGTTAAAATACGATTTAAAATTTATATTATTATGTATAATGTATTACCATTACATGTAAATCACTTTAGATGTGTTTCATATTCTCATTTTTAATTTAAATCATTAAAATATTCAAGGATATAGATGTATTTTTTATTATTAACAAAAAATACACAAACCTAAAGTAAAATTTGTGTACATAAGATAAAAACAGATAGCTTGTACAAATTCCATTGATAATATTAAAATTTTCATATTGTATTTCAGAATAAAGTAAAAATAAATATAAAATATTTAATTATAATAATACAATGTTTCAAAAATATATTATTTTTCTATATATAAAGCGTGATATAAAAGTAAAGGATAAGTTCGACGGCATTGTACTTGTATTAAAAACAGATCACAACCAGCTCTTTGCCAATCGATTACGTCATCACTGGGATTCCCCTTGCGTTTAGCTGCAGTAGACGTGTATCATTTCACTTGTGAAACTCGTACGAAAAGGGCGAGAAATACTCTCAAATAAAATAAAATTTATTAACAACTTCTTTATATATGTATAAAAAATTAACGTGAGTATATATTTCGTAAAACATAATAATAAAATTTCTCTTCCAGGTCACGAAACAAAATAATTATTTATGGATCGTTTGAAGGCAAGTTCAATTTACGCAAAATTAGATCACCAATGTCAAGACGATCTTCATAAAGGATCTGGTTATTCTCATCTCTGTCTGCAAGAAAAAATATGTCATGTAAGTAACAATATATTATCAATAATGCTGAAGGAAATAAATCACAAATATTATTGTAGAATAATAAAATTTCGAATGAAAATTATGTAAAAATTATGATTATACTTTTTGCGCAATATTGCATATGAAATTGAAAGTTTTGAAATCGAAATGTAATCAGAGTTTGACAGTATTTTACTTTGATATTTAAGGTGGTTCTATCATTAGAAGCATTTACGACAGTTTTTAATGAAAACAATAGATTTGTACAAAAAACTACCTGACAGATCAAGTGACAGTTTATACATGAGTGTAAAAAAACGTCCAGATTCCAGCCACTTTTGTAGTTATTCTCTTCGAAAGATCGAATGGATTTTTTGCATTTATTAAAACAGATATATTATTCTTAAATATACTTATTGTTTTTTACCTTCCGTCACCTTTAGGTAAGGAAGGTATTGCCTTTAGTCAAAAAATTCGGTGGAGAGTTTTTAGTGAATGAGTACGATTTAAGGTCCCTGGAATACGATTTCACAATTTTAGATGTCTGTATGTGTGACGATTTTTTCTCCGTCGATAAGTCCAACATTACATTGGGCTACTTGCATATGGTACTGATAATCCGATATCTATCACTATATACCTAAAGTTATGTTGAAAACGTATGTGAAAATATAAATTTTATTTTAAAAAAATGTTTTTTAGTATATTAAGAAAGAACATTTTCTGTGACGTCATTATTTTGAACTGGACAAAGTAAAGCATATTTAAGAATGTAACCTCTAGATGGCGTGCGTGTGCGAATTTGACAGTTCGTTTTTCTCTCGTTTATTATTTGCAATTTGCTCGGTTTCTGTTATTTTTATTAAGTATTTCGATTTGTTAAGTACGATTTTGAAGGATTTTAACTTACCTTATTCTGTACACGATTAAAATGACAAACTAAAATATTAACCTCCAAACTATTGTTCAAACGTCAAACAGATGATGTCATGTTTCAATTACCCTCACATGCCGTTGCTATGGGGTCTTCTGATGTTATGGCTTTACGACCATTCATTGGTACGGCGTAATTCTACGTCATATATGGCGGCAATTTAATTATTCAAATTAATTTTTTCTGACCAATTAATGAAAATTTTGTCAAAAGAAAAAATATGAGTATCAAGTTTCTATCGTTTTTTCAAAAATATTAAATAAAAAATGGCACGCAAGTAGCCCATTCTAAAAATTACAATTCTTTCGTATTCCTCTTCGTTACATCCATATAAAAAGCTGATTAGATTTTGGTTATAATGGACCATTTTCATTGAAAATTAGACATCTATTAACATTTTGCTGAACTAAAAATTATATTCCTAAGATTTGAAGTTCAAGGTTAGAACTGTCAACTGTTGTTTACAAATGGCGGCGCTAAAGAATGGGAAAAAACTATACGTATTATTGTATATTCTTATCTTTGCTTTTCACAAATGATTACTATTGTAATTATTTTTAGTGAACCATTAAAATAATAACAACGATTGGACAAACCAGTGAAGTAGAAATAATAATCGTCACACTTCACAGAGAACATCGGATCTCTCACTCAAACTAAGCACGCATGCGCACGTCAACAATGAAAATGGATTTTAAAAGTTTTTCTTGAAAAAACGCTGTTAAATATCATTTTTTCACATTTAATGTCATTATTAAATATTATAAAATATTTTATTCCCTATACGTTTTGATTACATTTTATACTTCATATGCAATTGATATTCAGTTCAAAAATTATAAAGAAATTAAATTTTATAACAACTAAAGATGGATTCAGGCAGCCATTTACATTTACGTTTAATTTACATTTAATTTAATTTAAAAGATAAATGTATATAAACCAATGTAGGCATTCATGCACCATTTTAATTTACATTCTCATTTATCTCTCATTTTCATTTAATTTATAAGATAACCAACTTTCAACTTCTGAATATGACTGAAAATTCACTGCACATGCGATGTTTTAAAACGTCAAAATTTTTGATTAGAATTTTGTCGTGATTTTGTCAAATGACAAAGACAAATCAACGAAAATGTATTTCGACGACGGTAAATTGGTTGATTTAGTGCGACCAAATGCACTCATTTACGACACAACCGATATTTTTAAAAGTAGGGATGCAAGAAGAAATATTGGAAATTTAATTGGAGCAGAAATGCAAAGAATGGGTACGGTTATCAATGCAATATAATTTGTATTTATTTGTATATGCGGTTCAATAAATTATCAGATAAATTTGTTGTCATTCTTGTATATATAAAAAAATTACCATGGTCATATTCTTTCATGAATTTTAGCAAATTATTATAAACCCCCATTTTGTGGCACATCCATTTATTGGACGTACCGCGAATGGTGTTTCTTTCTGTTTTTTATGATAAATAACACCAATACTTCGTCCTTACTATCGCTTTCATTAAACATTTATTTAAAAATTAACTTTACAAACCGAAGTTGTCAATGTCAATAATGTCAGTATGCACATGCATTCATTTTTCATTTAATTTATGTTTGTATGTCTGCTTGAATGACAAATTTAAAAAAAGATAAATTAGAATTAAATGAAAATTAAATGTAAATGGCTGCATGAATCCGCCTTAATATATTTAAAAAATCCTGATAGACAGATGTCAATGTCAAGTGCAATTGACAGTATGTTTACTGCAAATATTGAATCAATCAATCAAACTTTCTGTATGGAATTTGTACAAAATACATAGAACTGAAGGAAGGTAATGTACTGGAAATATAGAATCTTTCGCAAGAAACTGTCTGTATGGAATTTATATAAAATACATAGAACTGACGGAAGGTAATGTGCTGGGCACATCAGATTTTTATTTTTACAAGATATTGGGACTCGCAGAATAACATGACACGTTTAACATAAAAATATGTTCTCACGCTTCGATTTTATAATTTTATTTGAAAATGTGTGGCAAATAAGCGAATTAAAGAAAGTGAACATAATTATACACCAAAAAGTGCTGCGTTGAAAGGTGTACGAATACAAAAAAAATTCAAGACATATTCCATAATTGTTGGCAAAGAAGATAAACTTGATCAACTGAACGTATAGAAAAGAAATTTAAATATATTGCAATACTTTAATCTGATAAATAAATATGTCTTCTCTTTGCATTTTACAAAAGATTATAATAAACTTGTGCAAGTATGTAGTTTTAATACAACTATTGACAGTATCGATAAATAAAATTTGTAGATTTATTGATTTTACTAATATTTGTTCCCGTAGACTGCAGTTCCACGTCAGAATTGCCATATGTCAAGTTACGCCACAAGTCGTATTTAAACCCGAATTTATGAATTGTTGCCCCTTATCTACGTTTCTTGATGAAGGATTCGACTGAATAAACTAAAAAATCGTGTGGAGGTGAACTCTTAATATTTTGGATCAGAATTTAATTTTTTTAATAACCCTAAATCATTAAAAATGTAGAATATATTTTTATGAATTCTTTTATTTGGCAAAACTCTTGTATGAGACTGTCATGATAGAACTACCTTAAATACCATTTAAAATACATTTTTCAATTGTAATTTTTATTTGAGAATTATTACAAATTTTAAATACTTCGAGAAAATAAAGTATTTATAGATAAAATACATGCTCCTTTTAATGAGATATTTGAATTTATTTTTATTAATAACATATTTAAATGTATGATATGTACCAACCACTTCAGAGCCAAAGCACATAATATTTTCAAACAAATTATAAAACCTACTCAAACGATATAGTTATTTATGTAACAAGTGTGTAAAGTAGTACTTTTTTGGTCGAGTGCGAAATTGTAGCACGAGACAAAAAATACTATTTTACACACGTGTTGCATACAACGTTTTTCCTACAACCGAAATGGTATTGATGTTTCTCATAATACTGAGTGTACAGGCATCCAGCAGCTTCAAATACTGTTAATACTCTTTTTCATAACACTGTACAAAATTTAACTTAAACACTTGGAAGAATCTCAGACAGACGATGATTAGTCTTTTATAATGTACAAATTGTACATTTAATATTAAAAATTAGGTTAGGTTAGAATACATGTCAAAAAAAAATTAATGTTCCTAAAAATTAGATCAATCTGTTAAAAAAAATATTAGATTTGTTTCATTTACAGTGTATATTCATATTTCTTAATAAATTTTATTACTTTCATTATTATTTGCTACCTAATTATATACTTGACAGGTAAATTAACCGAATTTTAATGTTGCCTAGCAACGCTTATTTACTTTTCAAGTACAAGTGCGTGAAAAGTACTTTTCACGCACTAGTGCTTGAAAAGTGACACTTTACACACTGTAATGAGTGCGTAGAAAGTACTTTTCACGCACGGTTGTAGGAAAAGAAATGTATTCAAATTTCTTTCGACTTGTTTAAAAGTCCCTACCAGATAAATGCCTAGAGCCAACGAACTTTTTAGGACATGCAATATTTAAATAAAAAACTAGTATTCAAAATAATTGGTCGATTCTGTTCATATCTGTAAGTCTTCCAGAGTGTACTACAAAGTAGAAAAGACAATTTCAAATGATATCTAAAATGACAATGGCAACTGCTCTTAGTCATGAATACGCTAGGTGTTCTGTGTTCGAATCCCACTATAGCATGGATGTTTGTATATGTAAACCCATTCTGTAATTGAGATTTAATCCTGTTGAGGGGTTTTAAAAAAAGTAAAATATTCGGACAGAGGGCCCATAGAAACAAAATTACCTAGAGCCTACGAATGTCTTAAAATGGCCCTGGCTGAAATAAATAGTACCATACAGTGGCCACTTTTCCACAATAAATAAATGTTAGACCGTATACTAAACTAGCTTTTAATGGAAATTAACATATATCTTGAAAATATTGTATTATTATTGACTACTTTTATTGCCGTTTTTATAATAAACTTTTTTTATTTTGGTTTGTTAATGTACTTTATGAAACCCATTTGGATGTCATAAAGTACTTCTTTATGACATCCAAACTACATATTAAACAACCGAAATTGAAATTCCTGGACATGAAAGAACGTACATTTTTTGAAAAAATGACCAAAATAGAAAAAATAGTATAAAATACAAGTTTCATAAGACATTTCAGCGCACTTGTCCCCTTAGAAAACTCACGGCAAGCCGCTCGTTTCTAAAAATGACGCATGCGCTAAAATCATGTCTTATGAAACGTATCTTAATGTACTATTTTCTATTTTGCGCCTGTAACAAAGCTATTACAGCACCCAAAAAAGTTCGTTTATAGCTCATTCGAATGCTGTAATAAACTAGTTAATTTTATTTTTTAAGGTTGGTGGCTATTAAGGGCAAAATATATCAAATGTCAAATCTCGCTAAATTATCGAACACAAACGATTATTAAGAATACTATTTTTATATAATTATGAATTTAGAAGTAGTAATAAGAAGAGGAGAAGAAATAGAGTAGTAAAGTTAGAAGGAAATAGAATATATCGTAGATAGTTGATGTTACAAAAATAAGAAATAAGATTGTTATTGAATGTCAAACTTCACATTATTATCACCAACTGACACAAAATTCCCTAAATTTTGAGAAGAACTCAATTCATAATTCCACAAAATAAAATGATATACTATTATTCATGAAAGATAACTATTCAAGGTTCGAAGAAAGAATACACATCACTTTATAGCAGTAGCTTAGCAACATTTTGTATTAGAAAGAGAAAGATTATTTGACGTATGTCTATTTCATTTATGTGGTGTGACAGATAAACGTAAATGATGCCATTACTTTCTAACACAATAATAATAACAGTGACGCATGTCGTAGAGTTCAGACATGTAACTATCTATTACACTGCCTTCTGTTCTAATGTTTATTCAGTGACGTTGACATTCAAATCAAATTATTATTTTATTGTTTATTTCAAATTTATATTTTTGTTTTATACAAAAACGTAGGTGAAAAAGATAAAACTTTGAGAAAAGCATTATTTAAAAAGAAACAATTTTTTTTAAATAAAGTATATTTATTTTTTCAGTTAAAATGTACCCATAAATATTTCGCGTTACTCGTCTATGGATACGAAGTGCAGTAAAGTTATCTGCAAGTAAAATTATATCAGACGGCTCATAAATGACATTGAATAGTCATCTATCGTGAATAATACTTTAATTATTATAGTCGTTCTTTAATATACTATTATCCACACTTCAATAAGAATTAAATTTGTGTTCATTTTCATAATATAATGACGAGCAAATAATTGAGATCAATTTGAAATAATAATAATCATGAAATGCTAAGTTTATAAAATTAAATAATTGTATGTTTTATAAACTTAACATTGTATTATGTAATGTAAAGTTCATAAGTCCCCATTTTATAGTTACTAAAGACATCATTTAATTTTATATTAATGAAGAGTGCTGCATTCGGCCCAATATTTCTAAAAGAGTTAATCAGAATATCATTATATTCGTCCATGTTTGGAGTAATAAATAAATGTAATTGGAACGTATTTCAAATTATCCATTCCACAATGACAATAGTATAGAAGTATTTTTTTTTAAATAAAGGTACGTGTGTTAGGGACATTGTAAATTGTATAAACAAAATATTGTAGCTGAAAAGAGATATTACTCTAATTTTAATTACCTTGTGACAGTTATGTCACATCTTGAATGATCGACGAAGCCTGTGGACGAAGTGACACGTCGGTTATAGTTATTTAAGGTCAGTAAGTGCTGCTTTGGAAACCCTACCGGTAAACATCAAAAAATCCCGATTGTGCAAAAAATATCTTTCAGGCGTATATATGTAGCAGTTACAAATCTTTTGATTTCTAGTCCTTACAAAATACCTACTAAACTGATAACAAATCTTACATCACAAAAGTAACACAAAAAAAATACATGAATTATAATTACAGTCACAATAATATGAATATTTATGATTGTTAAATTATATTTGTTTTTACATCTATATTACATTAATCATAAAATATTTGATTCATCATATTTTGTTGCTAATATTTATTTTATTACATTTATCAATTTATACGTAGGTATATGGGAGGTATTGTGATTACACCATATTTGATATTTCATTATTTTACAAGACTTTATGCTATGCACATTTGTTGCGACTGTTCTAGTCATACTATATTTCGAGAGGTTTTGTATTACATGTAACGTGTCACCTGTCTGTCTGTACACGCGTATATTTTAAATTCTACATCGGACATAACATTAAACTCTTTCTATTTTCTACAATTTTATTAATTTCCCGCAATAGGCTAATTATAAAATCATAAAACATGCCGAAAATAAGCTAACTTTGTAAAATAAACGAAAAATGAAAACAGGTGCGACAATTTTGAACAGGGCTTTAGTTGCAATCTGTAGCCTCTGTAAAAGTTCTTTCAAATATTGGTATACAATAACTATACTATCAAAGTTTTACATAAATTAACATTTAACACTACACCTATACCTATTCATGTAAGTAAATCAAATAAATATATATTTTACCATTAACTAAGATTTTTGATCAGAGTTTGTAATGGATACGTATTTTTATTTTTGCAACATTTATTGTATACCATATTAATGGTAACGTACGTCGGTTTGTTCTACTTATGACGGAGTGACGCTAAAGTCACAATGGTTTCAGATGCTATTCTCTTTTTCAATAAAATTGAACCTACCGGACTTGATACGAAATGTATCTTTAAAAAATGTATCATGTTTAAATTATAAATTGAATAATTGGATTTAGATATATTGAAATGGGGTATTCTACCATTACAAAGAAATAGTAATCTTCAATAATTTTAAGGTAGCATACCTTAATTAGACCTCTTCAATTTGACCATTGTCTCTTTTTGTCTCTGCAAATAGTAAGAAAATGGCGCAAACAACTGCCAGTTGGGCTGTCAAACGAAACGTCAAAAATATTGCAGTCATTAAAATACCTGTATTCTCGGTGAAATAAAAATAAAAGCTTTTGTAACTTATTTCGATAAGATTTTTTTAAAATCTGAGATATTTCTTACATTTTACGTCTAATTTTTTTAGAAACAAACGCCATGAATCTCAGTTCTTACTATGCGCAGATCCCCGTTGCGCATATCTTCTATCTCTTTAAACTGAAAAGGTCTAAAGAGTTTATAGCAACACTACTGTTTCATGAAATAGATTGAAATAATATTTTTTGCACGATCGAGTTATTTTTTATATATACCGATAATGTTTCCAAGACAAGTCTTATTTACAAATTACTGAACGGTGAGTGATGTGACTCACGTCGGTAAGTGATGTGCTTCACTTACCGTTCAGAAGGCGAGACGGTAAATAAATAAAAACAAAAATCAAAGCTTACTTCAATAATGACATAATTTTTTTTAATATGTCAAAATTATAATTTTCAAATCATATTTTTCTTTTAAATTTTATGCGTCGATCGTGCAAAAAATAGTATAAGCATCACGAACGTTATGGAATTACCGTTCTTAATACTTAATATACTATTTTTTAAACATTTTTTTTATTTCTGTATTCATTACTAATTAATAGACCTTTTCAATTTAACGGCTATCTCTTTATATCGCTGCAAATAGTAAGGAAAATGGCGCCAACAACTGCCAGTTGGGCTGTCAAATGAAACAACAAAAAACAACGGTCATTAAAATACCTGTATTCTCGGTGAAAATTTGCATCATTAGACATTTTAGCTACAATAAAAACTTTTGTAACTTCTTTCAAGTTGTCTGAGACTTTTCTTACATTTTTTTTTAACAAACGCCATGGATCTCGTGATAAGAGCGTATCCATGACTCCCGCCAATGGGGCAGTTTAATAATGTTGAAATGTAATTATTTTTCCACATTACTGTAATACTATGTATGCAATACTATTAATGCAATAAAAGTAATAAAATATAACGTATTTTTTTGTACGAACGATATTAAATTAGTTAAATCGCCCGCAATACGATGACGTATGCAGCATCTTTGGTTCGCCGTAGTTGTCCGCTACGAGCGCTAGTTTAGAATGAAAACATGAACGTATGTCCTCTATATTTGATATTGAAACGTCAAATTCAATGTCAAATCGCAAATAGTAATTTACATTGTAAGACCTTACTCAGAACTTTACGAGCGAGCACGTAAATTTCGGATAATGGTTGAGCATTGTACAACACAATATATTAAACTATTTAATCGAAATTGTCTTTGCAAACATATGGCGAAGCGAAATAATGAATAAATAAATCAGTATACATGTTGCTATGGTTTTAACAGCCCGTAAAAATAAAATAATAATTTTAGCTGCCATTCATTTAATGTTAAAATTAACTGAAAATATGTCAAATTTTAACGGAAATGTAGTTACAGAATAGAAAGATCATTTTAATGGCTTCTAAAAATTGAACGGCCTTTAAATTTTACGGATTCTGTACAGAATACACCCATAAATAAGTGTTAATAATAAACTGATACTACTATCATATACTATACCACTATCCACTATCATATCCTTACCTTCAAAGTAAATAATTTCGCATAAATTAGAAAAATTCTTTTCTTGTATAAGTCTATGTAGAGTCATGTAAAAATTAGTAATAATTTCATTTTTGTACTCTCTAAAAAATGCTGCAAAATGAAACAAATTAAAATGATGCGTAATAATATAATAATGCAATAACAAATTACGTGTAACAAAATGAGTATGTTCTCTAACTTCGTGAAATGTCTGTAACGCTGATGCAAACTCAGCACAAATATGATATGTCACCTCTTTTCCATTTTCTACGGTGTTTAATTTATAAACTGTGTTATGGTAATTCCTTCCTTTAACTCCACCTCGGTTGATTACAATGGGTTCCAAATGCTAAAACAAAGAAGTGAATTCTTTTTCATATGTACATTTTTCAAAAAACTGGAAAAGAATGGCAATAAAGAAAAGATTTATAGTATTATTCACAAAAGATGAGTATTCAAGGTCATGTGTTCGAAGAAAGAATACACAATATTTAACAGTAGCTTAGCAACATTTTGTATTAGAAAGAGAAAGTTTATTTGACGTATATCTAATTAATTTATGTGATGAGACACACATACGTAAACGTTGGTATTACTTTCTAACACTAAAAATAGTAGTGACGTATTTCGTGGAGTTACAGACATGTAATTATCTACTGCACTGCCCTCTGTGCTAATGATTATCCAGTGACGTTGACATTTAAATTAAATTTTTATTCTATGGTTTACGTTAAGTCTATATTTTTATTTTATGCAAAAACATAGGTAAAGAATATAAAACTTCCATAAATATTTCGCGTTGCACGCCTATGGGTACGAAATGCAGTGAAGTTATCTGCAAGTAATATATCAGACGACTCTTAAATGACCTTGAATAGTCATCTTTCATGAATAATAGTTTACTTCAAAGTTTTTATTTTTGTCATTAAAATTTTACTTTAACTGATTAAAGCCTAGTTGCATAAAACATTGGGCGCATTCAGCAGGTTTCTTTGGTCACTGAACATCTGACCGAACGGTCCCAAACAAGTAGGTTTCTGCTGAATACACTTTTCACATTCAATCTGATTAATAATAATTTAAATTATGTTTTAAAAATATTACGTAAAATAGTACTGAAGAAACTAAGCCGTAAAACACAACAGCATTTTAAATAATAATGGGCACATTCAGCAGGCATGTGGGCGCTGAACATGTTCACCATTTTTGTGCTGTATGCACTGTTCACTAGAGACCGTTCACTGAACGCTCACTGACCAGCTGACCGTAAATAAAGTACGGTCAGATGGTCCTGGTCACTACTTTACGCGCGCCATAGCGAATGTTTTCTTAATATGGCTTACAAAAAATATTATATTGTCGATAATTTTATATATACTGCGTCTGCGCCAGAAGAAGAACATAATTATTATTTTCACGGTATATTTGAATTTCACCATTATTATTTAATATACTGTTGTGTTTTAAGGCTTAGTTTCTTCAGTACTATTTTTCGTAATATATTTAAAGCATAATTTAAATTATTATTTTCAGATCTTGACTTTTGAACATCATGAATCAGAATAAATGTGAAAACTGTATTCAGCAGAAACCTACTTGTTCGGTGACCGTTCGGTCAGATGTTCAATGACCACAGAAATCTGCTGAATGCGCCCAATGGTGAAATTCTAACATACCATTAAAATAATAATTATGTTCTTCTTCTGGCGCAGAGGCAGTATATTTAAAATTATCGACAATATAATCTTTTTTGTAAACCACATTAAGAAAAAAAACATTCGCTTTAGCGCGCGTAAACAAGTGACCAGGACCATCTGACCGTACTTTATTTACGGTCAGCTGGTCGGTGACCGCTCAGTGAACGGTGTCTAGTGAACAGTGCATACAGCAGAGAAATGGTAAAGTCACTAGATAATATAAAGTACCGCAATTGGCCGCCATATTGTATCCACCTTTGGCTTTGGCCATAGATCTTTTAGTGTTATACATATATGTATAACACTAAAAGATCTATGGCTTTGGCGACCACATGCCTGCTGAATGCGTCCATTGTTAACTTTAACCACGTTGTTAACTTTGACAAGGTTTATTTTCCAATGTATTTTTGATACGTATTCATGGTTACAATATGCACTTAAACACTTGATCAGCTAACAACGTTTTATGCAACTGGCTCTTATAGTTATTTTTGTTACAAGTGCATTTATCATAAATTGTGTGTGGCGTGATTGCGTGAACCAATTATTACTTTATACATACTGACTGAACACGAGAAATTGTGACATGGGAAAACAGATTTTTTTTCAAATATTCCTAATCCCGTAAAACATTATAGGTTGATTTGTACACACAATAGGAGACTCCAGCGCAATTGAATTAAGAGAAATTAGGAAAAAATATTGAAAGTATATGCTTAATAATGAATATTAATAAAGAAATAAAACGATATAATTGAAATACTTCTTAAATAAGGGGGTTATTGTTATAGCAGCACGTCACTCATATTAATTCCATCTATATTATTTTGATTGGTGACTCAAAGACGGCCTATAAATATATAACGAATACCCAGTTAGGGGGAGGAGCCTACTACCAATGGAAGTAGAGAAATTCAAACAGCGGAGGCGTGGCTATCAGTCCAGTACTGCAAGTATCAAACAGTTTTTATTTGAGTATAAATGTTTTGCATTAAACTTAATAATTTAAGTACATTTCCAATTATAAATCATGTAGACTTGTACAGTATAATAATATTCATTTATTTTTTATAAATATAATTTGGAAATAGCATATATTTCAAGAACATTTAGGTACACGAAAAAAACATATAAAAACTTATATTCGTTACGTCACATCTATATTTTCAAACTTCGGGGGACTATAACTTGCTTATTAATAGGAATTTTTTCACCGGATTTTCACCGACAGTCTTAGTTTTACTTATACGTTCAGATGAAATTATATTTTAAAAATGGTGGAATCCCCTTTGAATAGCAAAATTTTTATGTAGATTTATTCTATTTTCACGTTTGCAAGTGAATGGTGTATTTTTTTCTGATATTTAAAAAATCTAGTAGTAAGCGAGATATTAATAGGGGATTACAGCTCAATCAAATTAAGAGAAATTAGTAAAAAATAGTGATAGTAGATGCTTAATAATGAATATTAATAAAGAAATAAAATGATATAATTGAAATACTTCGGAAATAAGGGGGTTTTTATTGTAGCAGCTCGTCACTCATATGAAATCCATACATATTGTTTTGTTTGGCGATTCAAAGACCACCTATAAATATATAACGAATACCGAGTTAGAGAAGTGGAGTCTACTACCAATGGAAGTAGGCAAATTCAAATAGCGGAGACATGGCTACCAATCCAGTACTCAATTCTCAAACAGTTTTTATTTGAATATAAATTTCTTGCATTAAACATAATAATTTTGATACACTTGCAATTATAAAGCATGTAGACTTGTACAGTGTTACAATATTAATTTGTTTTTTATAAATATAATTTAAAAATAGCATACCTTTCAAGAACAGTTTAGATACACGAAGAAAACAGTTTTATATAAAAACTTATATTCGTGACGTCACATCTATATTTTCAAACTTCGGGAGACCATAACTAGTTTATTAATACGAATTTTTTCACCGGATTTTCACCAATAGTCTTAGTTTTACTTTTAATTTCTAATGAAATTATAAAAGAAAAATGGTGTAATCCCCTATTTTGGAATGACCAAAATTATTTGTGACGTCACAGGCCTAAGTTAGGAATTCTTCTCAAACAGTTAATTCTAGGGGATCTGCATAGACATATTTGGCTGGTATTCTGAGCTCGCGACTAAGCCCGACTAAGGAAGCGACTAGCTAGTCACCCGTCTAAAGTATATATTGTAACATTATGATAGTCGAGCGACTAGCTAGTCGCTTTTTTAGTCAGGTGCTTAGAATACCAGTCAGAATATTTATTTATTTTTATTAAAACTTCTTTTAGCGGTTTTACACTTAACAATAAATCGTTAAATTTATTGATGGATAAATCGATCAATTTATCTTACAAGTTATTTTTATTGAAATTAGGACTACCAACTTCTTAATATTATTTTATATATTTGTGAGGTTAGAGTTTAATCTAGCGCTTCAGCTATCTTGTAGTTTTTGGAGTGTAGTCCTCCTTGTAGCGTACTTGTTAAAAACGAGTAAAATTATTGAATATACGTAATTATAACCTTGGAATCAAGCACACATTAAATATAGTTTGAAACATAAATGTCAAATATTATAGAATTGATACTAGAAAAGTAACCAAAAATTCCCTAAAAAATCGACGTAAAATTGCGGAAAATAGAACTCGTTCTATTTTATCAATTTATTGATCGATTTATTTTCGTAAAAAAATCGATTGATTTTTCTGTTTTACACGTACCGATAAATTGAAGGTCGTTATCGATCAATAAATCTGTCGATTTATCGTCAAGTGTAATACAGCCCTTGTTAAATTAATTAGCAATGAATACAGAAATAAAGAGGAATGTTGAAAATAAATAAAATAATAAAAAAAATTTTAGACAGTTGTGTTCGTTAAAAAGCGGGTCATATGTAGTTGTTTAACATGAGAAATGTTTTTCCTTGCGCGAAACTTTCCAAATAATTTTAAACGGGAATGCATTCCTAAATGCACACATATCACTCTGCACATGTTTTGGCATATATATTTCTATATTGTACATATATAACCCTTGAATTTATATTGCCCTGTACATTTTACGCCTTGTAAATTCGTGACTCTGTACAAATCCATACCATGAACTTGTTGCACATCAGTGATTTTTTTAAAATATTTTTTTATTAAAAGGAATAAATACATTTTATTTTCGATGCGATAACGCGCCAAGTTCGAATCAACGATCACAAATACACTAGATATAAACTTTATAGCATTTGTTTTGTTTTCGACTGGACAAAAAGAGACAACTAAGGATAGAGATATGTTAAGTCTCCTCACGGAGTATTCGCTAGATATCACTACTTGTTCTTTTAACATGAACTGTACTATATTTGAAACATTTCAATTATTATTACGAAAAGCAATTATAAGATGTATGAAACAAATTGATATTAGTATTAGGAGAGGATAAAAAGAATTGTATATAATTATCTGTATTGTTCTATTGATTTTTAAACAATATTGTTTTTGTGTACATGCTTATTATTCTATTTGTAGTTTTTTCTAAATTTATTTTTGAGGTGGTTCCGGATTTTGAAATAAATGTCTAAAATTAAATTTATCAAATGAATGCCTCGATTTTGTAACTTTGAATTCTGTCTGATTTCAAATTCTGTCAGAATTGGCTTTTCCCCACTACGAATTCTACTGCTCCAGACCAATAGAATTTGAAATCTGACAGAATTGCGATTCTTCCAATTCTTTGTCAGGATAGATTTCAAATTTGAAATGACAGAATTGAGATTTCCCCAATTCTTTCTCCGGATAGATTTCAAATTCTACTGGTCTGGAGCAGGGAAACCCCAATTCAGAATTTGAAATCGAGGCCCAAACGACTTCATAACTTCCAAACAAAGAAAAAAAATGTCACGAATACATTATAAGGACCGTAGAGACATCTCTCGGCAAACTTTAGAATAGACTATATATCTCTGTCTCTAGTTGTCTCTCTCCAAAAGGAAACTTGTTCATAGAGTGAATTAAAAAATATAAATACATATAAAAAAGATATTCGTTTTGTGTGTACCAGACATGTTAAATATGTACTATACTTATATAGCCTAATATGAAAATTGCGAGAGGTCTTGTGCCTGGCCACAACAGATTTTTTTATTTAACTTATATCTTATTTGATAATTTACTAATATTTAGGCTTTATAGAAATACTGCATATATTTTACATAGTTCATAAGTCTTTATTCTTTCTTTATAATCTCCAATTTGAATTTATAATATTTTAATATTCTAATATCTAATGCATTTGATCAAGATTAGTATGCCAGGCGATTTTAAAATATTGTATTGAAATATTACTTATTACAGGTACAAATAGCTTCAGCATGTTTTTTACACCCCGGTCACAACGCATCTTTTCGCGGCCCTGTATTTAAAACTATTTAGAACTGTAGACAAATTTCGGGGAAATGGTGAATACAATAAGCCCTTGGGTAAATAACAGACCCTCATAAAACTTAAATTGTACAGTGTTAACTAATTTTGGTATAGAAATGAAAATTTATGAATGTTTCAATATTACATTACATTGAAAAATTGGCAACATGGTACAGAAAACGTCCATAAGAATAACACTGGCTATCTCCGCAACACTGTATAGTATATTTATGGTCGTTGGTTCGAATTCACTGATGTGCAACAACTTCATGGTATAGATTTGTAAACAGTCACGAATGTACATGGCGAGAAATGTACGGGGCAATATAACTTCAAGGGACATATTTGTACGTTAGGAAAATGTGTATGCCAAGAAATGTGTAAAGTGATATGTACGCAGTTCGGAGTTGGTATTCCAAGTATTTTAAACAAATATATTTGAAATAAAAGTTGTAGTTAATTAAACTCTACACCTAAATTACTAATCAGATTTTATTTTGCACGATTTGTAAGGTGCAAAATCGAAATTGAAGTTTTACAAATATTTCTCATTTGTAGTGAAAGCCACGGAATTGAAATATAATTACAAATAAATGCATAACGGTTGAACTGTAGTTTATTATACTCCATTCACGATAGCGAGAGAATTTGGTACTATATCTTGAACTTCAACAGAGACAAGTGACAACTCATTCTATTACTTCGGCTCCTCTTGAATAGAATTACTTGTCTATGTTCAAAAATAGTTCCAAATTCTCTTGCTATCATGAAAGCTTTGTTACTATACTATAATACAATTTTCTAATTGTGTTGTAAAAAAAATAATTCATAAATTTTAAATTACTACATATTTATTGTGTTTTAGTTGAAAAATAAAAAAAATTGTCATAAGAAAAGCTACAAATAATTAAATTCAATACTTTAATGATGCCGTTTTTATGTAGTAGTAATAATTTTTATTTTAATATATTTACCTCACATTGCTCCAAAATATTTTTTGGTGAATAATCACATAATTTTGGCGGGCATTTTCCTGACTTGGGCATAAATATAAATAATTTAGTCGAGGCAAATTTAACTCCTCCATGATAATTGCTGAAATCCATAATATGTTCTCTTAGACCTTTTCTCTGACCTCCTGTCGGTGGAAGAACAATATTTAAGTATCCATAGAAAAAGTTTATAGCCATTCCAGATCCGTAGTCCCCACCATTTATACGATCTATTATCTTAGCCATCTTAACCGGAGATTCATCCTACAAAAAGCAAACATCCTATTTAGAAATGGTGCAATAATGATGTTTTAAATTTGTACTAAGAATAATATTTTAATTTTGTTAAATATTTACAATAGATATTTTAAAAGAAATTGATTATCACATGGTGGCATGGCAATAGGGTTTTCCACGATTTTTTGATTTTTTTTTTACATGTTAATGAAGAGATAAAAATATTAGACCCATATTTTTTTATTTTGCATAAAAAATTATACTACGGGAGAAAAATGCAAAAGAATTTTGCAATTTGCCATGACACCATTCCGTGACATCAAAACCCCAGCAAGACCTTGGCCAGCCCCAGCAAAAGAGAAAGCTTGATGACCTATGGGATAGAAACTCAGACCAAATATAATAAATATTATGTTTGGTTTGAGGATAGAAACAATTGTGTCAAGTGAATTTAGCTACAAAAATGTAGCGCGCGAAAATTAAACGTAACCCACACATAACTTGCAATGACTTGTATCCACGTGTGATCCACGTCAATTGGGTAGATACTGATTCAGCACGTGTGTGCTTTTTATTTGTATATATTTTTTATTAAACGCGTAAGTTTTCTTGTTACACACGTGTATTTAACCTGTGAATGTCAACAAAAAATAATTCGCGGTGAAAGCCAGGCATGCGTACAAACACAACTAAATGAAATAACTTAGTTGTGTTACCTCGTTAGGGTTGTGGCGTCATTTGGCGACCGTTTTGAACATATGTATTTTTCAATTTAAAAATTAATTTATAAATACTCTATAGCTATACTTTATCATTATTTTTATTTAATGTTATTCATTTTAGCGACTTCAACTACATAATATACGAATATAAGGTATAGTTGCTGATGCTACCACTCAACATAATTTAATAGCGGAACGAGAGCAGGCGATGGTGATATAGTGTAACTAATATGGTGCCACTATAGCCATGTGCTTTCTAGAACGGTGAAATAAAATTTGTGCACTTTAGAAGGAGCGCGCTAGCCCAAAGTAATCATAATTGGAGAACTTTTAATTCTAAACAACTTTACACTCTACAGTTTTTGCCGTAAAAAGAACAAGAGAGCAGGAAATTGCATATGAAATATCAAGTTAAGTTAAATATCTATCCTATGTTCACACCTAACCGCCACTACCCGGTATATGACAAGAGGGTATTTTGGTCGCACCAAAAGACGTGGTAAAATTGAAGAAATCAAATATATATATATATATATATATATATATATATATATATATATATATATATATATATAATGAGCAAATAAAAAATATATGTTCTCATTTAAAATTAAAAAGCTATGTCCCGTATTTTGAGAACCACTGGCCCAAAAAAATAATTTTTCTTATCTTTGTAGTTCTTATAGTTCTCGAGATAGCAACGGTGGCACATTTAAAATGAACACCTATATATATATATATATATATATATATATATATATATATATATATATATATATATATATATATATATATATATATATATATATATATATATAGGTGTTCATTTTAAATGTGCCACCGTTGCTATCTCGAGAACTATAAGAACTACAAAGATGGTTAAATGGGCAAACAATTTCTATTTCACAAGACAAATTTAAATAAAAGAAAAATTATTTTTTTGGGCCAGTGGTTCTCAAAATACGGGACATAGCTTTTTAATTTTAAATGAGAACATATATTTTTTATTTGCTCATTTGTTAGAGAATTTAATTCAAAATTCAGTGAATTTTTATACCCTTATATAACGATTTTTTGAGGAAAATGCATGTAAAGTTTTATTCTAATTTGATTAAAATATGGCTATAATAAGAGTGCCACGAATGGAAAAAATGACATGTTATTTTTATTACATAGAATTAGAGTGCCCTGACTTAAAGAAGTGAATGTTTTGCTCTTGTAAGTGATCGTAATTGTCATAAATGTCAACTTAAACAAAATACTCAGGAATTTCTTTCATGGCAATCTAATTCTGTTAAAAAAAATGAATACGTATTCGTTTTTTCCATTTATGACATTCTTATTATAGCCATTTTTAATCAAATTAATATGAAACATTACATGAATTTTTCTCAAAAAATCATTATGTAAGAGAATAAAAATATTACATCACTGAATTCAGAATTAAATTCTCTAACGAATGAGGAAATGAAAAATATATGACCTCATTTAAAATTTAAATGTTAGGTCCAGTATTTTGAGAACCACTGGTCCAAAAAAATAATTTTCCTTTTCTTTAAATCTGTCTTCTGAAATAGAAATTGTTTGCCCAATTAACCGTCTTTGTAACTCTTATAGTTCTCGAGATAGCAATAGGGGCCCACTTAAAATGAACACGCTGTATATATATATATATATATATATATATATATATATATATATATATATATATATATATATATATATATATGTCTGTCTGTCTGGGGATATGTGTACTTCTAATAAGAAGTTAAAATACAGCCCCATTTATTAGAAAAAAATGTGTAAATACGGGCAACCTTATCGGGAATATAGAATGCAAAAAATATCTATTGAGTTAACGATTGAATTAGATTATATTTGTAGTTTATAAATAAAATAGATTCAAGTATCAATTATTTAATATTACTCTAAACGTCAGTTAACAACTTGAATCTATTTTGCTTAATTAGATTTTTATATTAACATACTATCTGTGTATTATCCACGAAAAATTTTATTGCTGCTAATGAACAAAGCCATGAACAGTATCCTCCTACTGCAATATATTCCCAAATATTTTGTTTTGTAACCAACGTACTTATAATTTCTCGGATAATAATTACTATAATTGAGAATGTCAAAGAACAAACTGTTGTTACATTAAAAGAAAATAGTTTCTGTAATAAAATTAAAATTCTTCCTTCATAACGGGCTTCCAAATGTGAAAATTCTTCACGGAAAGAAGAAATTCTTGATAGCACTTCCAAAGTAAAATAAAAAGAATAACAATATGCAGTTGAAGTTACTAAAAATAAATAATTAAATTTAAGCACTGTTATATAATTTAACATAATTCTTACTGGAAAATTCATACCAAGGAAGCGGACTTAACCAAGAACCAACTAAAAATAATACACATTTTCAAACATTTGGTTGTCACGTAAAAAATGGTATGCCAACCTCCTGTAGAAACACCGGTCAATAAAAATTTATCCAGTATATCCTTTTTTGTCCTTTTCTTGGCAAAACATCTTGGAAAATGGTAATTATTTCCATCAAACTCAACACTTTGATGTTGCTGCAATACATAATTTGATAATTTATGAATTAACCTATTTATACAATATTATCTTACCATATTAGTTGGTAAAAATTAATAAATTTACGTAATTTGAATGCTACATTGAGAAGCTATCTATGTACGTTTTGATTTATCTGTGATATCGGCAGCGTTACTTTTTAGCCGGTTGCGATAATAAAGAGCTGACAAGTATGAATCATGAAGGTCATTTTAAGTAAACTGCAAACTTACTTAGGGTCGAAAATAAACAATTCGTTGTAGTTATATCATATTGCTTTTTATCAAAATATCTTTTACCTATTCTATCCTCATGTCATTTATGTTATGGTTGTTGTTGTTGGTGTTGCAATTAATAGTAGGAAAATATTGTGTTTAAAATCTCACAGACACTGTATAATGACAACTTACTGTAATTTGAGCTGCAGATGTATGTTTTGATGATAACGTATAGCAAAAACTTTTAATCGACACAAAGTTTCCTAATACATATTCATAAGAATCTGATACACTTCACATTATGAAAACATGTTATAATAATATGTAAAATACAATGGAATTGGAATTTCAATACATGGATCATAACATATATAAAATAACCAATATAGTTAGCATTATTTTCTAATAATAAAGTTATTTTCATATTCGGGGATTTACATTTACCGTTATGACGTCTGTCGCGCTCGGTACACGATGACGTCACGATATCCCTTCTTCAAAACTTTATTAATTTATTTCTCGTAAACTACAAATAATTAATCGATTTAAAAAAAATTCGAGTATTTTATTTATTGACTATTATCAAATATGTAAAAAACAAAATTTAGTCACATACCTTGTCTTTAAAAATTGTTATTATATTGCGTTATGAACCGTGGCCGTTTGTAAGCAATGTTCCATTTAAGCCATTCAGTATTATAGAGAATGGACCCGTTTAGTTATAGTTACTACATAAATTACAATTGACTCGTCCGCCATTATGGAGCCACTTCAATCATTCAATATACAGTCTTTACCCCAATTCTGTAAGGAAGTTGTTAAGTCTTAGCAACGTTGCTAAGAAAATTAACCAATAGAAACAAATGTAAAGCCTGTCATTTTTGTTTTATTCAGTGTTCGCAATTATTATTGGTTATTTGCCATAGCAATGTTGCTAAGACTTAACAACTTTCTTACAGAATGACAAGTTGTTCTGCTCCAAATTATGCAAATCATTTGAGAAATGGTTTTTCTCTAACCTCAAAAATCTTAACAAACCGTATTTTTTCTTGTTTTATTATTTTAAATAAATATAATATGGAAGTTATATTTAACTATGAAAAATATTTACTACATAAACTAAAAATTTACTTTTATTTCATATTTTACTGCGTTCATTTTGGCTCCACGCTGACGAGTCAGCTGTGTATTATCTAGTAGCTGTTACGTTAGCTGTACGTTTAGTCAGTTTAGTGATGACTGATGACGTAGGCCAGGTTTCCAAACTAGTGCTGTTGATTTTGAAAAAAATAGAATTCAAAAATTCAGTTGAAAAATAATTAAAAATTCGAAAATTATTTCGAAATTTCGAATTTCTAACAGAATTCGAATTTCATACACGTTCAAAATTCCAATTTCGAGTATTTATGAAGTTAGAATTAAATATTTTCAAGTGTAAGTTAATTGGAATTTATTACACTTTGCTTTGTTATTATTAATTTCAGAAAAAATATTTCCAAATTGTACTTCGCGGCGACATGTTAATTAAAAATATTTTACTTTTATCTGTGTACAAGCAGATTGGCACACCCACCAATGGGTAATATGCCGTGATGATATATATATATTTTTTTTTTTACTTTCAACAAATAAACGACAAATCTCGGTGTTTGGACTCAGAGAGCAAGTTTAAACAAAATATTCCGAATTTTGACTTCGAAATTCGTAATTCGAAAAAGTATAAAGCTTATTTTTCGAATTTTGTCAACAGCACTATTCCAAACAAGAAAATGACTGCCGCCTTGGTAACGGTTGCTTTGTTATTTAAAATTGACCGCGAAACTAGTAATGAGAGATTTCAGTTTCTTTAAATTTTAGGCTCTTTAAAGGACACAGATGAAAAAAAATATAATTGTTATTAGTACTTGTTACATCTTGCAAGCTGTACAGTGTATATTTTAAGGTTTTATTCTACATTTGTTTGACCATGGTGATCTATTTCGCAACTAACTTCAAGCATTATAGCTTGAACATATAAGTTTTTTAAATTTCCGAAAGACCCAAATCTGAAGTATACGTAGATAAACTTAGATTCGTATTTATTTACAACAGAACAAAACTTTATAACGTGTTTCTGAGCCATTTCAATACCATACAGACTTATAGGTTATGAGTGCCAAACGTCAAATTCTGGTTTAGCATAGCAACCGCCTTAGTGACGAAGACGCCATTTTGTTGTTTGGAAACCTTCGTGACGTCACACTAAATGGGTCCATAGGGGATAGTTTTCAACTCTCTGATTGGCTGAAATTAGAAACAAACGACAAGTTTACCCAATGTAATTCCGGCTACTTAAAACTGGCGCTGATGTGAGCCAGCTTCCGACTAGCAAACACGTCTTTTGCAGCAGTTCCCAATAAGTAATGGGCTGGGGTCATTTCACATTTTCTAATTTATTTATTTTTTGAAAGAATAGGTCAAATTAAATGTGCAGTTGCATGTTTTACCTCTTACAAGTCTTTAGAATCAGAGATATGATTTTTTAAAAGTTGTCTTTAATTTCAAATATTTGGCCATTGACGTCACGGTTTGCCGGATACAACAGTCGAGCTCTACCGGTTTAGTTTGGAACTATGATTGTTTGGGTTGTCACTTGTCGGTTTGATTTTGTGAAAGCAACAGGTGGTTTCTATCTTAGACCAGGAATAGAGGGGGAGACAAGGCATAGTCACGCGTATATTTCCAAATCATCTAAGCGATTTTGAACTTTATTGAAATGTCAAAATCAGCCGCAAAAGGCTAGTCGAGCAGTTAAATACTGTTATGTTACAGTTGGCCAAATCTAAATAAATACTTGATTGTCCATAACTACAAATTATCTTGATTTTGTTTTATAAAACTAAAATAAATACGAAAGAATATTAATAAAAAAACGTAATGTAAATAACGGACAACTTAACACGGTAGGTGACGCTTGTTGACATTGAAAACTTATTCGTTCGACTGCACACGTATGTAACACATCTGGCCGACTAGCCTTTTGCGGCTGATTCTGACAGTTCAATAAGGTCGAAAATCGCTAGAGTGATTTGGAAAGTCGTCTTATGGCGAAATAAATAGCATGCCCTGTCTCCCCCTCTATTCCTGGTCTAAGGTTCCTATAAATTTTTTGTTCAATTAATATTTTCTGCTTGGTATTCGATTGAATATTTTTTTCGATGTTTTCAAAGAGGTGTTATCACAGCAAGGCACGTCACTATACTTCACAACCATATTGTTAACTAAAAACATATTTCATACAACTATTGATATTTATTTTAATGAATATTTTATTTACATACCTTTACTATTAACTCTGCTGTCACTTGTCACAGATTTAGGTTACAACAGCAAACGGAAACCACGTGGACCGTAAATATGTGTGTGTGAGAGAGGAATGTCTGTGTGTGAGAGAGGAATGGCTTTGTGTAACAACCCGTGACGTCACGAATTTTACAGCGCGAAAGTTTATTAGTAAATTTATGAATGAAAAGTCGCATATTTCGTGTTACTTTATATTACTATATTTCTTAAATGAGACGAATTTCACGATTTTATAAAAAAAAACATTTTTTTTTTAAATGACCCCATTACAACAGTAATATTATAACGTGTAATATTTATGTAAACTTAGAATTTTACTCTTGCTGATGATGTGCGGATGTCGCACGAAACGTCCTATTTTGTTGTAATAAAAACCTATGGAATTTTAAGGCCTACAATTCTTATCCTAAATTAAAACTGGAAGTTCCTAAATTATATCAACTTTTACGAATATCTTCATTTATTTTTTTTATCACTCTTAAACTTTTTGTAACTGTAGAATTATATGTATTATAAAATCTCGAAACTCTAGTTTAGCTAAACTTAGGTGCATAAGACATAAATTGAAGCCCAAAATGACTTAAGTTTCCAAATTTAACGATCTTATTTTATTTTGGTTAATAAATTGCATAAATAAATGTGGCATTTAAAATTTGTATAGATACTCTGCGAAAGTTCAACAATAACATATTACAAGTTCCTGAAACTTAATGAAAATTCATAAAAACATTACTATACCTCGTTCAAATAGAGAACGTACCCGATCACGAACCAATTTTGTATTATAATTTCATTTTTTCTATTATTATATTCCTTATTTCTATTATATTTACAGTACTTTCATTATTGAATCTAAATTTTATAGCTGCTTGCGCGAAAAAGGAACTTGTGGGGCAATGTTGACCAAAACTTGATCAAAATGAAATATTAATGGACTAAATTTAAATATAAAATTTAATGTATATTTGGATAAATTGTTTATGAATACAAATACACATAAAATATATTAAATGTTAAAATAACAAATAATATTAACAAAAATATAAAAATAATCGTTAAATATTTATAGATTTTTAGAAACAACCTCGTCTTAGTGAAAATTTATTTGAAATGAATTATTGTCAGGTAACATATTTATTAAAATATTATAACAAAATTCCATTCTCAGGTAAACAATGTAAAAATTATTCACGTTTCATTCGAAGGCAGACCTAATTTCTGCAGAAGTAGATCTCCAATGTCACGACGGTCCAGATAATAAATTTGGTTATTCTCATCTCGATCTGCAAGAAAAAATATTTTAAGTAAACAAACAGATATCCTAAAAACGCGTTCTGCACGGGGATCTCGAGTTCTATAAAAATATGAAGTCAAATTAAACAAAAGTTTCTCCATTAGGCGACCATTTGGGTACTTTAACATTACCTATTTAAGAAAAAACCATAGGTGACTAGGTATAGACGAAATTATAAATTTTGCAGTATTTTATTACCGATATCTGCGTGCAAAGCAGATTGGCACACCCAGCAATGGGTAATATGCCGTGATGATATATATTTTTTATTTTTTACGAATAATTTCAAATATGAAATATTACTGAATTTTGGTTTGTACCTCTTTAGGGCTTTTTATTTTATTTTTCCGAATGACGATGCTCAATTTTTTTATCACTGTTAATATTAGCAGCTGGGACCAGAATTTTTAATAAACCTGAACCCGAACCGAACCTTTATTTTTCAAGGTCAATAAACCTGAACCGAATTTAAACCGTTTTAAATTCAAATTGGTTCAGATCAGTTAAATATATAATTAAAAATAAATTTTTAATGATTGTAAAATTAATAAACAACCAGCATTTTATGTTTGAAAATTTTTACTGCTGTGCACCGAAATCTGAACGCAAAACCGATGAAACGATATAATTTTAATTTTCTTGAACCGAAACTGAACCTGAATAGACATTTATTTCCTGAATCTAAACCGAACCTAATGAAGTAAAATTTAAGGTAAAAAATGTTATAATATTATGGATTATGCTAAAAATTAACAGAATGTAAAAAAATCAAAATTTAGTTTTTGTAGCATGAGTTTGCTTGCAATTTATTTTGGCGCTAAAAAGACATCACGTGATCTCTGACGGACGGACGTACGTACGTATGACTGGAAAAATAAAATATTTAATACCGATATCGGAACTTATCGAAAAATATCGATTCTAATCGATAAATGTCAACACTTATCAATAAATATTGTTAATAATTTACTTATCGATAAATATCGATATTATCTATTTATATTTTGATATCACTTTATCGATATTTAGGAAAACGCCCGCACGGTACAAATATGTCATCGTCATTACCAATATCTGCGAACAAAGCAGATTGACACACCCAGCAATGGGTAATATGCCGTGATGATATATATATATATATATATATATATATATATATATATATATATATATATATATATATATATATATATATATATATATATACAAAAAGTGATATCGATATTGTCCCATCCCTAGTGCAAACCAGAATTCAGTATTATTTTACATTTGTGTTATTTCTAAAAATAAAATATTGCAATGCAAAATTTACATTTACTAAAAGACTATTTTAGTGATATAACGATACACCACTAAAATAGTCTTTTAGTGGGGCAACTTTTGTCTAATTCGTAACACATAGTTCTCAAGATCCTAATTTTGGACAAGTTATCCTGGACATAGAGGACGTACAAATAATAAATAATCTATTTTAGTGATATAACGATACACCACTAAAATAGTCTTTCAGTGGGGCAACTTTTGTCTAATTCGTAACTCATAGTTCTCAAGATCCTAATTTTGGACATGTTATCCTGGACATGGAGGACGTACAAATAATGGACCTTTTTCACTGACGGTATGCGCATGCTTGCTGAGTTAGAGATCCTATGGTCGCCGTGAAGTGAGATATCAATCGGATCCAACTTCATAGTTGTTTATATTTTGTCAGCAGTAGCTGTCAACTACTGTCTCTGTATTATCTTGATTTTTTGAATTCATCATGGTAGGGGCATATTGTTGTGTCCAGGGCTTTTAATTTCATTGCAGCCTGACGTTGCATTTTATTTGTATTAAATTATTATTATAATGTAACACTACTTGTGCAATTTTGTTATTTTTAATTTTTTTTTCAAACGTAAAAATGGCATTTTTGTGACTTGATTCACAAGGTAGAAATAAAATAAATAAATATCCATAGAAACTACATAGAATTAGTGAATAAAAAGAAAAGTAGTGCGCTTGAAAAAAAATTTAATGTGCCATTCGCATGCAATTGTCCGACTCACTTCGCTCATCGTGCAAACTTCCATGCTCGCTACACAAAGTATCATTTTTACTCCTAATAACATAAAATAGTATTATAGCCCGCATAATAACTTTTCTTATATTTTCCATTTTCTCATATTTATTTTATTTTCGTTATAATTTTGTGGAAACCGGAATAAATATTTGGTCCAAATGTTATTTGTATTTGCCTCTGCCACGGTATCTGCATAAAGTTCACTAAAACAACATGAAATAATTATTATCAATCATAATAATGTAACAAAAATTATTTTAACTTGCGTTTTTTAGTGTTCATATTTACAAACGTCAGCTGACAGATACAACCTTGCGACTTCTGCCCTTTCCCACAACGCGAACATACTTTTTAGTTCAGGAATAAACCAATAGATGTCTCAGAAAAAGGTCAATTGACTATACAGGGTGATTCAGCAGGAGTGTGCCAAAATAAAACCATATATTGGGGGAATTATTTTGAATAAAAAATGTTATATGAAGGTATGTCCGTATAAACTTTTCGTTACAAGGTTACAGTCCTTTGAAAGTGCACCTCATCAGAAACATTTTTATTAATAACGCTGGTACTATTTGCACTAAAACCCTGAAACTTGATATATGAGGATACTACTTATTTAGATGCAAATTTATACTTTTTTTTCTTTCTGTATCTCAATCAGAGGCGTCTCATATGGGGGAACCATGAATGTTTTTATCGTTATTTTTTTACCTAGTAACATTTTTTTCATTTTTAATAATTAAATATTACTTACAATACAAAAATACACAAAAAGGTACTCTTTCTAAAAATTGATAAACGCAGTAGTTTTTAAGATATTTTAATATACCGGGTGTAGAAATGAAAAGTGGCGCATAGCGATTTCAATGTTATTTTTTTAATACTGCTATATCTCTTTACCTATTCACTTTAGCGCAAAAAGGGTAAGAATATAAGTTGTTCAGAAATTAAAAAGGCATCCTATAAAGGCAACTTAATTGCATAATCATTCATATTTCACGAGATATTAATTAAATAAAATTTAATGTTCTAGAAAAATTGTTAGGTTAGGTTCAACATTTTTTATTTGTCGTATAACTTTTTTTAAATATAAATTCAATTTGTTCGGAATTTATACAACAAATATCAAAATGATTATTTTATTTAGAGTACTTGTTTCATTTTTCAAAGCACTAACGATTTTTCTAAAAGAGCATTAAGTTTTATTTAATTAATATTTCGTGAAATATGACTGATTATGTAAGTATGGTGCCTTTATAGGCTGCCTCTTTAATTTCTGAACAACTTTTATATTAATAATATATAATTATAATATAATAATATTGAAATCGCTTTTCATTTCTACACCCGGAATATTTACGTATACAAACAAAAAATTAGGTAACAATTAAGATAAAATCAAAATCATATAAATTCATTCTAAATCCATATCCATAAATAAACACCATATCTGCATATTCACTTGCACTAACATTTTCCATTTCTTTTTAATTAATTTTTAATTAATTAATTAACAATAGTTATTAACAGATTTTGTTTTGTTTTTTATATTTTGGTCGATTTCCTATCGTAAATTGGTTCTATTTTAACTGTTATTTAAATATTTTGGATACTTGATTTTTTTCTAAAAATTCAAATATCTCAAAAACTTCTACGTTTATAAAGTTTTAGCAAGAGTACCCTTTTGTGTATTTTTGCACTATATGTAATATTTAATTATTAAAAATGAAAAAAATGTTAAAAGATAAAAAAATGATAAAAAGCATTCATGTCTTCCCCATATGAGACGCCTCTAGCTGAGATACAGAAACAAAGAAAGAATAAATATGCAACTAAATAAGTAGTATACGAATACCAAATTTCAAAATTTTAGTCTAACTAGTAGCAGAGTTATTAAGTAAAATGTGTCTGATGAGGTGCACTTTCAAAGGGCTGTTACTGTAACGAAAAGTTTCTGGACATTATTTCATATAACATTTTTAACTCAAAATTTTTATTTTGGTACTCTCGTGCTGAATCATCCTGTATTTACATGCAGTATGTTAGATTTAGTTTAGGGTTTCACTCTTATAAAGTAATACTTGAGGAAAAAAAATAGTAGAATACGCCATTCCTACCTTCGAAGTAAATAATTTCGCACAAATGCGATAAATCCTTCTCTAGTAATAATCTATTTAGTGTTATATAAAAATTAGTAATAATTTCTTTGCTGTGCTCTTTGCAAAAAGCTGTAAAATAAAACAATTTTAATTATTGATTAAAATATAGTATAACGACAAATTACATGTAAGAAAATGAGCATTTTCTGTAACTTCGTAGAAAGTCTGTAGGGCAGACCCAAACTCTGCGCACACGTAACGAACAACTTTTTTTCCGTTTTCTACAGTATGTAATTTATAAACTGTAGTGCGATAGATTCTGTCACTTCCAGCTCGATTTATCTCAATTGATCCCATATGCTATACAAAGAAAAAAATCATATGTATTGGATATTTCTTTTTCGAAATTTTTTATACATTCCAGATACGATTCCAGGGGCCTGTTTCTCAAAAAATATTAGTTACAAGTGAAATTTTATTAGTCAAGTAAAATAGTGTTTCTGGAACATTTTCAATAGTCTAGTAGTTTTTTTAAGAAATACAAGTATTTAATCCAATATTCTTTAAATCAAGTGATTTAATTTTCTGACTGACGTTGACAATTTCAAGTATTTTAATTTAAAATTAAATTATTTTGAAATAAACTATTTTGGGGATGATTAGAGATGCTAAAGGTATTCTATTTGGAGCATTCTCTAAATAAATTGTCTAAAACAGTTAAATTCAATGGATGGACAAAAATCTGTCAAACTTGTCACGCTCGGGTTGAGCAGACAAGACAAAGACTAAAAATATATCAGGGACATATTTTGGCCAAACTTAAAAAAGTTGTATTTTTACAGATAATGCATGGTTTCTGTTCATATCTAGCTGAAGAATAGGTCCCAATAAATTAATTAATGTTTCTAACTTATTTGCCATGAGTAACCGCTCATTCATATGGGGTTTCTGCATGGACATAATTTATTCTTGCTTTAATTAGTTTTTGGCATCGCACTACTTCTTCATCACTAGAATCAGAGTCACTAGACCACATTACTATATTATTTAAAAAAATATATTAACACTAAACAACGACAGACACTACATGAATCTGAATTAACAGTAACAAAGAACCATTTAATTACATACGAAAAAGAAAAAAAACACACGAACTGTAAAATAATACGACTAGTAAAATTTATATTCAAAATTTATAAGACTTTTGACACTTGTAGCTTTTCTCTAGTAAATTACTAGTCTGACAGACAACTCAAATATTTTGAGAAACAAAATACTATTTCTTTGTCAAATACACTAGTATATACTAGTTCCCAGCGTGTAACTAGTATTTTACACTTGTATATTTCAGAAACGAAAACTAGTAAACTTCACTAGTATTACTAGTGTAGGGACTAGTAATACTAGTCCCGTATTTTTTGAGAAACAGTCATGAAAAACAAGTGAAAACAACAACCCCCCACTCCTGTGACGTCGGAGCACATACAGTACGTCATTTATATAAAAGTAGGCGATAGTTTGTCACATGTTAAACTGTATGTGCTCTGACGTCACATTCTGTTTCAGATCACATGACTTTTTCAAAATATTACACAAATTTCAATAATTAATTGTAAAATATCTAATGAATATTACGTAATATTTTCAAATTTGAGGCTGTTTAAAATTTGCTTTACAATAGTGGTAAATAAATAATATGTTATATTATAAAATAATAAAATGATGGAAGGTTTTATTTTTTGATGATATATTTCTTTAAACTTATAAAAAAAAAATGCAAAGTTTACCCTACACTCCTCCAATATGTGTCTTGGCGAATAGTCAGATACTTTCAGAGGACATTTTCCAGACTTAGGAATAAATATAAACAAATTATTCGAAGCAAATGTAACACCTTGATCATTGGCGAATTGCGTAATGTGTTCTCTGAGACCTCTCATGCCTGTTCCTGTTGATGGAAGAATGATGTTTAGATATCCATAGAAATAGCTTATAGCCATTCCAGATCCATAATCCAATCCATTAATTCGATCTATTAACTTTGCTATTTTGATAGTGGATTCATCCTGTGAATAGAGTGTCATTTCATCAAAATTATATTATACAGGATGATCGGTGTAAGTCCGGCACCAAGAATATTTTGTTTAATTTGAAAGAAACAAAAGAATGTTAATATGCAAAGTTTAACTAGACAAAGAGGCTTTTAACGGAAGTGGGTACAACTGTAAATCCAGCATAGGCAATCGGTATTTTTATATTTTTTTTTTCAGAATTTAAATAAAATAACCTTCCCAACGATATCAAAATATCATAGTTTTAAGTCGACCATTTCAAAATGAGGACCATTTATTTTATTAATAAAATTCCATGCAAAATAAATCAGCAAGTTATGAAAACAATTTTATTCTCTCGGGGCCCCTTTGAAATAGAAAACTACGGAAATGAATTACTCTTATTTTTCAGTTAAAATGTGTCCATACATAAACTATTATTCACGAAAGATGACTGTTCAAGGTCATTTGTGAGCCGTCTGATATAATATTACTTGCAGATAACTTCATTACATTTCGTATGCATATGAGAAATATTCGTTTTCCGGGAATGGACTGTGTCATATTTTGCCGAGTTTAAGCAACAAAGGGGGAGATTCAGTTTACAAGGTTACCCGACGTGTAAACCACGCTAGAGGCTTTAGGTTTATTTGACCAAGTGCACTTGGTTTATTTGACCTCTAGCGTGGTTTACACGTCGGGTAACCTTGTAAACTGAGTCTCCCCCTTTGTTGCTTAAACTCGGCCTCTAGCGTGGTTGACACGTCGGGGAACCTTGTTTAAGACAGTACTATCCCCCTTGCTCCTGAAGATGCCCCATACGACTGCGGGCGAAACGTTGAGCTCTGACTCAAAATATGACACAGTCCATTCCCGGAAAACGAATATTTCTCAAGATTAATTCATTTGAAAATTATGTTTCTTTCTAAATAATGCCTTTCTGAAAGATTTATGTTCTTCACTTATGTTTTTGCAAAAGACAAAAACATAGACTTAACTTATAAACCAAGGAATAATAATTTGATTTAAACGTCAACGCCACTGGGTAAATATTAGCACAGAGGGCAGTGTAGTAGATAATTATGTATCTGTAAATCTACGACATGTCATTATTATTTATAGTATGTTTAGAAAGTAATGCCACTATTCACGTAAATCTGTCACACCACATAAATTAAATAGACATAGGTGAAACAATCTATCTCTTTCTAATACAAAACGTTGCTAAGCTACTGCTATAAAGTGATGTGTATTCTTTCTTCGAACAAATGACCTTGAATAATCATTTTTCGTGAATAATAGTGTATATTTCATGTTGCACGTCTATGCATACGAAATACAATGAAGTTATCTACAAGTAATATTATATCAGACGGCTCACAAATGACCTTGAATAGTCATCTTTCGTGAATAATAGTTTACCTCTCTTACCTACGGTATGACGGGAAATAAAAACATTCAAAATAAGACTCCCGTAACTAAATAGTTGCCAGCTTGATTCTTTATTTTATTATAACATACCATTTGTATATTGTCCACGAAAAGTTTCATTGCTGATAACGAACAAAGCCATGGATAAATTCCTCCAACAGTAATGTATTTCCAAATATTTTCTTTCGTAATCAAAGCACCTATAATTTCTCGAACAGTAACTACGAAAATTGAGAACGCCAAAGAACAAACTGTTGTTCCATTAAAAGAAAACAATTTCTTTAATAAAAATAATATTTTTCCTTCATAACGAGATTCCAAATGAGAATATTCTTCTCGAAAAGAAGTTAATCTTGATAGTACTTCAAATGAGAAGTAAAAACAATAACAATATGCGTTTGAAGTTACTAAAAATAAATATTTAATAAATTTTAAGTATGCTAATACACTGACGAAAGAAATTAACGCATCACTTTTATAAACTCAGCTAATATTGAAATATTTTTATTTTCTTCAAATTTTAATCATTGATTTTTATAATTTTACTTTTATGGTAAGAATTAAAACAATGAAACAATAAAAACTTAATAAAATTGTAAGATAAATGAAGAGAAACAGTTTTAACAAAATTTAACATGCGATTAAAACACTTAATATTTAATGTTTCCTCCTCTTGCTCGGATAACTGCCTGGTAGCGATGACCCATACTGCGAATTAATGCTCTAATGTCATTCTGGTCAATATCTTCCCAAATTCTCTGCAATTTTTGCCCGAGCTCTTCTTGGTTGATTGGACGCCGAGGCAGTGCTCTAAGTCGTTTACCCATCGTGTCCCAAAGGTGTTCTATGGGATTAAGATCTGGACTTCTGGCTGGCCATTGCATTGTGGTGATATCCACTTCGGCAAGATATTGTTGCACTATTCGGGCAGAATGGGGTTTTGCATTATCATGCATAAAGATGAAGTCGTTTCCCCCAAAAGGCGCAATAGGCATTACATATGGTTCTAAAATGTTTTCTATATAAGATGCTGCCGTGATGCTCCCTCTTGGTATGACCACCAACTGTGTGCGAGCCTCTGAAGTGATACCACCCCACACCATAACCGAACCTCCACCAAACATAACAGTCGGTACAATGTTGCATTGCGCATAACGTTCACCTGGCCGTCTGTATACACGCATCCGTCTATCACAATCTGGACTCGTCGCTAAACATAACATTAGCCCAATCGGCCTGTAACCAATTAACATGTTCCCGAGCAAACTTTAATCTGGCTCTGCGGTTAATTGGGGTCCTGTTGCTGGTATTTTTGGGGTTAAATTAAAACCACGTAACCTTTTTCTTATGGTAACGGAACTAATATGAACATTGTGGGCCTCTGCGAGCATATTTTGTAGCCTTGGAGCCGTAATTAACCATTCTCTTAACGTCTGCATCACCAAAAAACGATCTTGCATAGCATTTGTGGCTCGTTTTCTCCCTTGACCTGGCTTTCTTGAGTATGAGTGAGTTTCCCGATGTCTCTTAAGGACCCGCGATACGGTCGATTGGTTAACACCAAGGAGCTGACCGATGTAAGGCTGACTCCAACCTTCTTCTGCAAGTGTTACTACAGCCACAGTTTCTTCAACACTTAAATTAAGATTCTGACATCTATTCATTTTCACGCTTCACTATTTAGCACATAATTTCTAGAGTACTTCAAAACAAATCCAAAAATGAATTTAATATGAAGCTTTCTTTAAGTCAGAAAAGAAAATTTTATTTATTGACAGAATACCATGAGAACAAAAAATATCAAACTATCAGTAAAACATCATACTTGATACGCTTTTTCCTTACATAAATAATTTCCGCTCAAACATAACATCGGTTCCAAGATATAGAATAAATTATAAGTGATGCGTTAATTTATTTCGCCAGTGTATTATTTAAAATAATTCTTACACAAAAATTCAAACCAAGGAAGCGGACTTAACCAACAACCAACTAAAAATAAACTATTATTACACAGTTTTACACCACAAAATTGTAAACTAACCTCCCGTAAAAACACCGGTCAACAAATATTTGTCCCATATATCTTTTTTTGACCGTTTCCTAGCAAAGTTTATTGGAAAATGGTAATTATTTCCATCATACTCTACAGTTTCATGTTGCTGCAATAAATAATTTGATAATTTATTAATTAATCTATTCATATATTTTTTTCTTACCATATTAAACGATAAAAATTGAAGAATTTATGTAATTTGAATGCTTCATCACGTAGATTTTTACATATGTTGTGATTTTTCTATGATACGGGCTGCATTACTTTTTAACAGTTTCTGATAATAAATTAATAATAAGCATGAATCATGAAGATGAAGGTCATCTTAAGTAAACTATTATAAATACTTATAACAATAAGTATTAATACGTTAAATGTGATACTTCGTTAGGTTTTCTTTCAATACTTACTCTTAATTAATAATGGTGGTTGCAATACTTTAATAATTACAGAATGTTAAAATTTACTGATATTTATAATATTACGTAATAGCATAGGCATACCTACCTAGTGGCGCTCAAAATGTGTTACATACGCTATTACGCATTTGGCATTTGCGCTCGAAACACAGACATTTTTTTTTCTACAATTGCCACAATGGGATCCTCCACCATAACTAGGGTTGCCAAACCTCCTATATTTAATAGGCGTCTCCTATACAGGGTGTTTCAGGACTAGTGTTACAAACTTTAACAGCTTATTCCTGAGGTCATTTTGAGCCAAAAGTGTCATATGAACATAGGTCCTATCCTTCTAGTTACCAAAATACAAGAGGTTGAAGTTCTATAAATAACACGAATTTTTTTAATTTTTGTAATCAAGGTACTTTCGGGAAACAAGAGTTACATTGAAAAGTCATACCTTATTTGTATTAATGAATTTATGTATTAATTAATTGTCTTAATTAAAAATTGTACTTTTGATTGTATTTTTGTTTCATAATGGATGGTTAGTACTGCTGAATATGCAGATATGATTTTTATTTATGGATTATGTAATGGTAATGCCCGTTATGCGTCCAGAGAATACCAAGACAGATATCCAAATAGACGCCAACCTTCCCATCGCCTATTTGCGCGCATTTTTCAGCGTCTACGAGAAACTGGATCAACAACTGTACGGGGAGGTGTACAAAATGATGGCATTGGTGTTAATAATAACGTTGAAGATAAAGAGAATGTAATTGATGCTTTCCCAATAGGTGGATTGGACGTGGAGGTCCAAACTTTTGGCCTGCAAGATCTCCAGACTTAAATCCTCTTGATTTCTATCTATGGGGACACTTGAAACAAGAAGTTTATAGGGTACAAATAAACACGCGTGAACAGTTACTTGAACGAATTATGAATGCATCTGCTGCCATTCGTAACGATCAAAATGTAATTTATCGTGTATATGATTCTATGATTCGCCGATGTCAAGCATGCATACGAGCTCAAGGCGCGCATTTTGAGCACTTGCTGTAATTTTTTTTTAAAATTTGTTATCTTATTTCATATGTGTTAACAACCTATTCCATGTTTGGTTATGTTGTTTTGTGTTTAGAATTTATTTATTTGTCTATTTAATAATTGTGTCATCGTATGTTTTGTTGTCCAAATCGTATTCGTTAATATTAATAAATAAAATTAATGAATACAAATAAGCTATGACTTTTCAATATAACTTTTGTTTTCTAAAAGTACCGTGAATACAAAAATTAAAAAAATTCGTGTTATTTATAGAAATTCAAGCTCTTGTATTTTGATAACTAGAAGGAATAGGACCTATGTTCATATGACATTTTTGGCTCAAAATGACCTCATGAATAAGCTGTTAAAGTTTGTTACACTAGTTCTGAAACACCCTGTATTTTGTTGAAATCTCCTACATCCTATAAACAGGATAAATTCTCCTATATTTTTAATAATTCATTAAGCAGAATAAGATCAGAAATACTAATAACTGTAAATTTTTAAATGAATTGCAAAGAATTTTATTTTTATTCAGTTAAGAGAGAAAAATATTTATTGAAAAAAGCTCAAAACCACGAAAATTATATAACTATACATTTTTTTTGTTAGAGCCCTCGCAGACTACTGATTTTTGATCGGTCAACAGTTTAATCGGTTACTTAATTACTATGAAGACTAAGTGAGTGCGCACACCCAACGATTCGAAGAACGAATTAAATTTGCAGCCGATCAAAAATCGATAGTCTGCGGGGTCTCTTAGTGATATTATATTATAAAATTATAATACTTTAATAAAAAGTTCGTAATTAAAATGTGTCATATATATTCACCAAAACTCTCATATTTTTTGTACATTTTGTTCTCCTATATAAATGCATTTAAAATCTGGCAACCCTAACCATTGTCTCAAGTACATTAAACTAGTGCAGTGAAAAAGTGAATGTCCATTGAGAGCGTTCACGCCAAAATTTGGTAGGTGGCAGCGCAACTGTCCCCACAATTTATTTTATATTTAATTTTAATTTATCGTTATTTTCCATACTTCTTGAGCTATTGTTTCAACCTAATCTAAGCATTTTATACTTTCGTTTTTGTAAATGAATGCCCTATTTTATTTTCACAGCAGTGCGGCATTTTATTTGGTTATGTAATATACCGACAGAGCAGTTATATGTCAGATTGACTTGTGAAAGAGTAAATGTGTAACTACAGTGCCATTAGTTCCTGACTAAACGTTTCCATTAAGAATGTAGACAAGTAACATTTCTCAACATTGTATAGTTAGAAATTTGGACAGCAAGCGTTTTTCTATTTTGTCGCGCATAAGCAGCAAAGTGACATTTTGCGTTGACAAAAGAGAGCGTAAATGGCTACTTTGTATAAAGACTGTAGAAAAAATAGTTTTTCCTTGTGCTTTGCTTCTCAAATTATTTCTCGAAAAATTATTGAAATAAAAGTTGTTGAACATAAAATTCTGCTAATAATAAATCAGTAAACAAAATTCATTCCGAGTGTTTTACAGGCAGAAATTAGATTTGAAAATTTTGAAAATTACAATTTAACCCTCCGTCTGTCGAGTGTAGTCTGTAAGTCCACGGCATATTGAAATTTTTAAATAATATGTGGTAAAATTGTAACAAGAAACAAGTTCGTAGAAAACATTTAAGTGAAATTAGCACCGGAAGGCATGCTGATGCCCTTCAGTGGATATTTTATTTTGGTCGAAAGTATATCTGAAAGGGCACCCGACAGACTGAGCGTTAATAGTGCCAGTCAAGTAATTTAAAACCAAAAAAAATAAAACAAAAATGATTTTTGTCAAAAAAATTAGTATTTGAACGGTAAAAATAATTATTTTTGTAACAAGTGCGGGAAATTTGTTATTTTGAAACGAATATAAGATTCTGAAATGAGCGCAAAGAATTTTGGAATTTGCATGGAGTTTCAGGATCACGTTTTCCGCATTTGTTACAAACATTTTTTTTTAATCGTTCCAAAAATTAAAAAAAATACGAAATTTATTCAAAATTTTTGACATATCATCTAACATGGACAGCTATACATGGCATTTTTAAGCGATTATGACAATTATTGCTTTCATGACAACAAAACAAAAATCTTGTTTTAATTATGCCTCGCACTGGTACGAAAAATTACAGTTTCCCGCACTAATTTTGAAAAATCTATGTTCCCTCACGATTATAAAACAAAAAAAACGTTCTGGTTATGAATTTTACATATATTACGAGTATAATTTTAAAATGAAAAATAAATTAGACTTTATGACAAATAAAACATTTCTGTATCTAATTTTACAGTTGCTAAACATGCGAGATAAACGAAAGGTGTTTCCCATGCATGTTAACTGTCTTATGTATTGAATTTCGAGCGCCACCCGGTTTAGAATATTTTTATGAACAAATCCAATTAGAAGTTTTAGACATTTTCAAATTGTACAATGTGTGCAATACTGGAACTCGATATTTAGAACATGAGAGAACGAATAGCACAAATGTTGTAACGTTATAACACTAAATTTAACAAAGTACAATAGCGAAATATCGGTGAAACAATGTCTAATAAAGAATTAGAAAAACACTCGCCATGTTTCACAAGATTTCAGTATCTGAATCACCCACTTGGTTATTTTTCAGATATTCATATTTCTGTAGAAATTATTTTCGTTAACTTAAATTGTCTTGTGTTTCAAAGTTATGTTTACAGGTATGCAGTATTCATTTGAATAAATACTATAACATGGGTAAACAATTTTCATAAAATTGATATATTAAGAGAATACCTACATTTACATGATTCAAATTGCTAGTAAATTACGCCACATAACTAATAATGTTTACTTCAAAATTATAACCAAAAGATACGAGTTCAAAACTGTTCATAACCAAACAAAACTTCAAGTTATGAAAAAGAACAGATAGAGTTGACCTACAAGAAAACCAAGCTAAGAGCAGGACCGAACTTCAATAATTGCGGCAAATTCTTGTTGCTGGGATGCTTTGCTAGACTCTTTTATATCATGCATTTGTCAAAGCTTTTATTCACTGAAATCGGTGCAAAAATGTTTTCTAAAATATATTAATGTTTTAATCTACAGGTGTCTCATTTTCGATGTTTTTACTTCCTTGTACGAAGTAAAGGAAGTATTGCAATCGCGAAAAATTTCGGTTTTGAGATTTCAACGGAAATATCCATTTTGACCATCCCTGAATCCATTCTGAATAATTTCGTCGTGACGTCTGTACGTACGTACGTATGTATCTCGCATAACTCAAAAACGGTAAGCCGTAGAAAGTTGAAATTTTGTATTTAGGACTTCTATAGCATCTAGTTGTGCACCTCCCTTTTTGGTCATTACATAATTTCCAGAAATGGTACTTTATTTGAAGCCCATAGTAGATTTTAATGAAAAACTATATTAAAATATAATCCAAAACGTTTCAAATTTGGTATATAAGACTTTTATATCAAATGGAATAACATAGCAGATTTTAGTTAAAACAGGCTAACCGGAAGTGATATATTACCTGAAGTTGTTAACAGTTTTTCTTGAATAAAATGGTTTCATTTTGATTTTAGAAATAAATGCTTCAAATAAGAGTTTTAGAGAATTAAATTCTGCGTCTAGCACATCAAGTATTACCTATTAAATTAGCCCTTTGTACAAGCGAGATATGTAAATTTAAAACTTAGATACTTTTTGGTTTTTGTAATGAAGCTTGCTATGGATTAGGACAAAAAATAACAAAAAAATGAAAAATAGATGTTAACGTCAAATTATGTCAAACACGTGCAATTTTATAATTGGGTCTATACTTCATCTTCATATTGGTCTTGCGTACAAGGAAGTCGTGTGGTGTCCACATCAGATTTTTTTAAGGTATCTTCGGGTATTATTGACGATAGAGCAAAACAGTTTGCACATTCCAGGGTCAACTTTTCGAGAAAAGTTTAACAGTCACCAGAGGAATTTTCGATCTTCTTTTGTTTCTGAACTATAGGCAAACACTCGTTTTTCGCTCATTTCGAAAATATCTCATATCTTATTAAATATGATAGTTAAAGAAAAATTGTTTTAACAAATTTTCAACTGTTTTTTAGGTAAAATAAAATGGCGTAATTAGATTTTTTGAAAACTTTATTCTCAAGATATCACACAAACTTATGATTTTTTAAATGGGAACCTATGTTAAAAATAGTCTCATCGTTTTGCTTATTTCATAAGCTTTTCAATGATATATAACAACCTTCTTTTGTTTTAAACATGAATAAAAGATAAATTATTAAATTAAGTATGACATTTTTAAAAAGTTCCAAAAACTACCGCGTATTGAACAATGTCATTTTTAATTGCATTATTAAAGATCGATTTGAGAAAAAATAAAAATTACGAGTCTATTATTTTTCATTACTTTATAAAGTTAAAAATGAAAAATCGTGAATGACCTCATTGTAACGCTCGGAACATTCAGAAGACGTTCACAGCGCTACGCTAACCCAGTCAGCTATCGTCCCGCTACCAACACTATTTTGTTTAATGCTGTTTTTATAAATTTAGTAACGCAAGTATCCCATAATATAAATTAAAAATCATCTTTCTAGAAATTTTCTGTTCAGATTAATAAATTACATTTACAACTTGTGTATCAAAGAATTTGGTTTATATGAAATAAAGATATATTTGAAAAACTTGGAGACTATAAACATACATAAAATTTTAAATATTAAAAGTCATAAGAAAACAACAAAAATGCTTTTTGGTATGAAAATAACAATGGAATAAGTAAGGAACAATGACCATATTCTGTTTAAAACTGTCATAAATCTGTATATATTGAACAAAATCGTAACGAACGCTGCCACTTTTATGTATAAAAATAAATGTGTTTTTGTACATTTTTAATAAATTTGCAGATCTGAGACTTACAGTTTTGAACAGAATACGACCATAAATATCTTAAACATTGCTGTTACTTCTGCCTTGATTAATTTTCTCCAATAAAAGTAAACCAACATCAAGTTCATTTACTTCTAGTGGACGGCCATCGTTGTCAACATCTAAAACAAAAATTAAAAATTAGCTATAGGTAAGGTACTAAAAACTATTCGCAAATAAAATTGTCTATTAGCCGTCTGGTAAGAAAAATATTCAAAAGTCATTTCTTATTTCATTTTCAAACCGAAATATATTAATATTTGGTTATACTTCTTCATTCAAATAAAAGTAGTAGCAGATGAAGGGGGACATTCACTTATTGAAGAAACATTTTTTTTAACTACTTTTTCGCAAAATGTAACATAATAGTATATTATGTCATTAGGAGTAGAAAGCGGTCTTTTTGTGTTGAACTCAGCTATTGCGGCCGAGGCGCTAGCCGAGGCTAGGCAAGCTGGGTAAAACACAAAAAGGGCGTTCTACTCCGAATGACATATACTATTTTTTCTTCAAGTGTTTCAAAGAATTTTTTGACATTTTTTTGGAATTTTTTAATTGTAGTGTTTGCAATTTCAGCCAAAGCTGGCTATGCACACTACAAAACCAAAACGACACAACTGCCAAATAACAATTTTCATACGTAATATAACAAGTGATATGATTATCATCGATGATATTCTCGAGTGAAACCGAGTTGCAGATTTCACGAGTCCGAAGGACGAGTGAAATGTGCTGCTTCGGTTTCACGAGCAATATCTTCGATTACTAATCATATCACGAGCTTATATTTAATGAGAGAATATAATGAATTTTGTAACACTTTGTGTTTGCTTCTAACCTAGCTTTGAATGTATTGTATTACAACATGGTTAATTTGACAATTTTCTTATTATTTTCATCGTTGTTGATATCAACCCAACGATTATCGCACATTTTTGTACTCAAAATTAACTGTCAATGTCAAATAAAGAAAACAAATCCCTTAGTAACGAATATAAATAAGGTGATAATTTCTTTGTTTTTTATCATCGCTGTGATAGACATGTAACTATGGAGATTCTGAATGTTGAATGTTGATTGGCGGAAAACATGTCACGTGACTCATGAATTATATTCTCAATATGTGTTGCTGTGACAACTGCCGCCGCCAGCGGTGAACAAAGACTAACATTTTTTTACTAGTACAACAATAACAACATTTTTGTGCTAATAAGACAATGAACATCTTCTATAGTGTGTGTACAGGAGCATAATATGAATATTATAATACGCTTGAAGAAAAAGTTATATTTTTTAAATCGATAGAGTATTTTTTTTCTGAATTTAACTATTCCTTACATTAGAAAAATATTGAGAAAAATATAATTGAAATTTAAATAAATTTTATTTTTAGAGTTATTTTTCAGTAGGCTTTGCATGAAAAAAAAATGACCCTAAATTAAAACGAAACATAAATATTACTTAATAACTTTATAAATAGCAAGAATAATAATTATGCACTAAATAATTCAAATTGACATACCGGGTGGCGCTGGAAATCCGCATTTAACATGGTAAAAGAGTTTCTCCTTGCGCGTTGCCCCCCAAATTATTTTAGAAAAAAATTCTTCAAATAAATTAGAGCATAAAAGTCTACTTATAAATTAGTAAACAAAATTCATTTCGTATGGTTAGTAACTGTAGAAATTAAATATGATAATTTGAAAATTTTAGTTAAATAGCCGTGGAATTAAAGCAAAAAGACAAACAAAATATTAGTTTTAACTGTCAAATATTGAGACTTTTTCAGACAGATAAAAAAATATTAGATTTCGTATGTTTTTTGTTTTAATTCCATGGCTATCACTATTTTTGACGTGATTTTCGACATTTTCGTATCAAATTTCTGCCGTTACAGAGCATGCAAAATTAATTTTGTTTATTGATTCGAATGCAGAATTTCATGATGAACAACTTTTATTTGAAGTAGATACTTTTTTCTAAAATAATTTGGGAAACAACGCGCAACGAAAAACTGTTTTCCCATGTTAAATGCCTATGTAACGGATTTTGGGCGCCACCCGGTATAGCAGTTTTGTTTTCCATACATAGCCTACTGAAAAATAACTATAAAAATAAAATTTATTTAAATTTCAATTGCATTTTTCTCAATATTTTTGTAATGTCAGGATATAAAATGATTACATGGTTGATTTCAGAAAAAAAATGCTCTGACGAATGAGCCTAATAAATATACAGCATCCCATTTAAAAATTATAACTTTGTTTTAGTTTGAGAACTGGTTAAAAAAAATTTCTTCAATAAGTGAATGTCCCCCTTCATCTACTACAACTTTTATTTGAATGATTTTCTTCTATTTCGAATAATAACGAAAATAATCGGGGTTTACCATATCAGAGAAACACTTTCTGTAGAATACACGAAAAATACAAAAATGAAATAACGTTTCTTACCTTTGTAATATATTAATTCAGCAAGATCTCTACAATCTCTACTTTCTTCGATTATTTTTTGTAAAGTCAAGTAAAAATTAGTTACAATTTCTGTTTGGTATTTTTTATACCGTCCTACAAAATATAATTTTATATTAAAAGTTAAAAATAAATTAATATAATATACTTGAATCGTCACTGTTATAATTTATAACTTCATATAAAGTTAATAAAGGTGTGGCATATTCAGCACAAACATATATAGGAGGTTCCTTCTCATCCGGGATTAATTTGTATACAGAATTCTTATATGGTCTTCCTTTCACGCCAGCTCTATCCATTATTCGCCATTCTAAACTCTAAAATAAATTATTAAAGGTACAATAAAAGTAACAGTGGCGGTGCGTGAATTTAGAGTGAGGTGAGGCCAGATTTATAATATCACAATACGGGACATATCGATGGATTTAAAATTTGTGAGAAAAAAATTCGCCGCAGGCGATTTTTTAAAAATTTTCAAGGTCAAACGTGTTTTAATGCAAAGAAAGATAATATAGAGTTCTTTACATTAAAACAAACTCAACAAATTCTTAAAAAATAAAATCGGTTAAAAGTCAAAAACTAATAATTTATTTTATTGTAAGAAAACAGTTACATAAATAATTCATTTAAATAAAATATTAACATAAAATTAAGAAAAATTCTATAACAAACGTAACATTATCACTCTTAAATATTAAAAAATATTTTTAAATTTATATTTCTTTTGCGATTTTAAAGCTACCAAAAAATTTTTATTTGCATCTTTATTTTTTCCAATAAAGTTTACGAATTCATTAGAAGACATTTAGTAATTGAATTATAATTATGATGCGAGATGTGAGCATATAAGAAATAACTACAGAAACAGAAAATCTAAAAATACAATATTGCATTAAATTAATATATTATATTACTGAGTAAATAGCTAGCTGGCTAGCTGTGCGGCGTAAGCGTGTAGCAGGTAGCGTAAAGCCCAAGCAGCAGCTAGTGGGTTCTCCCCACCACTCAACCGAGGCCAAGAATTCTCAACCTCACCTATTATTCCGATGCTTTTATCTTTATATTTTGCGCTTGAAAGATTATATTTTTTATATTTATATAATTCAAAAGAACTAATAATGAAAATATTAGATGCAAAAGTAATCATTGTAATGATTTATTTAACTTTTTTCTTAACAGTTCAATTAGATTATTCCCATTGTTGTAAGTAGTTCGAACTGTTGTTTTGTCTCTTGGTTGTTGGTATTTGTATATTTCTACAATACATGATTTATTATTGTTTAATTGTGTATAAATGGTCAATTTAAATAACTGTGACAAGTAACAGTAGGTACAATTAAAATAGAAATAACTAATAGTTTCAAATTTATGAAAACATAAAAAATAACAACAGTAACAATAAATAGTAATTATTAAACCGTTTTTACAAAAACTAATTGAAAATAATACAAATATACTCGTTTGAAACAAGCATTTTCTGTTGTAAGCGCTTACGACACGAGAGAGGCCAACTCATCGCTTGGCTCATCTGCAGTAGTGTAGATGTAGAGCGTAGAGAGGGTAAAATCGTTTCGTCTCACTCGCACTTATGTATTGCGCTATTATTGTCCATGAGGACAGTATAATTTGGCCTCTATGTGTAAATTCCGATGAAAATAACACTATTTGCATGGTTATTTGGCATATTATAGTAACAATGATTGTTTATGAGTTCAAATATTGTAGATTTGTATTACTTCAATACATTTTAAATGAAAAATAAAATTATAAAATTTTACAAATGTTTTGAATTTAAGAGGTGAGGCCTGGCCTCACCTGCCTCATCTGACGCACCGCCATTGAAAAGTAACTAAAGTAAATTAAAAGTTAAAACAATATTTTTGTACTAATTTTAAATTTATAAATAACAAATTCAGACACCAGTCAAACTTGTATGACAGATGAGTACGTAAAGTTAAATTTTGACATAAGAGTATGTAAAGTTTTACTTTAGCTACTATTTTGGCTATCTTCGCGGAGTGATATTGTGTCGATTTCAGAAAAAATATAATGTATACATCAGCACTAAAATATTTTTTATCATAAGGTTTATTCTCCTCGGGTTTATATTCCATATTCGTAATAAAAAATTATATTTTAGTGCCTAGGTATACAGTGTGTTCCATTTAAAGTTGCCACCATTGGGAGCTCGAGAGCTATAAGATATACAATCGGTTATATGGAACTTTTTGTGCACCTATTCGCAATCGTAGATTTAAAAAATCCCTCTAGTGGCGCAAATCAGTACTACGAAAAGCAATCGTACAAGCGCCATATTAAATAAGTGACAGCTGAGTTTGTAGTGTAGTAATTACTAATTAAATATTTTATCTTATCGCCTTCATATAAATAAGTTTTTACACTCGGTTTGTATACACAGTCAATGAAACACAGTGAACAATGTGAACTGTCATATGTCAAACCCATCGTATGGCGGCCATCTTGTTTCGAAAATCAGCGCCTCTATCGTTAATTTCCGTTGCGAATAGGCGATGTGCACATTTTGAGCGTCAGCGCCTCTAACGGCTACTTTGGCGTTTTTGGGTACCTAATAAATTTTGACATTTCGAGAAAGTGATACAATTTTATTTTGAGTTTTTGCTGTTGTATATGAATATTATACGTCATAGTATATCGAAATAAATAAAGAAATTATTTAAAATGTTATATGTGAATCAAAAAAGTCAAAGTACCAGCGAAGGTACTGTGACAGAAAATATAATTTTTCTCATAATATATGTGATTTCTGTAAACCATTTTATCATACTTAGTTTTATATTATAATTTATAATATTAGTTAAATATTATAAAATGCAGAATACATGGAAATTGCGATTAAAGAGTTGGAAAACTTGGATGATTGGAAAGAAGAAAGTTTCTGCATATCACGATATCAGTGGATGATGTTAGCATCTTTCTTTTATATTCGCAATAACTGACGAATATTCTTCATTGAAAATATACCAGGCTCTAAATGGAATCAGTTGCACAAGCTCGGAAAAGAGAATACACGAAAAATACCAAACCATGTGAATTTTTACTTTTGACATTAACATTACATGTACAAAATATATAATAGACTATGTCAAAAATAGACCTTCTATATGATACAACTACAAGTATTATACAATTTTAAGATAATTTTCTGCTTCTTTTATTATATTTTGTTCAAATTTTAACTTAAGAAATACATTTTTATATAATTCATTGTTTCAATCATACGACCATTGTTTGAATTTTATTCATACGACAAGTATCTTTTACAAGGAGAAAATATGTAAACCTAAAAGAATTCTTCATGTAAGTAGAAGATATCTGTTGAAAAGTTATTTTCTTACGCATATATTCCTCATAAAATAGTCTACGAAATTTATAAAATTTCATACTTCAATCGGTAATTTTGTCAGAATTATTACATCTTCCACTGCATCACATAATATTTGACATCCTATCATTCGCATTCATTGCAAACATTTTATAAAATAGATATTTTAAAATTATTCTGACATAAAACATAACCTTGTTATGTTTCAATGAGTAACCACTTTTGTTATTTTTGTCCGCTGTCGACGCTGACTACTTTTGTGCACACCACCTATAGGGGGTCATCTCAGATGTGCTTTTGTTTTACCAAAAAATCACATTCGTTACTAGATAATGACGGAAAACTGAATTTGGTCGATTTTTTCAGTTTGAAATTACTTCTAAACTATCAGTAATAGAGAAAAATGTTTCAAATAAAAATGTTAGATATTTTCGATATCTATCCAGTGGTGTACGAAAATATTTTTTTATCAGTAAATTTTCGAGATATAACACAACCTTACATTTTTTAAAATGAAGCCCATATTTGATTTTTACTTTAAGAAAATACTTAATTTTTTCTCTTTCGATTAGTATAAGGTTTATTGTGTTTAGATTATACCACGGTGTAGTATCTATAGGTGAGTGTACGACGTATCCCAATGCATTACGAACAATGGCTAACTAACTGGGCTAGTTCATACAGTATGCCGCTAGATGTCAGGTTTTGTTGCGACCCGGTTTTTACACAAAATATTTAAAATATTAAATTATTCATATACAACGCATAATATTCTATATCTTCAATACATTACCTTTTATTTTTTGTCACTTCTATATATGTATTTTGTACAAATTCGCACATTTTGGCACCTTAAAAAGACTATATTTGTCTTTATTTGATCCATTCCCTGTTGTGCATCCTGTAGTAAAACATTTTCTCTTAAACGAGAACTCATTTTAACCTGTAACCACCCATAACCGGCACACCAACTGTCAAACACCTGTCAAATAGTAACGGGTCGCGTTGGCGCCATTTTGTTTCCCAGTTACTTAGCCATGTCAACGCATCTCGTGCTCTCACCTATAGATACTACACCGTGGATCATACCTATAGTATCCCTACTTAATTAAAATTAATTTATGAAGACAGGTAAGTATGGAATAAGTTACTTAAAAAAATAAAATACTATTTTGAAAAACTAATGAAAGTCTTGACAAAAAATAAGAAATTTCGTGAAAAATATATAATTTGAACGGTAAAGCAAATTTAAAATACAATAACCTTTATATCAATCGAAAGAGAAAAAAAATTATTTTTTGAGTAAAAATAAAATATGGGTTCCATTAAAAAAAATATAACTTTGTGTTATATCTTTGAAATTTACGGATATAAAAATTTATTTCGTATGCCACTGGTTAGGTAATAAAAATATCTAACTTCGTTATTTGGAACATTTCTCCAGGTTACTAATAGTTTAGAAGTTATTTCAAAAAGAAAAAATTAACAAAATTCAGGTTTCCGCCATTATCTAGTAACGTATGAGAATTTTTGGCAAAATAAAAGCACATCTGAGATGGCCCCCTATAGGTGAACAAAAAGTTTCATTTAACCGACATTGTATCTCTTATAGTTCTCGAGGTCCCAATGGTGACAGCTCTAAATGCGACTATACTAGGGTACCTTTATAACCAGGGTATGGCCATGGGCCAAGATCGCCGCCATTGTCGGTAATTGATTTTCCTATTTATTTGTAATAAATGTGATATTATATTAGAAAATAATATTAAATAATCACACTTTGAATTTATAAAGGTAATAAAAATTAATTTATTTAAGATATATACAATTATTAAGACATACATTTATAGGTTATGTAGAATATATGATATGTGTTGTTATTATCACATCTAATAGGGGATTCCGATCGTGACGTCACAAAGTCCGCCATTTGCGGTGAAATCTTGAACTATGTGGACAAATAGACATTTTCTATTGACATGTGTTCGGTTAGTGATGAAAATGATTTTTTTTTTAGTGCAGAGTTAGTGCCAGGGGCGAAATTAAAAAAGAAAAATATTGAAAATCATTCTGTGAATGACCTAAAAAAGATGGTTAGTGTCGTGGTCTGAAAAAAGACGGAAAAAGAGCGATCTTATTTAAGGTTTTAGTTCCGGTTAGTTACTGGGTATTTACTGTTTTATACTAACTCAAAATGTTTCAACGTTTTCAGAAATCAAAATTGTATGAATACGGGACGCAGTGATAATATATTACCCTGCATTGATGGTGGTAAATGGGTATCTGCGGTAATTTCATGTAATATAGGGTTTTTCAATAGGGACGACGCATTTTGTTTTTGACACTTCTCAAATAGTAGTGAAGTTGGCTTCGCAATTCTTTCACATTTTGAAACGTCAGTCTATGCCATTTAATCATGGGGCGATACACGTGTCAACAACGTTTGCAAATTATTGAACTTGAACTGACGCACATGTTCGGTCGACGAAACCGTCCAACAAGACGATTGAACGTTTGGTTTCTTTGGGGTTACCTTAAATCGCTGGTCTATGCCAACAAACCAGCAACGTTAGAAGAGCTGCAGGCCAACATCGAACGCGAAATTCCTGGTTTTTCGGCCGATTTGTGTGCTCGAGTCATGGAAAATTGGGTCCAGCGTATTCATTCGTGCCAGCGCTTCCGCGGTGGACATTTAAACGATGCCGTATTCCATAAATAATGGCATCGATTGTACTTGCATTTAAAATAAAAATCATTTTAATAACTAACCAACAAGTCTTTTAATTGAAAAAACAAAATGCGTCGCTCTTAATGAAAAACCCTTTACGTGTGTGGTAGTTGATGTAAATATAAAGTGGGGCTATTTTCCATCTCATAACATATTAAACCTATTTAACTACGGACACATATACCACTACTTCTACGAAACCATTTAGTTAGATGTAGTTACGCATAAATCATGAGAGATGAGATCGGCTTGGAAAATGGCATAAAATTAATTCCTCTCATATATTTTTTATATTTATTCCTGTAATTACTCCTACAGAGTCCATACGCGCACCTAATACCCATATTTTTAATATAAACCAAATTTCACAAAGCTATCAACTTGACAGCACGATGACAGTTACTTGTATGTCCACATAGTTCATAAAAATACCGCGACGGGGCGCTTAAAATTCGCTTAATCGGAATCCCCTATTTAATATCACTAGTTCTTAATTACATAATAATTATATATTCTAAACTTACCTTTTAAAAATTTAAATGATTGTGCTTAATATTGGTATTTTTTAGTTGTTTTCAATGTCAGTAATCGCGATGAGATCTTAACAAACTACACAAGTAAATAAAATAAAAATATGACTTACACTTTAAATACATATTCAAATGATATGTAAATGCGTTTTTCATCAAAATAAAACACATAGCCACGAAAATACATAATAATTTGCGCAAGAACAACACATATAACAGATTGGCTGTCAATGGCGGACGAAAAGTGAGCCACGTCATGGCCATACCCTGGTTATAAAGGTACCCTAGGACATACTGTACTTATAACTATTTATTTACATTTTTGAATATTTCGGTAATTTTCATTACATAATACGTAAACATGTCAATTAACTTTTATCTGTAATAAATTGGACGTTTTCCAGGCAATTTTTTAATGAGAAAGTTAGTATAAGTAATCCAATAAAATATCGTGGTAACAAAACGCACAGATTTTAAACATTTTCTGTTTTAAATTATATTATTGCATGTCAGAAATTATTCTACTTTAGAATATACAGTGTGATTCATAACGGCTGTGCCAAAATAAAACTATACATTGGGAAAATCATTTTGAGTAAAAATGTTAGATGAAAGGTATGCCCGGAAACGTTACAGAGTTACAGCCCTTTGAAGGTGTAGGTACCTCATCAAACACATTTTTGTTAATAACTCTGATATTATTGGAGAAAAAATCAAAGTAGCTAACATCTAGTGAGAGATTTGTGAACGTAGCAAATGGGGAAAACATTACTTTTTATCATTTGTTGGTGTAGTGAAATAATTGTTTATTTTGAAGTAAAAACAACAAATAATATCACTATTTTACTAGACAATAATACTCGTCATATAAAATTATATATTTTTCGCTATTGAAAACTGGGTTCGCGTTTAAACCAATTAAAAAGCTTGAATCGTAAGCCTCCTCCTAACTTCATTCTTAACGGACCTTTTTTTAGATGCATATTTATACTTTCTATTGTTTCTGTAACTCAACCCTAAGCGTCTCATATAGGAAGCCTTGAATGTTTTTCACGTTATATTTTTACCTATGGACATTTTTTCAATTATAATATCGTATACTCTGTTCCATTTAAGCCATTCAGTAGATGGAGCTGGCAACAGCGCAAACTTGAAGTAGCTGACATTCCATTGGCTAAACTTGTCTCTTGTCTTCAATTTCAGCCAATCAGAGAGGTCAATACTATTCCCTATGCTCTGCAATACTGAATGGCTTAAATGGAACAAGGTATAAGTGGTAAATTTTCGCCCGAAAAATTTCCAGATTGTTACGAGAGCTGGTTGCCTAGCAATTTATTGAGTGGCATTGACAAAAAAATCACGAGTTGAGTGATTTTTGATCAATGTCACGAAATAAATTAGCAACGCTCGAGTAAAGCAATCGGAAAATTTTTCCAGGATTAAATTTAACCACGAATGGTATTCAAATGACTATTTCCAAAAAAAAAAAAATGTGGTAATCATTTATATATTTTTTTCTTGACAAAAATCTTCTAATTTTTATTGTGTTTTGAGGTGTTATATTTAAGTTTGCTTTTTCAACGTTTTAAATAGATTCCTGTTCGAATCAACTCGTTTTTAATAAAAATTGATAACACTGAAAATATACATACTTTGACAGGTATGTAAACAATGTTTCTAAAACGTCAAAAAAATTTCGCTTATCAAAACTCACTTGAAAAATCTGATGTGGCCAGCACATAACCTCTCGCCAGATATTTTACCTGGTTGTACGCATAAAACGAAAAATATTTTTAAATACAAATACATATATTCATGTCTCACTACAAAATAATTCTCACATATATTTGCAAAATCTATGGGATATTTTAATATAAATTATGTACAATATATACAATTTCTTTATATTCAATATCCTGAAATTTTCTTTTTCTACTTTCCTTTTCTTTTTCTTTATATTCGTCATTTTTTCGCAAATTCCTTTTGTATTCTTTTTTACGTATATTCTTTTGCGCTGTTGACTTTTTTTATTTTCATAATCTTCATAATGATGTACAAATATTTTTGACAGTGACACTTTATGTGTCAATTAGAAACATTTGAATTTCTTGTCTTAAAGTAGTTTGATCTGAGCATATGCATTTCTTTATCTCTAATTCTATAGAAGATATAATAATGAATTTATATTTATCGAATAAAGAATTTAACGTTCTTTAATATAAGTATTTACATAAATTTTCGATAAATAATATTTAGATGATTTTTTTCTTGTAACTACTACTTCTGGTTGACGAATTGTTACCAAAACTTAATCAACTCTTCCCATCATTGTTAGATTGAGGAATCCGTAGTTAAAAATGTCTTTAGTCTTATAGTATTTAAGAAATCGTGGATCCAACATCCACACACACATGCGGACATCATCGTAAAAATGTTATAATCGGATTCTAGGGACCTTAAATTCACTAAAACATGGATATGCGATTTTTAGCATGAATCCAATACCTCTCTTAGCGAGAGGTAAAAATACGACATCTTAAAGGGTGCGATTTTTTTTATGACGGTGTTTTGTTGAAATGAAACTTGGTAACTAGGTAGAATCCTGAATTTGGATTGGCTTATAAATTTATAAATAGTCATTCTTACAAATAAGATATTACAATGCAAAAATACACAAAAAGATATACTCTTGCTAAAATTTGATAAATTGAGTAGTTTTTGAGATATTTTAACATTTCAAAAAAATCAAGACACTTTCCATACTTGGTACATAATAAATACTATTACTTACTTTAGCAGAATGTATAATGTTTGAACGATTTTCTAAAGATGTAGGACAATAAGCTGATGACGGTATAAGAATATACAACTTTTTACTAGGGATCTTTCTATTGTTTCTACTTTCATAAACTTCAATTTGTTCTTTCAGGCCTTTTCGTTCATCACCAGTACACGGTAAAATTAAATTTAAATATCCATGGAAGTAACTATGGGCCATTCCTGAACCATAATCTAACCCTTTCAACTCATCTATTAACTTCACTGTGTGACTCTTCTCCTATAAACAATTGATATATACATCACAATACGAATTTGTCTACATATCACTTGGAATATACAGGTATCCCCTGCGAAAACCGATAAACTTTAACCATAAATTTTAAGGATTATTCTAAGTAAAAAAGTTCATATGGGTCATAAACAAAAAATAAAACTGAAACAAATGTTTGGGAGTTTAGTCATGTTGAAATGTAATTATTTTCCACATTACTGCAATACTATACAATATTACTATTAATGTTATAAAAGTAATAAATATATATGATATTAAATTTATCGTTAGTTAAATCGTCCGCAATACGATGACGTATGCAGCATCTTTGGTTCGCCGTATTTGTCTGCTACGAGCGCTAGTTTAGGGTACGCATGGTGCAAGGAGAAGAATGGTGTGCTATCGCGCATGTAGTGCTATCTCGCTCTCTCAATTGTGACGTCACGTGCGGTACATGTAGCGCGAGAATGGCTTAATAGACCATATTATTAACTATAGCGCCTCTGCCGGCAGATTTATGAAATGAAAAAAGCGTGCCAGGGTGACAAACTATTTTTTAATTTTTCCAATTAAGTTGGCAATACTAACTTATTTTCTCTATACTTTTCTTAGGAAAAATAGGAAAAGATATTCCTTTTTCATTAATGGATTCATATCACAATCCGGAAAGCAACAATAGTACACAGGCATAATTTAAAAAAATATATGTCGCACTTTACAAAAGAATCACAACAACAAAACATTAGTTTGGGGTTATCTGTCAGTGACAGAGGAGTAAACAGGCGCTTAAAATTTTTAAATTTTAATGTTTATTTTATTGATAATTTATATATTATAAGGGCAGAATCCAGTAGTTAAACATGAGATGAAACTTGCAAGAAAAAAATTATCGTTAATTTACGTCTACATAAAATAATATTTTGCTTTAAAAATACAGTTTTTCCCATAAGATAACATTGGTTTCATTTCCGCAGTACTTCCAAGCATATGATTGGTGCATTCTGAGCATGCGCATTGAGATAGTAAAATGGTCTATTGAAACAGAGTATATTATTTTCGGGTTAGTTAAATTATTATTTATCGACGTTACAGTTGGCTTTGACACATTCGAAAAAAATTGGTTTAATATGCGTTTGAAGTAAATAAATTGAGAATATAAGTAAAACTAAAATAAATATCAGAAATAAAGATATGGCGATCAGTAATAGACTTTTTCTATTGTTTGCTAATAATTTTCAATTTTTGCACCCCAATAAATTAATACACAAAGCAGATTGCCACACCCAGCAATGGGTAATATGCCGTGGTATATTTATTTAATAAAATATAAATAACAAAAGAATGTAAACTTGTTATGTATCATTGAAAAGCTTATAAATAAGAAAAAATATGAAACTATTTTTAACACAGGTTCCCATTTTTTTTTAAATCATAAGTTTATGATATCTCGTTTTCAAAAAATCTAATTACGCCATTTTATTCTACTTAAAAAATGGTTCAAAATTTGTTAGAACAATTTGTCTGTAACTACCATAATAAATAAGGTATGAGATATTTTCGAAATGAACGAAAAACGAGTTTTTGCCTGTAGCTCAGAAACAAAAGCAGATCGAAAATTCCTGTGGTGACCGTGGTGACTATTAAACTTTTCTCGAAAAGTTAACCCTAGAATGTGCAAACGGTTTTGTTCTATCGTTAATATTACCCAAGATACCTTTAAAAACATTAACAATGAGGTAGGCTGGATTGCAGTTTATCCAGAATAGTAGAAATTGCAATTTTTTTGTTGTAATGTCTTATTTTAGCTAAAATATAATAAGGAAACATAAAATTGGAGCGCAGAAACTGGTATTTATATATATTTTTTGGAAAAATATTTTTTAGAAACATCCTGACAAAAACAATACCTAACGCACAGTACTGCTTTAAGATTTTTTTAAAAAATCCTGGCTAAAACAATACCTAACGCACACGTATTTTTAAAGAAATTTTTAAAAAATCCTGACAAAAGCAATACCTAACGCACAATCGACATCGCTTGGCCCACTATCTTCATGTGTTTACAATAGTTAGACAGATGAACGCAAAATTATAAATAAAAAATCTGATGTGGCCAGCACATTACCTTCCGTCAGTTCTATGTATTTTATATAAATCTCATACATAAAGTTCTTTGCAAAAGATTATATTTCTTGTACATTACCTTAAGGCAGTTGTATGTATTTTATACAAATTCCATACAGAAAGTTTCTAACAAAAGAACCTATATTTCCAGTAAAATTATAACATAAACATACTGTCAACTGCACTTGACACTGACACCTTTCAATCAGAATTTTCTTAATGTAGCAGCTGTTTCCAGAGTTATAGCAAAGCTGACTAATATATATATTTAATTGCTTTATAATTTTTTAACTCTATGTCCATTTAATATGAATTATGCATTAAAATTGTATAGAGAATAAATAATTCTTTAATATTTATAATAACATTAAATGTGAAAAAATGATATTTAACACCGTTTTTTCAAGAAAAACTATTAAAATTTTCAAATGAAGGTACTTCCGGTTGACCAATTATAACCAAAATCTAATCAGCTCTTCACATGGATGTAACGAAGAGGAATACGAAAGAATTATAATTTTTGGAATTATAGTATTAGAGTTATCGCATTAGAAAATTTTGTCACACACAGACACACACACACATACAGACATCATCGTAAAAATAGTAAAATCGTATTCTAGGGACCCTAAAACGTGCTTATTCATCAAAAACTCACCACCGAATTTTTTGACCAAAGACAATACCTTCCTTACCTAAAGGTGACGGAAGGTAAAAATGTTATAAAACGCAGGATAAGAAGGAAAATAAGACATAATTTTGCAAATATACATTAATTGAAAAAGTGTATATATGTAGTATATCTAACCTATTTTTTTTCAGAAAAAATGCCAAAATCTTTATAAATATAGCTTTCCGCACCCAATTTTTAGCGGTATTTAGTGTTTTTAATGGTTTACCAAGTATATATAACCATTAATATAAAATTCTTGAATTCTGGATAAACTGCAATTTAGCCTATTATTTGATTATATTTTTATTATAACATACCATTTGTATACTGTCAAAGATCAGTTTCGTTGCTGCTGAGGAACAAAGCCATGGATAAATTCTTCCAACAGTAATATATTTGCAACCTATAATTTCTCGAATAATAACTACTAAAACCGAGAACGACAAAGAACAAACTGTTGTTTTATTAAAAGAAAACAATTTTTTCAATAAAAATAAAATTCTCCCTTCATAGCGAGATTCCAAATGAGAATACTCTGCCCCAAAAGAAGAAAATCTTGATACTAGTTCCATTAAAAAGTGGAAACAGTAGCAGTAAGAATTTGAAGTTACTAAAAATAAATATTTAACCAATATGAAATATTTTCATATTATTCTAAACAATTCTTACCCAAATATTCAAACCAAGGGAGCGGACTTAACCAACAACCAACTAAAAATAAACTATTTTTAAACAGTTTTACACCAAAAATTGTATGTACACTAACCTCCGGTAAAAACACCAGTCAATAAATATTTGTCCCATGTGTTTTTTGTCCATTTCCTCGCATAGTTTATTGGGAAATGATAATTAATCCCATCATACTCAACAGTTTCGTGTTGCTGCAATAAATTATTTGATTATTTATTAATTAACCTATTCATATATTTTTTTCTTACCATATTAAATGATAAAAATTGAGAAATTTATGTAATTTGAATGCTTCATCAAGTAGATTCATGCATACGTTGTGATTTTTCTGTGATATGGACTGTGTTACTTTTTAACAGTTTCTGATAATATATTAATAATCAGCATGAATTACGAAGGTCATCTTAAGTAAACTATAAAGTATTATTTAATCTAATGTGACATCTCGAATGTATTTACCCTTATTTAATAGTTAAAGGTGGTGGCAATATTTTAATAATTACACAATGTTGATATTTCACTGATATTTATATACTGCGTAATACCATACCGGTGGCGCTCGAAGACGAAATTCGTTATATACATACGCATTTAATATAGGAAAACAGTTTTTCCAGGAGAGTTACTGATCAAATTATTGAAAAAAAAATCAAATAAAAGTTGTAAAGCATAAAATTCTGTTAATAAATCAGTAAACAAAATTCATTTCGTATGTTTTGTAAATGCAGAAATTAAATATGAAAATTTCGAAAATTATAATGCAATAATAGCAATGAAATTAAAACAAAAATCACAAAATTCTGTGATGTTTTAACTGTTAAATATTGTGACTTTTTTATGAATAGGACGCAAACAGTCATGTGACTTTTTACCTCTCGCTAAGAGAGGTATTGTATTCATGCTAAAAATCGCATATCCAGATTTTACTGAATAAGCACGTTTTAAGGTCTCTAGAATCCGATTATAACATTTTTACGATGATGTCCGTATGTGTGTGTGTGTGGATGTGTGTGGATGTTGGATCCACGATTTCTCAAATACTATAAGACTTAAGACATTTTTAACTACGGATTCCTCAGTCTAACAATAATGGGAAGAGTTGATTAAGTTTTGGTAATAATTGAACAACCGGAAGTAGTAGTTACAAGAAAAAAATCATCTAAATATTATTTATCGAAAATTTATGTAAATACTTATATTAAAGAACGTTAAATTCTTTATTCGATAAATATAAATTCATTATTATATCTTCTATAGATTTAGAGATAAAGAAATGCATATAAAATAATTTGATGTAAAAAATCTCAGATCAAACTACTTTAAGACAAGAAAATATTTGTATGCCACTGTCAAAAATATTTGTACATTATTATGAAAATTATGAAAATAAAAAAAAGTCAACAACGCAAAAGAATATACGTAAAAAAGAATATAAAAGGAATTTGCGAAAAAATGACGAATATACAGAAAAGGAAAGTAGAAAAAGAAAATTTCAGGATATTGAATATAAAGAAAATGTATGTATTGTACATAATTTATATTAAAATATCCCATAGATTTTGCAAATATATGTGAGAATTATTTTGTAGTGAGACATGAATATAAGTATTTGTATTTAAAAATATTTTTCGTTTTATGCGTACAACCAGGTAAAATATCTGATGAGAGGTTATGTGCTGGCCACATCAGATTTTTTGGTTTTGGCAAGCAGATGGCATATTTGAACTGATGCTCAATTTTTCCCCTTTCCGCACTCTGTCTCTTGCTCGCCGGTATTGCCGCTTTTTCATAACTTAGCATTTTTAACATTGCCCATATGAATTGGCAACAGTGTAGAAATTTCCATTTTATACTTATTTGACTGCAAATATAGTAATAGTAATTACCACACTATTCTTCATTTCACGTAAAAAAATAGTGATGGGAAGTTAGGTGCAGTTTGATCTTGTTTTTTGATTAGATAATAAGCCGATATTATCCAATCGAACAACAAGATCAAACTGCACCTATCTTCCCATCACTATTTTCTTACGTGAAATGAAGTATATATATATATATATATATATTAAAAAATTTCTTCTTCAAGTACATAAAAATATAAGACCGCATGTGAAAGTCCGAGTTAAAAATTCCTCCAAATAAGCGAGATATTAAGGTCCGAATTTTAAATAGGGGGTTGCACCATTTTTTAAATATAATTTCATTTGAACGTATAAGTAAAACTAAGACTATCGGTGAAAATCCGGTCAAAAATATCCTATTAATTATAGTTCTCCGAAATTTGAAAATATAGATGTGACGTCACGAATATAAGTTTTTATATCAAACTATTTTCTTCGTGGACCTAAATGTTCTTGAAATATATGCTATTTCTAAATTATATTTATAAAAAATAAATGATTATTATTATACTCTACAACTCTACATGATTTATAATTGGAAATGTATTTAAATTATTAAATTTGATGCAAGAAATTTATATTTAAATAAAAACTGTTTGAGAATTGCAGTACTGAACTGATGGCCACGCCTCCGCTATTTTAATTTCTCTACTTCCATTGGTAGTAGGTTGCGCCCCTAACTGGGTATTCGTTATATATTTATAGGCCGTCTTTGAGTCGCCAATCAAAATAATATAATGACGAACTGCTATAACAAAAATGTCCTTATTTCTAAAGTATTTCAATTATTTATTTATTTCTTTATTAATATTTATTATTAAGCATATACTTTCAATATTTTTTCCTAATTTCTCTTAAATCAATTGCGCTGTAGTCCCCTATTTGCTTTGTGACGTAGGTAATATGGATAAACTAAAAGTAAACAAACAGTGGTTCACATGCTTACGAAAAAATGTTGAGCAAATTAAAAAATAATGTATATGTATTTAAATTGTAATATTATATTAGGTAAATAATAGTTATTTACGATATAAGTAGGTTATAGACATAATTACGCAGCACAGGGTAATCACATAGTACGTTAATAATGTTTATATCCCATGAATATAGTTTTTTTTATTTACCGCAGAGGTGGCCAACCTGTGGCGCATATACCAAACTTGGCGATTACAAGTGGCCAGTGTCGTAGTTAAGGTCATGAGCGCCCTTGGCAAGATTTGAGTTTTGCGACCCCCCCCCCCTTACGGATTTTCTAGGAAGAGAAATAACTCATTAACTTTGAAAGTTTAATTTAAGTTATTTATATACATTTAAACATAAAATTAATTCTTACTTACTATTATGTAGAAAGGGAAATAATACAATAAGAATTAGTTTATTTAGGCATTATAAAACCTTTAAAGTTTACTTTTCTGGCTTTTTCTGAGGCCAATTTGTCAATAATATGGTCTACATTAATACTTTTTGCAATGTCATACTCAATCGATAGTATAGCGAGATTACTCAAACGTTCTTGACCAATCTGCGATCGTAAATGATTTTTAATTAATTTTAATTTGCTGAAAGATCTTTCACAGCTGGCAGAAGTCACAAGTAGCGTCAATGCTAGGCGAAGTGCAATCCCTATATTTTGATAACTGGTCACTAAGCTATATTCTTCATGGCAATTAAGAAGTGCAATGTAATCTGCATTTTTTAAATCAGGCAATAATGATTTTATATGGTGTTTGTAGCTTTCAATCTCTAAACAGAACTTGTTGGCATTTAAATCATCTTTGTATTTTAATGCGAGGTCAGCTGCGAATTTCTTTAGTTCTTCAGTGGAGGTTTTGTGTAACGAAAGTCCTGTTAGGAAACTAAAATCAGAAGCTACGGCAGCTAAATTTTCAAATCTCCATCCCATTTGCTGAATAAGTGTGTCTAGTGCACAGTAAAGCTGAATTTTAAATTTCTGAAGTGGAATCATTATGGCCGCATCATCCGTGGCACTTTCATCGAACATTGTTTTAACCTTTCGATTACGCTTTTCAAAAAATTCAGGTTTTATCGATAGCTCGTTTGCTAGATTTTTAGCTGAATCAATACACAGCTCTATTTGATTCTTTCTGAAATCATTAAAAAAATTCACAAGGCCCTGCAAGTGTATCTCCCGCGCAGGCTGTGGGTCTGCAAAGTGCGCCACCCTAAGGGCTGCGCCCCTGGCAGCCGCCCCCCTCGCCAGCCCCTAGCTAAGACGCTGCAAGTGGCGCATTATATCCATAAGGCCTGTGTCCACGATCCTAGAAATCGATCCGAGTTCTTGGACATAGGCCGCAATTCGATATCTCGGATCGTGGACACTACCAAATCGGACGTAAAAATCTAATAGAAAACTAAAATGGAAAAATGCGTTCTGTCCCATTTTTTCAATGCTTATGATCAAAAAATGTGATCGAGAACTCGGAACGATTTCTAGCATCGTGGACACAGGCCTTTACGCCTACTTATTCTTTTGAAGTAGGCGCCATAGTAAATCCATCAATTATTCAACACCCAGAGTGGTCTCAGTTCATATCACACAGCCTTCTTGCTCGCCAATTCGTCGCGATCGCCCCCTCGTCCAAGAGATCATCTCTCACCATTGTAGATTGGTGCTCTAATAAACTTGTATTTTTATAGGCGTACATTAATTAATTTAACGTCCAACTGGTATGTTATTATTATCATAACAACCCTGCTTTCAGGGTTGTTATATACTAAATAACACCCTAGAGCGTGTTATGAGTTGTTGCTATGGTAATGTTGTCAATAAAATGATATTGATCCTGGGATAAAGCCTAAAAAAACAAGCAAAAGCATTCATAGCCTACCTACTCCGTAAATTTTATTCAAACTTTTTAATCCGTAATCCGTAGAATATTAAATTTATAGTCGGACGTTAAACGTTGAACGTACCACGGGAGTTATACGAACAATAATGCCTTCGGTCAACGCCGGAGGCCCTCGAAAAGTACACTGTTGACCTCAGGCGTTATTGTCCTTATAACACCCTTGATACGTTAATTACTATAGTTGCGTGATTGAGTTATCCCTTTTCCTTCCCTAAGCGAAACATATTCTACCTCTATCCCTATTTTCCAACTATGAACGTAAGAAGGTAGAAAAGTGCTTGAGGTGTATGGCGCATGCATCTGAAGTCAAATGTGAAACAAATTGGCGCATGGTATATAAAAGGTTGGCCACCACTGTATTATCGTATACTGTATCGCACTCATTTTAATTATGTTATTTAAGTATTAAGATCAGTAAGTGCTTCCTACGGTTGAGGATGATGACTTCGTCTCGATCTTCAGGAGCACTTACTGACAGCAATGGCTTATTACATTTTTTGCACGATCGATGAACAAAATTTAAAAAAATATAATAATTTTTACTAAACCAACGACCACAAATATGTATACTAGACAAAATATGCCCTATTCGCGAATAAAATCACCGGTGGCGGCGCTGTTATCAACCAAGATGTCGGATGATTGTCGTACTATCATTTTCAAACGTGCTTGTTTACATGTTATAAATGTAGTTTTCAAGAGCGTTTTATTCTATTATTAAAATATTTAGGCAGGTTTTATTTTATTGACTGATAAGTTCGAAGATTAAGTTTCAAGGTTATTATTTCAATTTTGTGCATGGACGTTTCAAAATTTGTTTATTTGCAGATAAATATGACAATGTTCTTGGGAAATAATCTTCGCCTCTTATAAAGAGAATTATTTACATTTTTAAATTCCAATAATTCTTCAAGGAATTTTAAGTAGAAAATTGAGTAAATGAAGAAAAAATCAGGAAACTAACAGTCTTTAAATAGGAAAGTGCAAAACAGGTTAAGGATAAAACAGATTTAAACTGGAAAGTAGTCTTCAAAAAGTCTGATTTTAGTCAATACCTATGTATTGAAGTAGTGAATGAGCACGTAAAATAGAAATAATAAATCAAAAGCTTATTGTTCACAAACAACAACCAAATAAAATAACACTAGCCCAAATAGCGCTTTCAGTGAAGTACGACAACAAATAGTTCTTATTTTGCCACTAGATGGCTACGGCTTAATTTTATTCCCGAATACCGCACTATTGTTTGTTATGTTCTCGGCTAGACAGAAAGAGACAACTAGAGATAGAGATATATAAAGTCTACTCTAAAGTTTGTCGAGAGGTGTCTCTACGGTCCTTATAATGTATTTGTGACTTGATTTGTGACATTTTGTTTCTTTGTTTGGAAGTTGTGAAGTCGTTCGGGCCTCGATTTCAAATTCTGTCAGAATAGAGGATTACAGCTCAATCGAATTAAGAGAAATTACTAAAAAATAATGAAAGTAGATGTTTAATAATGAATATCAATAAAGAAATGAAATGATATAATTGAAATACTTCGGAAATAACGGGGGTTTTGTTCTAGCAGCTCGTTACTCATACGAAATCCATATATATTATTTTGATTGGCGACTCAAAGACCACCTATAAATATATAACGAATAGCGAATTAGGGGGTGGAGTTTACTACCAATGGAAGTAGACAAATTCAAATAGCGGACACGTGGTTACCAGTCCAGTACTGCAATTCTCAAACAGTTTTTATTTGAATATAAATTTCTTGCATTAAACTTAATAATTATGCAATTATAAAGCATGCTCTACTTATACAGTGTTACAATATTAATTTGTTTTTTATAAATATAATTTAAAAATAGCACACATTTCAAGAACATTTTAGATCCACAAAGAAAACAGTTTTATATAAAAACTTATATTCGTGACGTCACATCTATATTTTCAAACTTCGGGGGACCATAACTCGCTTATTAATAGGAATTTTTTCACCGGATTTTTACCAATACTCTTAGTTTTACATATAATTTTTGATGAAATTATATTTAAAAAATGGTGGAATCCCCTATTAGGGTTTCCCTGCTCAAAACCAGTAGAATTTGAATCTATCCGGAGAATTGTAGAAATCTCAATTGTGTCAGATTTCAAATTCTACTGGTCTGGAGCAGTAGAATTCGTAGTGGGGAAAACCCAATTCCGACAGAATTTAAAGTTACAAAATCGAGGCCAAGTTTTGTTTGTTCAAAGTTTTACAGTTTCATTATTCTCTATAAATCTGTCTTTTTCAAGTAAGTTTTGAAATAAAATGTGCGTAATTCTAAAAACTTTTATTAATTAAAAAACAATTAATTAATAATACCATGAGAAATTTACTTACGGGAATTTTGGACTGTTTTTATAATCATATCTTGGACCAGGATCCATTAAATAATCATGGCATTCAATTGATCAATTTAATTTTAGACATTTTTTTCAAAATCCGGATCCAACACAAAAATAAATTTAGAAAAAACTACAAATAGAATAATAAGCATGTACACAAAAACAATATTGTTTAAAAATCAATAAAATAATATAAATAATTATATACAATTCTCTTTATCCTTTCCTAATACTAATATCAACTTGTTTCATACATTTTATAATTGCTTTTCGTTAATAATAATTCAAATGTTTCAAATATAATACAGTTAATATTAATAGAACAAGCAGTGACATCTAGCGAATACTCCGTGAGGAGACTTATCATATCTCTATTCTTAGTTGTCTCTTTCTGTCCAGCCGAAAACACAACAAATGCTTTGAAGTAATATTTAGTGTAGGTATTTGTGGTCGTTGTACTATACTAGATCGTGACGTCATAAGAGACAAGAGCGTTTTAGCGGGAAATTTGAAACAAAAATTTGAAAATCCCATTACGATTAAAAAATATATATAAATAATTTAGCATGTATATTTAGATGTATATGGCAATTTAAAATACTTTCTCAAAATTTGTCAAATACCCTATTACCGCCACTTACCTTTCTTAACTGGATTCATCGAGCCGCCGGTTAGTTTTTAGCCACTGCTACATTTTTATTTACGATGTATAAGTCGACAGCTTATAGTATCCGAGTGTGATAAATGCATGTAACTATTTATTTTTTAACGACAAATGACATTTTCTATCGGCAGAATTGGAACGCACGCAACTTGGTTCGGGTAACATCACAGCGAGCTAAGAAATTTTGATTATTCCTAGTCAAATTTGTAATTTTTGTAATGTAGGTAGGTACCCCATAATATAAATTAAAAACCATATTTTCGGATATATTATTCTCAGATTAATATAGGTACCTATTTTTAAAAATAAATTTTATTTGCTACTTGTGTAGAAACAATAAATTTAACTCAAATTTGGCAAAACACTTAATAGAAAATCAACACACATGTGAACAAAATAATTTAACTATTTTACATAAAGAGAGGAAAGGCCTTAGACTGACTTTCTTGGAATCGTTTGAAATTAGTAAACACATCCACAAGGGTCTACCCGTTCCTAGATTGTGTGATCTCTGGCTTTTCCCCTATTCCCTAATTCTTGTAATCCGCTACCTGATTATGTATAAATTTATTCGTTAGTCGCAACCATCCTCAGTACTTCTGAAGATGCTGTGACTGGCGAAATTGTACAATAAAGTTTATCCTTTCTTTATTTTGTGAAACTAAACCGACTGTTTTATTTAATAATTAAAATTTGGTTTATATTAAATAGATATATTTGTAAAACATGGAGAATACAAACATACATAAAATATATTTAAAATTTAAAAGTCATGATAAAACAAAAATAAAAATGCTTTTTGGTATGGCAATAACAATGGAATAAATAAGGAATAATGGCCGTATTATGTTCAAGACTGTAAGTAATATATCTGTAAATTAAGACTTGACATAAATAATGATGTAAGTGCCATTTTTGTGAAACCTGTTTTTTTTAAAAATAATAATAGACCTTTTCAATTTAACAGCTATCTCTTTCTATCGCTGCAAATAGTAAGTAAAATGGCGCCAACAACTGGCAACTGCCAGATGGGTTGTCAAACGAAACATCAAAAATATTGCAGTCACTAAACTACCTGTATTCTCGGTGAAAATTTGAATCGTTAGACATTTTAGCTTCAATAAAAGCTTTTATAACTTCTTTCGACAAGCCCATAACCATGATTGCCATAGTTCCCGCCAGTGGGGTCCGGTACTCATTTTTCAATTTATTTATTTTCTGAAAGATTGAATAAAATGATGAGAATTAGAGTTTGTTACAATTTCCAAAGGTGTATAGTTTTTGAAATATATATTTTTTCAAATTTAATGATTTTTATGTGACGCCATTCCTTTAATTTTACTCCGCCTACTGACTAATCTGTCATTGTCATTAATGAATGTGGCCAAGGCGAAAGAAGTGTGCTAAGACAGGAATGTGTGGCGAAGGATGAGTGTTTCGTAACTATTATTGTGGTCCGGTTGCGGTATTTCGCTACCGAAAATCGGCCATTTTAATATGTTGAGTGTGGAATATTTGTTGTATGATATCAGGTTAGTACGAATGTTGTTGAAAGAGAGAGTGATTATTTTTGTAGTTGATGTTATGATTATTCTTTCGGGTTTGTGCTAACCCACTAAGTGGGAAATGCGTGATTTTATGTATGTATGTATGTATGTATGTATGTATGTATGTATTGTCATTAATTCTGCGAAAAATTTCAGAACATTATAGTTGTACCTTATAAAAGGAAAAATCTGTTATAAAGATTTTGAATAAATAATGTTTTAAATAAAAATGATGTGTTTTCATAGAAGTACATATAAATATATGGATTTTATTTTCACAAGTTTTAAATAATATAAAATCATATTATTTTCGCTTGGTAGACTGTAACAAAATTAAAGTTGTGACGTCATATCGTTAGAGCGCTAATAGTTTTTATTAAAACTATGAATGAAAAGTTTTATATTTTGGTTCAAAATCTTTTAAAATTAGCCATATTTTCATAATATGGCAAAATATACGCAACTTTTTTTTTATTATCGCACACCATTGGTCTTACTTTGCGCAGATATCCATTGCGCATATCTTCTATATCTTTAAATTGAAAAGGTCTATTCAATTCCTATATAAAATAATATATATCTGTCATCTTTGAATATCTATAACAACGATAAAAAATCGAATCTGGGCTCGATACTTATTTGTATTATAAATTATTATTCCTGTAAAAAAACAATCTTACAAAAATGGCATTTCCATCAAGTCTTCAAATTTTGAACAAAATCGCAACGACCGCTGCCACTGTCATATGTAATTTTATAATAATCAACAAAAATAGATGGTTTTTTGTCAATTTTTAACAAATATACAGACCTGGGACTTACAGTTTTGAACAGAATACGGCAATAAATTTCTTAAACATTGCTGTTTCTTCTGTTTTGATTAATTTTCTCCATTAAAAGTAAACCAACATCAAGTTCATTTACTTCTAGTGGATGGCCATCGTTGTCAACGTCTAAAACAAAAAAGAAAAATTAGTACTACGTACTAAAAACTATTCGCGAATAAAATTAAATCGTAGTTGTTGGGTAAGAAAACTGTTCAAAAGTTATTTCTTATTGCATTTTCAAAATTTTGTTACACTTGTATCGCGTAGTGCTGTTGATTTTGAAAAAATGGAATTCGAAAGTTTAGTTGAAAATTAATTCGGAAATTCGAATTTTAATCACAATTCGAAATTTCGAATTTGGAATTTATATCAAAATTAGAATTTCATACACTTTCAAAATTCCAATTTCGAGTATTTACGAAGTTAGAATTACATATATTCAAGTGTAAGTTAAATGGGATTTATTGCACTTCGCGACGACATGTTAATTAAGAATATTTTACTTTCAACAAATAAGCGACAAGTCTCGGCATTTGGACTCAGAGAGCAAGTTTAAACAAGTCATGTCATTGTAAAACACAAATAAATAGATGGCGGCATCAACTATCGAATTACAAAATTCGAAAATATTCCGAATTTTGACTTCGAAATTTGTAATTCGAGAAAGTATGAAGCTTATTTTTCGAATATCGAATTTTGATATATTCGAAATTCGAATTTTATCAACAGTACTAGTATCGCGTGCGTTCGGTTGCTGTACTTGAGCTGCGTTGTGGATGAGTAGCGTCACGTTATCACTGTGTTAATCAAAAATAGTAAAAGTTCATTGAAAATATGAATAATAAAAATTAAAGGATAAGGAAAATTCCATATTTTTTTTATTAAAAATTACTTCCTCTAAAAAATACGGGGTGTTTTGCTTTGATGACGCAGAACATGTACACGCGTTTGAGCAAATAGGATCTAAGTATGTATGAAACGTACAAAATACTCTGTGAAACCCCGCTCTCACTCCGCCTCGCGCCTCAACTAAGAATATACTACTTTGGGCGCAGACAAACATTTATGTTTGTCTGTGCTTTGGGTGTGTTTGATCTGTTCGGGTGACTGTTTATTTCTAGTATTGGCAAATTAAGCATGAGACATCTAGCGGAAAAATTAGAACTATTCAAAGACACATACTAAGTTTATGAATAAATAAATAAATAAATAAATATATCATCACGCAGGGCCGGATTGGGAAGATTCAGCGGCTCGGGAAAATTCTAGCATGATCGGCCTCATCTCGTTTTTTTTTAAATTTATTTATATTTTGGTGTTGGATAATACGAATTTTTCGCCTACATAGAAATTGAACAGTTATAAAAGATGTTGAAATATAAAAAAAACGCTCCTAAAAATAGTATTTAAAATATACAACATTCTGTAGTTAAATAAAATAACATTTAGTTTAGTTTAAAAGTTGTAGACAATATTAAATTATTAATAAATGGAGAGTGAGGAACATTCTGAAGCAAAAAAATTATCTGATCAAACCTAATCTTAAAAACGAAGAAAATAAAGCATTGAAAGACAACACAACCAAGATTCTACCCGCAGGTAATGGAAGTGTTACAGTAATATTGGATACCAATTTATATGATCAGAAAATAGAAGAGTTTTTGAATCAAGGAAATTATAAGAAACTTGAAAAACATTCTACTATGTCTGTAAAAAACAAAGTGTACTCTTAAGAAATATAAAGAATTATATTCCGTTTAGAGCAAGAACATATCTCACTCCATATGTTAGCATGCTTCCATACTTGTACGGGGAGCTTCCAAAAATCCATAAGAAAGATTTAAGCATCTCAGAAAACCGTCAAAAGTTCCATAAATTTTCTTACTTGCAAACTATCACAATTTCTACTACCAATCATTCAGACACTTCAAGGAAAAAGAACATCATATGTGAAGAATTCAAATCATTTTGTAGAACTTTTGAGCTAAATACAATTACAACCACAAAATCTTTTTGTCAGGTTTGATGTAAGTTTATTTACGAGAAATTTTTAGAAATCATCAAAACAAGGCTTGAAAAGATATCAACTTAAAAGATAGAACCGACTTGCCTCTTGGTATTATGGAACTTTTGCAGTGCTGCCTACATAACTCATATTTCCAAGAAAAAGATAGATATTTTGTACAAGAAGATGGTTTGCTTATGGGTTCTTCTCAGTTACAGCCAATTTATACATGGAATTGTTTGAAGAATTAGCACTAGATACAGCCAATATAAGACCTAAACTTTGGCTTAGATATGTCGATGATACTTTATATTAGGTTCACAATGGAAAAATAGTCTCTTGGAGTCCCTCCGTTCTTCAATGCTTTAACAGAGAAAACAAACCATGGACTAATAACATCAGTCTACCCTACCGTAAACCAACACACCAACACCAGACAACATCTTAACTATAATTCCAAATCTAAAAAGTAGGAAATTATCAAAACCTCATATTCGAGCTCGGACTACATCTGCAACACCGAAAGAAATTTTTGTCAAGAAATAGAAAATATTGAAAACGATCTAAATAAGAAGTGTTACCCAGTGAACGTAATTAAATGATGCTATGTACTTTTAGTTTGTAATCACCGAGCAGCGGCCTCGAAAAGCCGCGGCCTCTCGGGAAATTCCCGATTATCCCATTGCTGGGTATGCCAATCTGCTTTGTACACAGATATCGGTAATGATGAAATATTTGCACCTTGCGGGCGCTTACCAGGCGTCACCTTACGGGCACTCATTGCAGGCGTGGAGAGTGCAGCACAGAGGTCAATTTTGTGCCATTTACAATTCCAAATTTTTGGCGTCGGTCGGGATCGAACCCAATTCCCCAGATTCGCGACCTGATACTCAGGCACGCAGCCACTCGACCCCATAAGTTTATGATATTTCTGAAATTCGGGTGTATTTCTCTTTCGCGATACGAAATAAATTTTCTCTTCATATTTAACAAATGCAATCACAAAACAACATTAACTGTCATTCGGTATGTGTCTTTGGTCCACCATTTTCGCTTGCGACTGCAACGCCGCCATCGGTGTTCTGAGTTGCCGATACCCACTATCTACGTCACAAAGCAAATTTAAAATTCAGACCTTAATATCCAACTGGAGGAATTTTTAACTCGGACTTTATTTTTATGTACTTCAAGAAAAAAAAAATGTCGTGGAAACCCCTATTCAGAAAATCAGATTATTATTACTAATATCAACTTTATATTAACCGTACGCCAAATGACATGTATGATTTTGAGGGGCAATATTGGCGGGAACACTAGCGCAGCATAATTTAGTCGCGAATAATGAAATAACGTTTCTTACCTTTGTAATATATTAATTCAGCAAGATCTCTACAATCTCTATTTTCATTAATTATTTTGTGTAAAGTCAGGTAAAAATTAGTTACAATTTCTGTTTGGTATTTTTTAAAGCGTCCTACAAAATATAATTTTATACATAATAAAAATTATAAATAAGTAAATATAAAAACATACTTGAATCGTCAGTGTTATGATTTATAACTTCACGTAAAGTTAATAAAGGTGTGGCATATTCTGCACAAACATATATAGGAGGTTCATTTACATCTGGGATTAATTTGTACACAGAATTCTTATATGGTCTTCCTAGTACGCCAGCTCTATCCATTATTCGCCATTCTAAACTCTAGAATAATTATCATTAAAGGTTATTAAAAAATCTTTCAGAACTCAATATAATAAGATTAATACAACCATTTTAGTTTATGTTTTGTATTTTTATTTAATACCCGACGTTTCGGCAGTATACAAAATATATAACAGAAAACAAAAACTACAAAAAAAATAAACTAAATAAAAAAAATATTAAATTTTACAAATACAGAACATAAACTAAAAAGGTTGTATTATTCTTATCGTTGAAGGTATAATAAGAGTAACTAATCTAGATTAAATATAAGAAATAAAACAATATTTTTTCGCTACTATTAAATTTATAAATACACTCGTGGCCAAAAAAAAACCGGACACCAAAAAAAAAATCTTTTTCGACCTCTAATAAAGTAAATATGGGTTTATTTATATATTTTTTGTTGTGCAATGATCTATTGATATCTATAGTAAGATTAGAAAATAAGAACAGTGTAGGGAAACAATATTTATTAAAATAAAATTTAAAAACCTAGAAATGAGCAAAATGAACAAAAAAATTTGTGCTTATTTAAAATGTTTGAAGCAATGTTATTACTTTATTAGGAATATTAATAATGTCTTTTGCCTCCCCGGACTCTAATAACTTCTAACATACGGCGTGGTAAACTTTCTAAACAATTGACGATCTCTTCTTGGCGAATATTATCCCATTCTTCCCGAAGAGCTATTCTTAGCTGGTCAATCGTTTCTGGTATTGGTTACCGGCGCCGAACACGTCTCCCTAACATATCCCAGATGTTTTCAATCGGATTTAAATCAGGGCTACGTGCTGACCACCATTGTCGCTGAATGTCTACTTCGTTTAAATATTGGACGACTATCTGTGCAACGTGCGGACGCGCATTATCATGCATTAAAAAAAAGTTTTCGCCAACAAATGGAGCAAATGGTAACACATAATCCATTAAACATTCGGTTATATACCGATCAGCCGTCAAAGCACCATTTTCCACCAGAACCAGCTCTGTATGTGCAGTCAAAGAAATCCCAGCCCATACCATTATACTGCCACCACCAAATGGTGTTCTTGGGGATATGCAGCTTTCTAAAAATCGTTCGCCTGGCCTTCTCCACACGCGTTCTCGTCCATCTAGTGATCGTAGACAGAAACGGGATTCATCAGTGAACAAAACGGAGCTCCATTGTTCCATTGTCCAATCCCTATATAGACGCTCGCTACGATGTGCTGCGAGCAAAGCTGGGCAAGCAGCAGGCCTCCTGGAGCTCAAACCGTTTTCCCGCAACCTTCGGCGAACGGTTCATGCAGAAATATCAGTTCCATAAGCATCAGCCATTACACTAGAAACAATAGTTGATGGTATACCTCGATCGCGTAGTACACATAACGTTAATAAACGATCTTCTCGGGGGTTTGTGATGCGTGATCTTCCTGATCCCGGTCTTCTGGTGTACTGCCCAGTTTGACGATAACGTTGGATTGCATCTTGGACAGTACTATTTGGTACATTCAAAGTTCGGCGATATAACGTATACTACGACCATCTCTGTTTAAAGCTACTGCTTGAACAATCATTTCAGATCGCATTTTAGAAAAAATATCACAATCAGCAATACGAGATCTGACAACACAATAAACAACATGCTAAGAGTCACTAAGTAACGGAAATTGATCCATTTGTTAGAAATATTGATTTTTTGATTTGCAACATTTTTGCCCGAATTTCCTTTTTTCCATATTTCTTTATAAATAAAGTGATTGTTACATATTTTTCAATTATTAATCTTACTTTAGATATCACTGCTTCATTCCGTAACAAAAAAATCATAAATAAACCCATATTTATTACATTACAAGTCAATACAATTTATTTATTTTTTTGGTGTCCGGTTTTTTTTTGGCCACGAGTGTAATAAATTCAAATATAAAGTTGAAAATATTTTTCATAAACGGTATACATATTTGCATTTTTAAAATTCGTGGTAATTTTGATTAGTTTATAATACGTAAACATGTCAATTTCAAATTATTTTTATATGCAATAACTTGAAAAATATACATTTTCTGGACAATTTTTTTTTATAAGAAAGTAACACTTTATGAAATTAGTCTCGAAAATTCTTTTTTCCTGGATTAATCTAATAACATAACGTGTTAATAAAACGCACAGATTTTAAACATTTTCTGTTTTCAATTATATTCAAGTCTTTATAAAAATATACAAAAAAGGAAAAATAATTTTTCTTAGGCTTTCTGACTTGGGAATAAAAGAATAACAGGTTGTGTTAGTTGGAGTGAACATAGGGATTTTAGTTTTATGGAATTTCCTTTTTTGTTTATTATACGGCAAAAAAATTGAGTGCAAAGCAAGCTGTTCCAGAATTAAAAGATACATACAAAACTGTTTTTGAATTTTTTTACAATGTTTTGCACTCTATAGTTTTTTTTCCGTAAAATAAATAGGAGCAGGCAATTGCATAAAACTAAAATTTAATGTTGAATCCCTATGTTTACCCCTATCCGCCACCAACCAGTACAAATATTTATTATATAAAAGGGACATTTCAATATTAATGCCCACGTTTTGATTTACCGAGGCAAAAGGCCTAAGATTTTTTGTTTTTAATGCATTTTAATAAATCTTGTTTTTGTAATGTGTAATTTTTTAGATAATCAAAATGTTCAAATATCAACTTCATTCTAAATTTTTGATATCATTATACCAACTTCTGTAGTACACAACGTAAAAGTTATTTATACTTTGTACCATTTATGCCATTCAGTATTGCAGAGAATAGGGAATAGTTTTGATCTCTCTGATTGGCTGAAATTAGAGACAAGAGACAAGTTTATCCAATGTAATTTCGGCTACTTAAACCTGGCGCCGGTGTGAGCGCCATCTACGTAAATGGAACAGAGTATAATGAAAAAAAGTTCTTACATACTTTTCATAAAAATATTGTATTGTCATTGGAATTACGTGTATGCAAAATTGCAATGTTTCATGTCGTTATAATAGAATTAATTAACATTTTAATTTTTTTTTACAATAAAATATTGTATTGTTATAGAAACCGCATATGTGTGCAAAGTTTCAAGCCGATTGGATTTGACCGTAATGCCACTGTCCGAAATATCTTTTTTCTCTTAATTTTTACTTTTTAAAAACCTCTCAATCAACAGGATTAAATCTTAATTACAGAGTTTTGATTAATATTCAAGTAAGAATGATTTTATGACTTTATTCTATTGCTATTGTATTTTATAATTATCTAATTTATATTATGATGTCAATTCAATTGAAACAAAATTATAATTATTTATAAATCAACGTGTTTAAAAGAATTTTTGTTATTTTTTATGCTGTGATAATTTATTGAAAACTTTGTTGAATTCAAATTTTTCTATTGAAGACTAAATAAATAAATATACCATCACGGCATATTACCCATTGCTGGGTGTGCCAATCTGCTTTTGTACGCAGATATCGGTAATGATGATGACATATTTGTACCGTGCGGGCGTTTACCAGGCGTCACCTCACGGGCACTCATTGCTGGCGTAGAGTGCACCACAGGGGTCAATTTTGTGCCATTTAAAATTCGAAATATTTGGCATCGGTCAGGATCGAACCCGGTTCCTCAGATTCGCGACCAGACACTGAGGCACTCGGCCACTCCTCCCCCTATTAAAGATTATGTTAAAAATATTATATTATTGCAGGAAGCTTTTGCTTTCAGTTTTTTCAAACTCTTTTTGAGGTTGTCAACAACGATATTGAAAAGAATTTACAATTTGAACTACTTGATCTTCAAGCTAATAATATATTGAAGTTACTATTTAAAAACGAAAAATTAATTCAAATTTATGCGATCATGAATGTTTCTGACAATTCGAAAATTAAAAATTTCACAAGGAAAATTGTATCAATTGTTGGTAGTCCGTACACTTCTAAACAGACCTTACACATACATATAATATGTAAAGAGAGATAATGAGTATAATTTAAGTTTCTTTACATTTATAATCCAATGGGAATTTCAATAAGAATTATTATCAGGCCCGCCATTTTGAAATTTCGCATATGGCCCACTTCTTAAAAAGGTTGGTGGCCTTTGCGTCTAACCTTTGAGCCACCGGAGTCGACAAAGGCTCCGAAGACTATTTTGGATTCGCCTGTGGTTCTTTCCAAAAACTACCTACCTTATCAAATAAATAATGATTCGTAATACTTAAGATTATATGCAACGGATTGGAAACTAAACATTTTTGAAATATTTTTTTATTAAGAAAAACTATCTTACCGGCCTAGTTTTGAAAGTTTTACTTTCCCGTAAAATATCTAAATACCATATGTGCGTTGCTACGATAATAAGCATCAATTTTTGATATTATCTGGTGTCAATTTTGTATTCCTACATGAGCCATTTTACTTTTTATTCAAATTCTACTTTTAAATTATCAGCAGTAGATAATAAAATAACTTACAAATAACGTTATGTTATTGGATTCGGTAAAATGCTACTTTCCATATTTGATAAATAATATACTATACTCTGTTCAATTTAAGCCATTCAGCAGATGGCGCTCACATCTGTGGCAGTTTTAAGAAGCCGAAATTATAATGGGTAAACTTGTCTGTAATTTCAGCCAATCAGAGAGGTGCACACAATGAGAGAGACTAAAAAGTGAGATGTTTTCAATGCGCAATGGACCTTTTCAGTTTAAGGGCTATCTCTTTCTATTGCTGCAAATAGTAAGTAAAATGGCTCCAACAATTGCCAGTTAGGCTGTCAAACGAAATGTCAAAAATATTGCAGTCATTAAAATACCTGTATTCTCGGTGAAAATTTGCATCGTTAGACATTTTAGCTGCAATAAAAGCTTTTGTAACTTTTTCCGAGAAGTTCTTTAAAGTTGTCAAAGATTTTTCACACATTTTACGTCTAAATTTTTTAGAAACAAACGTCATAGATCTCAATTTTTCTTACTATGCGCAGATCACCATTGCGCATATCTTCTATCACTTTAAATTGAAAAGGTCTATTGATTTATTGCGCATACAGGTGATGAAATGAATAGTTCTCATTTTTAAATTCAAAAATCCATCATGTCAACATCAATAGTCTAGACAAAAAATTTAGGTTAAATGATTTTAATCACATATGCAAAAGATATTTTAAAATAAGAGGTGGAAAATCACCTATATAAAGCTTTAGAAAAATACAATTACTGTGCAATGCATTCATACTGAATGGCTTAAATGGAACGAGGTACATTACTTACTTCAGCAGAGTCTATAATGCTTGAGAGATTTACTATAGATGTAGGACAATATGCTGATGATGGTATCAGAATATACAACTTTTTACTAGGGATATCTACGTTATGATTACTTTGATAATCTTCAATCTGTTCTTTCAGGCCTTTTCTTTCATCACCAGTACAGGGTAAAATTAAATTCAAATACCCATGGAAGAAACTATGGGCCATTCCTGATCCGTAATCTAACCCTTTCAACTCGTCTATTAACTTCGCTGTGTTCAAATGGCTCTTCTCCTGTTAACATATAAATAAGGATTTGTCTACATATTAGGTGGAGCATATTTTAATTTATTATTTATCAGTTTGGATTATTAGGTAAGTCAGAAATATTTAATTATTTAATTGAATATCTGTCTGTAAGTTCGTAATGTTGACATCCCATAAAGGCTCTCCCAAACCAACGCGAAGGATCTGCAGCAGTGGTGACGACGAGAATTTCGCGTTCATTGCAGCAACTAAGTTCTTAATTTGAATTCAAACAAAAAATTTACCGATTAATAGGCTCAGGAGTCAGGACGTTCCCAGGGACTATAGGCGGTGTGCACAAAAGTAGTCAGCGCCGACACCGGACAAAAATGACAAAATGGTTACTCATTGAAACAGAGCAAGGTTATGTTTTTGTTTTGCAATTTCTATTTGTTATAGTTCTTTATGATACAGGGCGCGAGCAGACACGTGACTCGAGCGACCTTGGCGTGCTTGGAATCAGCTGATTTGTGTGCGCATGTCTCTTTGACAAGAACAATGTCACATTGACAATACCAATGTTTTGATTTATTTTGATTTTGAACTACTTTAATGTTATTATTTTACAATTCTTAAGCAGTAAAACATATGAAATTAAAAATACTAACATTTTAGCAGTTAAAAATCAAAATAAATCAAAACATTGGTCTTGTCAACGTAACATTGTCCTTCTCAAAATGACATGCGCACACAAATCAGCTGATTCCTAGTACGTCAATGTCGCTCGAGTCATGTGTCTGCTCGCGCCCTGTAAGTGTTAAAAGTGACATTTTATTTTGTGAGAAGGAAGTTTGGAACACGACGCAAAGCGGAGTGATCCAAACCTTCGAACAAAATAAAATCACTTTTAACACGTATATCATACACTATTTTTTAATTTAAATTTGTATTTCTAATAATTATTTGACATTCACTTTTTACACTAGTGTCAAAAGTAACAATGATCTGTCACTTTTAACACTGGTGTCATAAAATGACATTTTTAACACCAAAAACAAAAGCCCACTTTTAATAGATTTGTAGAAAAAAATATTTACAATGAATGCGAATGATAGGACCGATAGGACGTCAAATATTATGTGATGCAGTGGGGGATGTAATGATTCCTACAAAATTACCGATTGAAGTATCAAATTTTATAAATTTCCTAGAAGATTATATAAGGAACAGATGTATAAGAAAATAACTTTTCAACAGATATCTTCTACTAATATGAAAAATTCTTTTAGGTATACAAAATTTCTCATTGTAAAAGATACTTATCGTATGAATAAAATTCCAACAATGGTCGTCTGATTGCAATAATGAATTATATAAAAATATGTTTCTTAAGTTAATATTTGAACAAGATATAATACAAGAAGCAGAAAATTGTCTTAAAATTGTATAAGACTTGCAGTTCTATAAAATAGAAGTCTATTTTTGACATAATTCGTCTATTTTTTATAGATTTTGTACATGTAATGTTAAAGATAGAAATTCACATGGTTCGTATTTTTCGTGTATTTTCTTTTCCGAGCTTGTGCAACTGATTCCATTTAGAGCTTGGTATATTTTCAATGAAGAATCTTCATTTATTACGAATATAAAAGAAAGATACTAACATCATACACTGATATCGTGATATGTAGAAATTTTCGTCTTTCCAATCATTCAAGTTTTCCAACTTATTAATCTCAATTTCCATGTATTGCGCATCTTGAAAATTTAACTAATATTATAAATTATAATATAAATTTAAATATGATAAAATGGTTTTCAGAAATCGCACATTATGACAAAAATTATATTTTCTGCCACAGTACCTTCGCTGGTATTTTAAATTTTTTGATTTTTACATCACATATATAGCATTTTAAATATTTTCTTTCTTCATTTCAATATATGATGTATAATATTAATACACAAACAACAACTTAAAATAAAATTGTAAATTGTATCACTTTCTCGAAATGTCAAAATTGATTCGGTAATAAAAAATGCCAATGTAGCCGTTAGAGGCGCTGACGCTCAAAATGTGCACGTCGCCTATATTAAATATGAATATACTTTCGCTTTTAGTATAAGTTTTCTTATGATTTCTATATAACACAGAGTAGAATTTAAGCTTTTCTTAGTACATTTGAATGATGCCTTTATTCTCATTGTGAATATATCGCCCACTTAACCATTTCCCAGTTATCACGTACCCAATTTCGGACAAAATTTGCATTTCCAACAGTTGTTTATTTGTCACATTACAATAATTAATTGAAGCGGTGAGATGTACACGGAAAAGATTCCAGATATTTGGCATTTTAAACTGAGATAGCCATTTTATATTACTCTTAAAGCCCTGTCAAATTACTTCTAAAAGAAATATATTCCTACATGACAAATGTCTATAACCAAGCAAAATTTAAACAGGCTGTCCTGATCCGTAATCTAACCCTTTCAACTCGTCTATTAACTTCGCTGTGTTCAAATGGCTCTTCTCCTGTTAACATATAAATAAGGATTTGTCTACATATTAGGTGGAGCATATTTTAATTTATTATTTATCAGTTTGGATTATTAGATAAGTCAGAAATATTTAATTATTTAATTGAATATCTGTCTGTAAGTTCGTAATGTTGACATCCCATAAAGGCTCTCCCAAACCAACGCGAAGGATCTGCAGCAGTGGTGACGACGAGAATTTCGCGTTCATTGCAGCAACTAAGTTCTTAATTTGAATTCAAACAAAAAATTTACCGATTAATAGGCTCAGGAGTCAGGACGTTCCCAGGGACTATAGGCGGTGTGCACAAAAGTAGTCAGCGCCGACACCGGACAAAAATGACAAAATGGTTACTCATTGAAACAGAGCAAGGTTATGTTTTTGTTTTGCAATTTCTATTTGTTATAGTTCTTTATGATACAGGGCGCGAGCAGACACGTGACTCGAGCGACCTTGGCGTGCTTGGAATCAGCTGATTTGTGTGCGCATGTCTCTTTGACAAGAACAATGTCACATTGACAATACCAATGTTTTGATTTATTTTGATTTTGAACTACTTTAATGTTATTATTTTACAATTCTTAAGCAGTAAAACATATGAAATTAAAAATACTAACATTTTAGCAGTTAAAAATCAAAATAAATCAAAACATTGGTCTTGTCAACGTAACATTGTCCTTCTCAAAATGACATGCGCACACAAATCAGCTGATTCCTAGTACGTCAATGTCGCTCGAGTCATGTGTCTGCTCGCGCCCTGTAAGTGTTAAAAGTGACATTTTATTTTGTGAGAAGGAAGTTTGGAACACGACGCAAAGCGGAGTGATCCAAACCTTCGAACAAAATAAAATCACTTTTAACACGTATATCATACACTATTTTTTAATTTAAATTTGTATTTCTAATAATTATTTGACATTCACTTTTTACACTAGTGTCAAAAGTAACAATGATCTGTCACTTTTAACACTGGTGTCATAAAATGACATTTTTAACACCAAAAACAAAAGCCCACTTTTAATAGATTTGTAGAAAAAAATATTTACAATGAATGCGAATGATAGGACCGATAGGACGTCAAATATTATGTGATGCAGTGGGGGATGTAATGATTCCTACAAAATTACCGATTGAAGTATCAAATTTTATAAATTTCCTAGAAGATTATATAAGGAACAGATGTATAAGAAAATAACTTTTCAACAGATATCTTCTACTAATATGAAAAATTCTTTTAGGTATACAAAATTTCTCATTGTAAAAGATACTTATCGTATGAATAAAATTCCAACAATGGTCGTCTGATTGCAATAATGAATTATATAAAAATATGTTTCTTAAGTTAATATTTGAACAAGATATAATACAAGAAGCAGAAAATTGTCTTAAAATTGTATAAGACTTGCAGTTCTATAAAATAGAAGTCTATTTTTGACATAATTCGTCTATTTTTTATAGATTTTGTACATGTAATGTTAAAGATAGAAATTCACATGGTTCGTATTTTTCGTGTATTTTCTTTTCCGAGCTTGTGCAACTGATTCCATTTAGAGCTTGGTATATTTTCAATGAAGAATCTTCATTTATTACGAATATAAAAGAAAGATACTAACATCATACACTGATATCGTGATATGTAGAAATTTTCGTCTTTCCAATCATTCAAGTTTTCCAACTTATTAATCTCAATTTCCATGTATTGCGCATCTTGAAAATTTAACATTATAAATTATAATATAAATTTAAATATGATAAAATGGTTTTCAGAAATCGCACATTATGACAAAAATTATATTTTCTGCCACAGTACCTTCGCTGGTATTTTAAATTTTTTGATTTTTACATCACATATATAGCATTTTAAATATTTTCTTTCTTCATTTCAATATATGATGTATAATATTAATACACAAACAACAACTTAAAATAAAATTGTAAATTGTATCACTTTCTCGAAATGTCAAAATTGATTCGGTAATAAAAAATGCCAATGTAGCCGTTAGAGGCGCTGACGCTCAAAATGTGCACGTCGCCTATATTAAATATGAATATACTTTCGCTTTTAGTATAAGTTTTCTTATGATTTCTATATAACACAGAGTAGAATTTAAGCTTTTCTTAGTACATTTGAATGATGCCTTTATTCTCATTGTGAATATATCGCCCACTTAACCATTTCCCAGTTATCACGTACCCAATTTCGGACAAAATTTGCATTTCCAACAGTTGTTTATTTGTCACATTACAATAATTAATTGAAGCGGTGAGATGTACACGGAAAAGATTCCAGATATTTGGCATTTTAAACTGAGATAGCCATTTTATATTACTCTTAAAGCCCTGTCAAATTACTTCTAAAAGAAATATATTCCTACATGACAAATGTCTATAACCAAGCAAAATTTAAACAGGCTGTCCCGCAAGTGGATTACCATAGCTTAAGGGTGTATTCCTTAGGTAATTTTAAGTCGAAAATACCATATACACATATTCGAATCTCAAAATTAGATGAGTTATGAGCGATATTAAATTGAGGAGCTCTTTGTAAAAACAAGATTAGTCCATTTTTTTTAAATTTTGAGATAATCAAAGAAAATCTTTATAGCTTCCTTGCTGTTAACAAAAATAAACACATTATTAATAGAAGTATTCATCATTTTCTTTACTATACCTTGTTCCATTTAAGTCATTCAGTATTGCGGAGCATAGGGAATAGTTTTGACCTCTCTGATTGGCTGAAATTAGAGACAAGTTTACCCAATGTAATTTCGGCTACTTCAGATTTGCGCTGTTGCCAGTGCCATCTACTGAATGGCTTAAATGGAACAGAGCATAAAACTCTTAATTTAACGTATGCTAACTTATAATTATTAAAATTTATTACTTCATAATGTTAGAATACCCCATTATGATCCATTCACGGTTTCGCAGAGGTCTGCGAGATAACTTCGCGTCAGTTTGGGTAGGGAACTGTCATTTGTCGCTGTATACATTCAGTCTACGGCAATTTGAAAAAGCGAAAACTTCACTGACGCTGCGAATATTTCGCGTTGGTTTGGGAAAGCCTTTCTTGACTGATATCTTTCAAAAATTAATATTTGTATTCATATTCATGACGATATTACTTGTTATTTCTATTAAAATGTTTATATCTTAATTTTAAAAATCTGTTCTGGGCAGTACACAACCGACTGCCCATTAACTAATATAGGTCTGTTCTTTTCGCTGCTTTGCATCTACGTTTTACTGCCGCATCCATATGCTTTGTATGGACAGGCACACGGCAATAAACTGTAGATGCAAGGTAGCGAAATAAATAGACCAGTTATAATACACGCGCGGTATTGCCAATAATAATTGTCGTTACGATTCGTATAACAAAAATAACTATTATGATATTTAACAAATCGTGCTTATCTAACAAAATCTAAAAATGGCAAATTTTGAATGATCTCAATACTTGCCTAATTATACTGAGGCGTTTGGCAAAATGAGTAATAAGCCCATAAACCATAATCGAAATACAATAAATTTATATAAAAATCGTAAAATACCTACTGATTAATAAGTAGTAAAGCTAAATAATTTTAAAATCCATAATAAAAAAACTTTGCACTGTACAGTTTTTGTAGTAAAATGAAAAGGAGAGCAGGAAATCGCATAAAACTACAATCCCACATTAAATCCCTATATTCCACCTGACAGTCACCCTGTATAATATCTGCTCTCATGAAAGAACACTGTTTCAGTGCCACTGAGCAAATACAGATGACGTCACGGACCCATCGCAAAACTTTAAGAAATCATATCTTGTATTGGCGACTAAAATTAACGTGCATCCATCAAGCGACAATATATGCAACTCTTGAAAATGGTATTCTGTTATTCAACTATACAGTAAATATATAAAGTATATTGGATTCCTTGCCGGTTTCTTGTTTGTCTTTTTGTTTTAAAGTACATATAAATTACTTTGCAACATGAGCAAAGAACGAAAAAATATTAACAACGTCAATTGCTGCGTTTATGGCTGTCATTCTCGGAGTAGTAAGAAATTATCTGTCCCAAAAATTGGCAAAAGAAAAGCTGACATTCAAAATAAATTTGGTAAAATGGAGTCTATCGACAAAAGAGAGAGCTGGATTAGGAAAATACGAACTGGAAAACAAGTGACGAATCATAAGAGGGTAACAAAAATGAAAAGTATTATATTATTTCCTGACCAATTCATAAGTAAAATAATACACTTTTCACTTTATGTGTAGCATGCAATATATTTCTTACACTTGTAATTAAAACAATTTGAAAGATATTTGACATTAGTTCCATTTTAATTTTCTTAACTAAGTAAAGTAAATACATATTTATTTAACATCCATAAATAATATATGGTACTATTTTACTATCTTGTACAAAATATTAAGACAGCTATATTGTGGATGAACTGCCCACTATGGCCAGCTATACAAGAGCATTTTGTAAATAATCAATTGTAAATTTAAAGTTCTTCTAATCTCATGAGGATGTGACGTTAAAACATTTTTTTCAACAGCCCAAAAAAAAAAAAATTAGTCTGCAGCACTATGTTCATTAACGCCACATAAAAATAACGACCCACGATTCAACAATTATCCCCCTTCTATAAAACTTCGAGAAGAATTTAAGTAAACATTTACTTAGAAATAAGTCTAAGATAACTTTCTTCGAGTAGCACAATACCATTTTCAGGATTTCAGGGCACGTGTATGCTACAACACTAGCGCCGCCATCGGTAGTTTTAGTCGCCAATAAAGAATTTTCACATCGGTTTTCAAATTATCATATCTTTGATCATAATTTTATAAAAAGCAATAAAAAAAGAATGGTTTACTTACATTATTAAAGGAAAAAATATTTCTATTTATTGTTTTAAATTGTACCTAATTATAATAAATACATATTTTCTCTGGATTTAATATTATTTATGTATTTAAATTGTTACAGGGCAATTTGGAAAAAAGAAATGAACGAATGAAATAATAATTCAAGAACCACAATGTATGTTTATATTAAACTTCAGGCAGTGCCTTGTTGCCGGTTCCCATATCTGCAGCCGGCGCCAGCTAAATATAGCCCTCATATTAAAATTATTTAAATATATGCGCTTACATGCACAATAATTATTTTTTGCATTTTTTTTTTTTAAATTTATGAATTTGGACTTGGCTATTTCTCTACGATGAGGCGCGGGCAGACACGTGACTTGGACAAGTGCTTGTAGGGCCCCTCAAAGGTGCCAAGTATACAGCTTGTGTAACTTGCCTGTGTTGCCAAATCAATTTAAGCGTAAAATTAATAAATAAAATTGTAAAACTAGTTATTATTAATGAATATCATGTTGTTTTATTTTCTGACACATTAAACTTAATTTTTAAATTAATTTTTATAAAAATAGAGCATTCAACATGAACTGATGGTTTCCTGAAATTTAACGCGCCAAGAAATCTTTGTATCGTTGATGGCAGCACTAATCGCTCTATTTTTATATAAAATATTTTAAAAATTAAGTTTATGTATTAGAAAATAAAACATGATATTCATTAATAATAACTAGTTTTACAATTTTATTTATTAATTTTACGCTTAAATTGATTTGGCAACACAGGCAAGTTACACAAGCTGTATACTTGGCACCCTTGAGGGGCCCTACAAGCACTTGTCAAAGTCACATGTCTGCCCGCGCCTCCTTATAACCACAGATATCAAATTTTATATCTGTGATTATAACTCAACAACCTAACCTAAAACATAAAACGCCGGTTCCCATGCCATATCTGCAACCGCGATGAACTTTATATTGTAGTAATTTGGCGCACGCAGCCAAGGCACTTCCTAAACTTTAATGGAGAGACAGCTTGCTTGATGGAACTATCTGATTATATATTTGAAGCATATTTTGTAAATCAAATAACGAAGATAACGGAGTGCAAAGATCATGATAGACCAAAGGAAAGCTGGAAAAATGTAATGGAAAAAAATACATATAAGGAATACATGTCTGGCAAAATAATGAAAATGGGCAAAACTAAATTCGTGCATAAGAAAACGGAAGGATTCACACTCAACCCAAATAGAAATGTTAGTGATTATTATACACATATATAAACCAAATACTTACCAGTTTCAAAATTGTGGTAATTATGTTCATACCAATAAATACTAAGGCCCAAGCAATCAGGCCATCTGATTCTACTCTTATAAGAGGATTTCCCATTATAACTGCACCACATAGTGCAATTATTATTGCTATTTTATTATTAAATCCAAATGTTCTCTTCAACATTTTAAAAATATTATCTTCATACCTAGATTTTATATGATGGTATTCTTCAAATAAATAACAAGTTCTGAGGAAAATTTGTGTAATCACAAATAATAGAAAAGTATAAGATAATGAGGTAACTGAAAAAAAAACAATGGAATAATTGTTGTTATTTACTCATTAAGATATAATACTTATAAATGAAATGCTGTTCTCGGCAAAAAGAAAACCCACTGAAACAAATAAATAAATATTGAAACAATATAAAAAAAGCTTTGTAAATTATTACCTGCTACAAAGGTCGTTCCCAATAACAATTTTGCTTTTACATCCCTATTTTTCCGTTTTTCAGGTATTGTTTTTGGAAAAATAAGTTCTCTTCCTCGATTTTCTACACGTTCCACCTGTAATTTAATAATTATTATTTCATTTTTCTGCATATTTTATGTATGTATACCATTTTAAATAATGTTACATCGATTTACATACGATAAATCTTAAATTCTTATCACATTTACGTGGTGTCAATACAAAAAAACTTGTGAATTTTATGAGATAAGAAATATTTCTAGGAAATAATTCCGTTGATTTGTGCTAAATTGTTGCACTTTTACAATGAGTAATATCTAGTTTCATGTTCAAGGTTGTTTTAAAATTAGTATTTGGTATGAAGTGCATCACATTATTGCACTTGCACATGAAAATCAAATAGCTGCATAAGCATAAACCAAATTAGAAAAACAAATGAATAAAAATAGGTTAGAAGTTTCTTATTTACAATAATAGTGTAAATATATTATTGTTACAATAAAAATGTATATATTATAAACATTTAAACAATATTACACATTTAAACAGACTTGTTTATTAATAGCATGAATTGTTTGAGGTTATGTTGTGCAGAAATGTCAAAAATTATTTTGTTTTCTTGCAATTTTGTTTTAATTGTTAGGGGCTATTGTTGCTAATAATTAGTGATATTAAATTTATATTATTAAATAAAATTTAAAACTATTTGTTGTAAATAATAAGTCCCTAAGATCCAAATGTCACTGTCAGTAAACGAGTACAAACTTGACAGCTTCTGCATAGATTTTACTTTTTTCATAAGTGAATAATTACATTTTATCACATGTGACAGTGTACATATTCAGTATTATTATTTAATTTCTAGTGCAAGTATGAGTTCTAAAGATCGTGAAACAAAATCGCTTCAAGAGAAATTGAAGCAATTTTTTCGATTAAAAGGAGCTACCGGTAAACATGACACAATTTTTGGAGATACGATATCATCACATTTGTTTTTTATTGTAGGTAGTTTAAGAAGTAGGACTGACTTTTCCCTAACAGAAGATGTTGAAAGAGAAATTAGTAAAGAATCCCCAATCAATATACGTATTAAAGCAATTAAAGAACTCAGTGAAGATGTTTTAACAAGCAGATTAGAAGATGTAATATGGTAGTTATTGCTTTAATATCACATATAAAGTTATTATTTTTGTAGAAAGCAATTGAAAAACTATGGTTTTGTGTGCAAGATTTACTTCAACGCGATCAACCTAGAGATCATCGCCATGTGATCTTTACTTTCTTGAGATGTCTTGTCCAAGGACAACACGAACGTTTGGGCATTATGAGAGCTCAATTTTTCAGAGTTATAAAGCAACATGATCATCCTGAAGACACCGCTGATCGCTTTGAATTTTTCACGACACTTACAGGCAATGGAAAAGATTTGCTCTACTTTGAGGAAGAGGTAAGAATATTAGTCTATACCGGGTGTCTACTTTTTTTCTGAACATAGGAAAGTAAAAAGTGTAAAAACAAAAGTTGAGAATTAAGTACTGCGTCTAGTATGCCATGGAAAGTGAAATAAATTACGATTTTCGAATTTTTCAATTTCATAGTTGTAAAATAATTGTTACTGATTAAAGTATTGATTGGATTCGCAAATCATGGACATAAATCTTTCCATGATATATTTATAAGTTGTTAAAATTATTTAGCATTGTTTATATATTCATATAGCCAGACCAGATTTTTTAAAATTAAGTTGTAAACATTGCTATATAAATACATACAAAGATATCGTGCGCAATTTTTAATTCAGAATCAGAAAAACGCTTGACCTTACACTTGTTGCTGAAAATGAATAGATGAAACGATATCGGTAATTAAATATTTTAACATTTTTAATTTCTGAACTTCATTTTGGCAATTTAAAAATGTATTTAATAAAAAAAACAAATAATTAAGTTAAATTTATACTATTATTAATTAATCAATATTTATCAACTTTATTTTACTTCATAAAGAATGATTCAACCTTGATTTTTTAAGAAAAATTGTAATTTCGAATTTTATTATTTTGAACGCTAGAACTTGATATTTTAAATACAACCCGATCATTTCAATTTTTAATTTAATAAGACAAATTCAAACAAAATTTAAATGAAATTTACCTTGTATAGGTAACAATTCCTGCAGCAGGTGAACTATAGTACATATGTCAAAATAATTTTTATTCTTTTTATAATAAAAGATAAAAACACACTTCAAATAAACCTAGCTAAAACCACCAGACGCACTAACTAACACTGACAACATTGATCCCACAATTTACGTAGATGCTTACGTTACGTCCATTCCTGCGCGGCTCGCGGGGATTCCCTGATATCTTACGTGAAATGTGAACATTAACGCGTAAGCGCAACTCACCCAACAATATCCGATATTCATAGATAATACGAGAGAAATACATTTCATAACAACATACATCACTTTTTATGGCATTATTATTTTACGCATAACTGCATTAAAATTGTATGTTTACATCATGGCTGAAACTGAAAGATTACACCTTGTGGGTGGTAAAGTAGAGCAAAAGCCCGGTGACTAGTAAACAAAACGTCAAAAATACAATTGGAAATATAAATCAACACTCTTATTTTTTTAAAAATATCTTCGCTAAATCTTCACTAGTTTTTATTAGAATTGCTTGAGGAATTTATTTAGAAATTGTCACCAAGGGTTCAAGCTTGACAAAAAAAAAATCGTATAAAACACTTATGCCCATATTTATAAACACTCGTAAAATTTTTACGGTTCGTTATAATTTTTATCCAGTAAAAACAGTCGACACTGACAGAAAAATCTAAATGTAACTTGTCACGTTTGATTCGTCAAAAATTTTAACGAGCCGTTTTGAAATTTAACAAGCGTTTATGAATGTGGACATTAGCAATGCAACGCATCGTCTTATTCGGCCTTATTGTTTTGTGGCATGGCCTAGAAGTGGGCGCGTGAGTAACTTTTTGTTCACGATCACGCACGCTCACGGAACTAAAAATGTAATCACGACCAATCACGCACGACTTTTTATGTTTGATTCACGATGATCACTCACGCTCACGATTTTATTTTGGCACTCACGCCCGGCGGGTCACGTTCGTGTCACGTAATTGTTTCTATGTACATTTAAGCCTGTTTAACACAGTCATATGTTGTTATCAAATTTGTTAGCAAATTGGTAATAAGTAAAGTAACAGATTGGTTTCATTGGAAACGAATGTTTATGGACAAATAGGTTGTTCTATTCCATCACAAATATCATTATAAATTTGGTAACAAATTTGTTAACAAAATTATGAGCGTGTCAAACGGGCTTAAAGATTTGTATATCTTTAGTGAAATCGGAGCAACTGTGTATATAATTTTGGGTACAACAATAACACATTTTTTATATAATTTTTATATAATACTGTTGATGACATTTTTGGACACAATAACAAGAATATAAAGTGAAAGTTGGAGATTGACAATTTTTTAAATAAAAAATAGAAGAAAACTTCTACTCACGCCCTATTAAATTTTAATCACGCCTGATCACGGACGATATTTTTTTAGTGCCTCACGCTCACGTCCAATAACGAAGCAAAATTTAAATTATATTTACGTTCACGCGGGTCACGTCGTGACCCGACAAAATCATGGCCCGCGCCCACCTATGGCCAGCTGACTACGTAATATTTTTACTTCGATTTTTACATATCGACAAGCTTAAGGGCCGGTTTTATAATAGTTATTTACGGTAAAAGTAATCACATAGTGCGTTAATAATGTAGTATCCCACAAATGTCGTACAAAATTTTATATATCACCGTATACCATATTACACTCATTTTAATTATGTAATAGTCTTGATCCCATTGAGTGCTTTAATGAAAATTGTTACCACGCTAGAATTCCATTATCACACTCATTGGGCTAACAAGGCCATTAAATAACTAAAATGAGTGCGATATGGTATAACTTACCCCACGGTGATATATAAAGAAATTTAATCTTCACTTAAAATTTACTTCCATGGTAAATTTAATGAAATAAAAAAATGGAACGCATTTTTTGATAGCAATGATTTAAATGTCATAAGAATAGAAAAATTTATTCGAATTTGTTCTTTACATTAACTTTTAAGTGAAGCTTAAATATCTTTATAAAACCGGCCCTTTAATTTGAAAACATTTCATTTGATTGCATTAGTGCGTAAAACGTTGTACATACCTAAGGCCGAAAGAAGTTTACACCCTCGTGTCAAAATCTGTTTAAATTTTTACTTGCGAGATATTTAAATGTTTATGCGGGACGCGGGACAAATCACTTGAAATTCAACTAAAACCCCACTATCCCAAAGATTTGAATGAACTTTAATATTCTTCCTTTTTGAGCAAATCTTAACTTATTGTGGGATATTTAACTTTGAAGAATAGGCCAATATTTATTTGTTCATTGTACATTTGACTTGATATTATTAAATTGCTTGTTTTATTATAGGTTGGACCATTTCTTATAAACTGGATGGACGATATCACATTGAGCGGCAAAACAGTAGATTACCTACTTCTTTTAGTGACTGTTGTGAAATTTAATGCCGCATACCTAGATGAAGAAGTAATAACAAGTTTAATTCAAAACACTTGTTTACTTTGTTGTCGTTCAGCACCAAACGTTGTTACTGCTTGCCTTCAATTGTTAGATACAGTTGTTTGCTATAGTACTCTTCCCACCGAATCATTAGCTACTTTTATAGGCGCACTTTGTCGCACTGTCAACGAAGACTATTGCCAAACCAGTTGGCGAATTATGCGAAATTTACTCGGAACACATATGGGGCATTCTGCTTTATACACAATGTGTCGTATTTTGCAGGAACCTGCTTTTAAACATGATCATTTACTTCTTCGGGGCGCTGTTTTCCATGTTAATCAAGCACTATGGGGGAAGAGACCGCTTGCTTCTCTTCACTGTACAACAACTTCTGTGTTGCCGTCTTTCGTTCGGGCTTTGGAGTGCGATCATCCCATTGTTGTTTATGAGGTTATGTTGAGCATCCAAGGACTAGTTGATCGTAAAGGTCCAGAATTGCACGACCCTGCTTGGGAGGTATTGTTGACTATAGTTGAAGATGTCATAAAATATGTTGAAGCAAACCATTCAGTTAATTCATTGGTTGTGACGCATCTTCATGAAACTTTATGTTCAATTGAGAAATTAATCGAACAAGGTCGATTCAATGGTTCGGTTTCTCGCTTGTACAGTCTTGTCGAGCGGTGTGCTCATTCCCGACCCGAATCTTCTGTTCTTCGGTTGGTTAATTATTTATCTGAAGAAGTGGTCCCGACCAAACACATGTGGTTGGCAAAATTACATACTTTGTTAGGGCGATATTATAAACAAGAGACTAGGACGAATGTCAGGCTGAAAGTTTTGGAAATGTTATCGAACATTATAAGGCTAAATCGAGCTCGATATGAAGACGAATTGATTGAAAGAATTGTTGTACCGCATATGACTCATGTGGCTTCCGATGCTGATGTAGTTGTTAGAAATTCTTGTGCAGAACTTCTGGTAGATTTGGTTTTAGAATGCGACAGCAAGAAATGTGGCGATCTACTCGACATTTTGGACAAGGTAAGGATAAACTTTTGTATTTTTTTGTGAAAAAATTAGACTTCGACGGGACTCGAACCTAAAGGAACGGATTCGCTGGCGATACCAACGGTCACGGTTGTTAAATATGTATGGTTTCATTAGACCAGAAAAGTAACGTTAGAATTTGCTTTTAGCGCGAGTTTATAGTTTGAATTCCCTAGTATAGGTTTCTTATGGAAGTGTGATTTTACTGCCAAAAAATATATATTTTGTAAAAGAAATTAAGCAGCTCTTGTTAAGGATTTGATAGTTTGTTTATTCAGTAATAGATTGCAACTGTTTAAAATCCTTGAAAAGATAGAGTAAGAAAATTATTAGAAAATAAAATGTTACGTGTAAGTTAAAATTCCGTATGTCGGGGATAGTCCCTCACCCACCTGTAAATACGTCAAGTGCAACACAAACTATGCTGCGATTGGCTGCGTACCGAAGTTGTAGGACCAATCGAGATATACGTTCATTGAATTTTGTAGTGTGCACAGTTCACGTGAATATTATTGTACGAATCTGGAGATAAAGGATTATTCTAGGTGGTACATATAATTTTTTACATAATAGATTTACTTTTATGAGATTTCTCGGCCTTTAAAGTTGAGGTAAAATTTCTTTGGTAAGAAATACACGGCAATGAAAATTATGTTCTCAGCGTTATGAACTGAGTTTGAATTTGGCGCCTAAATTTGACCGTTACATTTTTCTGGTCTGCCAACCGCGGAGCTGTTGCGTCTCGACCGATTCAAGAGCAGTCTGACCGCGGCCGCTCTGTTACTTATGTTAAAAATGACGCCTAAATTTGCTGATAATGAAGATGAAATATTAATAAAAATTTATCCAAATTTTAAATCATTCGTTTTTAGTTGACTATAGTACATATTTAATTTATTAACAAAGAAAAAAATCCTTCATTTCTCTGGTTTGAAACACATCAAACGGCACTGCCCTGGCAATATTTTCTAAAATGTTATCCTCGTCTTCTTCCTCGAGCATGAAGCAAAGAAGTATTTCAGAATCAAATTTCACTGAAGTTTAAATTACAACTGACGACGGCCGACCGCGTTCAACGAAACAACCCTGGCAGTGCGGCAAAACCGTAGCTGTTGACCTCTACTGCCGACCGCGGCCGTTGGGAGCGCCAGCGAAACTGAACCTTCAGACCTTCCACATTCTTATGTCTACTAGGATGCTCTACCAACTGAGCTATGAAAGTCCTTTGAAGTCAATGATTTTTTCACCTGTATTTAATGCTAATCTTAGGCGAGTATATCTCCTATTCAGAACATTAAATACTCAATTGACAACTCAACACACTTGGTGGTTAACTTGGTTCTTAGAAACTATATTACAAACAGTTTTCCTGTATTTATTTTAGTAAAATTCAGAACCGTAAATAATTCAATTATTATTTAATATCGAAGAAAATTTTTTGTGAAAAATTAATGAAATTGTTCGGGACTTAAACTCTGGACCTGGACCTTTCAATGTTTAGTAGGATGCTCTACCAACAATTAGTAGACATGGAAAGGTCCTGGGTTGAAGTCTATGATTTTTTTACAAAAAAATGTTCTGGATTTAATAATAGAATCACGCATAATGATTCAAAAATAAGTTTGTAAAGTTTATGATATAGTTATTGTAATTTTATTTGTATTCCACGTTCTCTCGCTATCGCAAATGGACTATAACACGAATATTTTTATGCTTGTGGTGGACTATGCGACAGTAATGTATTTGGAGTAGAAATAGTTGTATAATAATTGATTTTTTTTATTTTTTAGTTGTTAAACAGACCATTCGAATGTGGTGCGACTGAGCCAATAACTGATGCCGAAATGTTAGATTTGAAGACAGTTGTTATAGGATTAATAAAAATATTCACTGTTAAAGTTCATCGTTTGCCATCTTCTCATGCTGTTAGGGTGTATAAAATGCTTGTACAACATTTAGAAGACCATTATCAACGCCCATCTGTCTTTGAAAATGGCAGCTTGTTGAGATCTAAAGTAAGTAAATTTATAGATTAAACACAATGGGTCGAATTCAGCACTCTTCTTTAACTAAAGAAGCTTATCTAAAAATAACAAAATAAAGAGAGACATATGCATCGATGCATTAATAAGAAAAAGATGCAAGTTGTTTCCATAGTTACTAGAGACGGTCACTACACAAGTGAAGAGTGCTGAATTCGGCCCAATGGTTATTGTAATGAAACAATTGAAAAACGAAATTAAAGTTAATCATTTGGTTTTTTTCATTTCTGCTTTCGTAATTTATTTCTCAAAATTGTATAAAGTCTTGAGTATTTCATTTCAATTAATATTAGGTAATTTTGAAAAAAATAAAAAAGTATGATTGATTTTATTGTCATATTATATAATTTTTAATTGTGAACAAGTTTTTTATTTATAATTTTTCTTAATTAATAGATAAGTAAACTACATTAAAATAAAAAATAACATTCCCTATGTATAATAGATTCGAAGTAATCACCGGTTTATCGCGCATTCTGATTTTTTTTTAAAAATATTACCGTTAATGTATAATTTTCTTGTGGTAGATTTTCGACTGTTTCTTAAAAGTCCGAGCAAATTCCTCTCTTCATCTCGGTTGTTACGACAGCACAGGTGTGATGCGTTTCAGCCCTTATTTATGTGTGCAAACAGGAGGGGGCGGTATCCCCGGCCGTGGATCAGTTGTGTCGCCGCCCCCTGCACCCGCCTCACCTTCTCCTGGGTCTGGGCAACCGCAACAAAGCCCTGCACCTCAGCAACAATCACAGATCACATACGTATCGCTCAGACACGCTTTCAAAGTATTTATTACTTGTTTGACTCAAGAAAAAGGTAAATATCTATAAAATAGACCTTTTCAATTTAACGGCTATCTCTTTCTATCGCTGCAAATAGTAAGAAAATGGCGCGAACAGCTGCTAGTTGGGCTGTCAAACGAAACGTCAAAAATATTGCAGTCATACTTGTATTCTCGATGAAAATTTGCATTGCTAGACATTTTAACTTCTATAAAAGCTTTTGTAACTTATTTCGATAAGACTTTTTAAAGTTATCTGACATATTTCTTACATTTTACGTCTAATTTTTTTTAGAAACAAACGCGATGGATCTCAGTTGTTCTTACTATGCGCAGATCTCCATTGCGCATATCTTCTATCTCTTTAAATTGAAAAGGTCTATTACAGTAGGAATGTTGTATAATAGCGTTCTCAGCTTACACAGTGCAACGAGTTCTACCCTCATCCGGTGGCAGAGCTAGTTTAGCTGCCATATTTGCACCGACACTTTTGCAACTTGCCTAGGGAGTCAGTGCACAAAAGTCGCACTGAGCGAGTGCACGGTGCAATTTTTTCTTAAGCTGAAACCGCTTCAGCTGACTAAATTTTGCACTCAATGACAAGCTGAAAACACTCAGTGCAAAAAAAGTGCGCACCTGTGCGCACTCGACTTGTAAGCTGAAAACGCTATGAATGTTTTGTAATTTTAGATTGGGATGTGTTGCATTTGTTGTTACGAGAAATACCAAAAGTGATGCAGAATAAATCTTTAGTTTTGCCTAAACATGGAGCAGGAGAAATTGATCTTCTGGCATCTGCTTTATGTTCAATGGTGAGTGTATTTCAAAATATATTTTATTTGCTATATTTACTTAACATTTCAGAATGAATTGATTATTACGGATTATTATTATTATTGATTATTTTATTTTAAATTATTTAATTTTTTATGTAGGTATATAATTCCTTATCAAATTATGAACAAAAAGAATGATCATAATTTTTGACTATGGATTATTTTTAAATGGAAATTATAAATAATATCAAATATTTTTTTAGATAAAAAATAAGAATTTATTGTATTAAATCATATTCTTTCTTTTATAGTATTCAAGTTACGATAATAATTTACGTTTAAAAAAATCCATCGCACATAGCTCAGACCAAAATGAGTAAAAAAGCTTAATCAACATTTGTCCGATCTTCAGTAGTATCCGGTCTACGTCGTGACCCAAATTTCCTTCTTACAAAATAAAATGACAATGGGGCCCATTGGACGGGCCGTCCAACTTTTTTTGAATGTTTTATATGTTACGGAGGATTTAAAAATAGAAATTCCATATTTTTTGTTTTCTTGAAATTATGCTTAATAACGCCTAAAATAATTATTAAAGTTTTGGCCCGAAAGTTGTGACGTTAGGATCACTTCGTCATAAGTAGAGAGATCCGACGTACGTTACCATTAATATGGTAATATAGACTAAATGTTGCAAGAATAAAAATACGTATCCATTACAAACTGTGATCAAAAATCTTTAGAGCTAGTGATAATAAAGTAAGACAGATAGTTATTATATCATTTCAAAATATATATTTGTTTGATTTACTTACATGAATAGGTAAAGGAGTAGTGTTAAATGTTAATTTATGCAAAACTTCGATAATACATATTATACACAAATAAAATTCAGGTAATAAAATTAACAATTTTTGCTCGTTTTCATACTCAGGTTAATTATTCGCTTTAATTAATGTGACTAAGACTTTCTTTCCTTATTATAATATTGAAGGTTATCATACTCACCATTTACAATAATCAAAGCATAGTTCGTAATAAAAAGTAATAAAATATTTACGTTCCTATTTACTAAATGATTACAACAATGACAAGTATTGAGATTACAATAATTAAAACAAATTATAATATAAATTTATTTAATAAGTTATTTTTCTTTTGATCTTAATAAAAAATTACTCGGATATATTAAATATGTGTATGTTAGAGTATGTGTAAGGCCAATCGCGAATTTATGAGCAAAATATGCATGGTCCACTCTATAGTGACATTTTCACAGGGTAACTGGACGACTGTAATGACGCTGACGTCACAACATGGCGACCATTTTAGCCTAAAAACTTTAATTACATTATTATAGGTATAAAAATATACTATTATTCACGAAAGATGACCATTCAAGGTCATTTATGAGCCGTCTGATGAAAAATTACTTGCAGATAACTTCACTACATTTAGTACTCATAGGCGTGCAACGCGAAATATTTATGGGTACATTTTAACTAAAAAAATAAATGTATTTTATTTTATATAGCAATTTTTATTTCGTTTTCATTTATTTATATTCAAAATTCGTATGCGACATGTAATTTCTAAAAAGCCGAAGACTTCGATGGGTCCATTATGATATTCGTTCGTTAGTATACTATTTTGATACTTGGGGGCCTATTCAGAACTCAAAATTTGTGTAGTCGTTATGGTCTTTATGGTTGTTATGTACTATAAAGATTGTTAAAATCGAATTTGGTATTCTCAGTACTGAAAGTGGTTACTGTCAACAATTGTTAAGCGTTTTGACAGTCTTTATCATAACGATTTCTAAAACTATGTATTTATGGTTGTTATCACGTTGTTATTTGACATGTGACAGGTTATTATATTAATCAAATATTATTAATATTGACCTTTCTGCCAAATATTGGTGTTTTTATATTTCAGCATGATGCAGTTTATTATACGTATAGATTCTGCTTCGACTTGAATAATGATCATAAGAACGATAAAGACTGTGGTGGAAGAAAGTTACTTTTGACATTCTGTGGTATTCTTGAAAACTATTTGTGATGTATGATGTTTCTCTTACATATTCAGTCACAATAAAAAAATTAAATCTTCACATAAATTTTTAAGCACGTTGAGGTCATTTGTAGGAATTAACAAAGCCGTTCTAAATAATGTAGAAGTTTCCAAATATGACATAAATATCATATTGTTCTTTAGTTGTTTTAGGAAAACGTTTGCGTACTAAATATAATTAGCAATTCATTATTTAAAAAAAAAATTAAAGCGTTGACAGATAAGATTAAGGTTAGATTAGGTTCATATATGTATAATGAAGTTAGCTGTTGTCAAATAATCTGGTTCATTCACAAGTATTATTTTGTAAAGATTGTTAATAATACCGACGTAGGTTCTGAATTGACAAATTCATAAAGATTGTTACAAATGTCTTTATGATAACAATCTTTATATGCATAGCAACCTTTATGACTGTATTTCTCTGAATAGGCCACTTGGATATTTTAATTTACGTAAAACTTGATCGTGTAAATATACTGCCCCGTTGCACCGCTGAGACTTAAATTTTTGGTGTTCCTTAAATTGACAATATCGAATCGAAACGAAACGTCAAATGGGTAATTTAATATTGCTGTCAAAATTTCAATGAGCAACTTGCGTGCCATTTTTTTATTTAATATTTTTGAAGAGACGATGAAAACTTGCTACCCATATTTTTTCTTTTGGCAAAATTTTCATTAATTGACCAGAAAAAAAATTAATGAAATTTTAATATTTAAATTACCGCCATCTATGATGTAGAATTACGCCGAACCAATGAATGGCCGTAAAGTAATAACATCGGTACATCCAATAGCAACGGCATGTGCGGGTAATTTAAACATGACAGATCATCTGTTTGACGTTTGAATAATAATTTGGAGGTTAATATTTTCGTTTGTCATTTTAATCTTGTACGAGTATAAGCTAAGTTAAAATCCATTAAAATCCTGCTTAACAAATCGAAATACGTAATAAAAGTAACAGAAACCACGCAAATTGTAAATAATAAAGAAGTGAGACAGTGACAGAAAAATGAACTAATGTTAAAATCAAATTTAAACTCGCACCAACTCGCACTCGCTCGCCATCTACAGGTTACATTCTTAAATATGCATCCCTTACTCTAGTTCAAAATAATGACGTCGAAGAAAATTTTCTTTCTTAATTTATTAAAAAACAAATAACATTTATATTTTTACATACGTTTTCAACTTTACTTTAGGTATTTAGTGATAGATATTAGATTTTCAGTACCACGCAAGTAGCCTATTTGCATTTTATGGTTGGCTTAAAATTTAAGGGTTAGCGGTGCAACTGGACATTATAGGGTTACTTATAAAGACACTTGACAGTGACTTGAAAAGAAAAACTTCATCATGTAATACACGCTTAGTTCCATCTTCTACTTACAATTTCAACAAATGTAATTATTTACCTTTTTTCAGTTGACAGACAAAACGCTCTGCTTACCAGAATCTCTTCGAAATGCAAAGATCACCCGTTCTGATTTCCACCTCAGTGTTTTACCAGTGTTAGCGAGTCTCGCATCGTATCACATGTACCTCGATCCTGCTGTACAGCAAAGAGTAATTCGATGTATGGTCATATTTGGCCTAGTGCCTCGTTGCTCTCAACAATGCATAACAGCTCTTACCACTTGCGTCCTGGAGATGCAAGAAGTTATGGTGAAACTTTTACCAGAAGTGTTGTTAGATCTGTCAAAGATTTCAGCTACGGTACATATAGCAGTTCCAGTGTTGGAGTTTTTGTCTACGTTGACTAGATTACCGACAGTGTTTGGAAATTTTGTGGGAGATCAGTATATGGCTGTTTTTGCTATATCGCTACCGTACACAAATCCGTTCAAATATAATCATTATATTGTGTCGCTTGCTCATCATGTTATTGCTGTCTGGTTTTTGAAATGTAGGTTGCCCTTTAGGAAAGATTTTGTGAAATTCATTACCACGGTAAGAACAACTTGATTTTACGAGGATCGCGCTCAACGACCACAAATATACTAGACAATTAGACAAAACATGCCCTATACGTCACTATTGTTTGTTATGTTTTCGGCTGGACGGAAAGAGACAACTATACTCTATCCGTTTTAACTATAGAGCGTTGGGTGAGATAGGGCTTAAGATTCTAGTACTGATTGGTTCAAACGTGAACCGAGTTTACACAGTAAAATAATTGACGCGAAATTTAAATTTGCTTGACAACTGTATCAATTATTTTACCGTCTGACATAAAATATATAAATGTCAACAAAGCTAATAGTACACGATTTATTAAATATTATCAATTTCTGTTCAGTTCTGTTTGTTTTTTTTTTTTTCGTTTATATAATTTTCATAGTGTTTCGTCGTTATATTTTATATTACATAGTTTTCATTGTGCGCGTTTTCTTAGTTTTTGGTTAGTAGTTCGTTAGTTTTGTTATTGTTCTCTTCGTTAATATTATGGATAAAAATCCTGAACCTGGCTCTGCCAATGTTTTAAAATATCCAAAAGGAAAGGCCCGCTGAAGCGGAAAGTGGCGTATAATTTATACTACACATATCGTGCCACGAATATATATTCCAAATTAGAAAGTGTCCAAATTGTGGCATCAGAACTGGGTATAGGACGATGTAATATTTGGAAAGCTATAAAAGAACATGAGGAAAAAGGGTCATTCGGATCTCTCCAGGAACAAAGAAATTTGTTTAGAACATTATTTTGTTCATATATAACGGTGTATATAGTTTATACATATGTATATATTTTAGAGTGTAAATATATATATATATATATATATATATATATATATATATATATATATATATATTTCAAAGGTGAATTATATTTTTATTTTACGTTGGTTTCTTTAAAATTTATTTGAATAATGTGGTTTTCATTTATGCATGCCCCTTTCGCCGAAATGTAGGGAAAGTTACGGAGATTATAAGAAAGTATATGCATAAAAACACAAAATAGATTAGCACATGTACGTACAAGACAAAATTACTGAACAAATGTCAAATAGAAAAAAAAATCCAGGAATGGCGCCAAAATTTGAATTTTTTATTTAATACATGTAAAAACGGCCGCGCTCGAAACGCCATCTAGTCTATAGTTAAAACGGATAAAGTATAGAGATAGAGATATATAAAGTCTACTCTAAAGTTTGTCGAGAGATGTCTCTACGGTCCATATAATGTATTTGTGACATTTTGCTCCTTTGTTTGGAAGCAGTGAAGTCGTTCGGGCCTCGATTTTGTAACTTTAAATTCTGTCTGATTTCAAATTCTGTCAGAATTGGGTTTACCCCACTACAAATTCTACTGCTCCAGGCCAGTAGAATTTGAAATCTATCCGGAGAAAGAATTGGGGAAAACTCAATTCTGTCATTTCAAATTCTACTGGTCTGGAGCAGTAGAATTCGTTGTGGGGAAAACACAATTCCAACAGAATTTGAAATCAGACAGAATTTAACTTAAAGTTAAAAAATCGAGGGTCGCTTGTTCAAAGTTTTCTGGTTTTATTGTTCTCTATAAATCTGCCATTTTCAAGTTTTGAAATAAAATGTACATAATGCTAAAAACTCTTATTAATTAAAAAACAATTAATACTACCATGAGAAATTTACCTACGGGAATTTCGGTCGGACTGTATTCATAACGATATCCTGGATCACGATTCATTAAATAATCATGGCATTCAATTGCTCAATTTAATTTTAGATATTTATTTGAAAATCCGGATCCACCATGAAACAAAAATATATTTAGAAAAAACTACAAATAGAACAAGAAGCAAGTATATAAAAACAACATTGTTTAAAAATCAATAAAATAAAATAAATAATTATATACAATTCTTTTTACCTTTTCTTAATACTAATAACAATTTGTTTCATGCATTTTATAATTGGTTTTCGTTAATAATAATTCAAATGTTTCAAATATAGTACAGTTCATTTTAATAAAACAATCAGTGACATCTAGCAAATACTCCGTGAGGGGACTTTACATATATTTATCCTTAGTTGTCCCTTTCTGTCCAGCCGAAAACAAAACAAATGCTATGAAGTTACATCTAGTGTATTTGTGATCGTTGATCGCGCTAGTATTATTGAGAATAAGACATGGTTCATATTTTTTTAAATTTTGTTTTAAATATGTTCAAAGTAGTTCATTCTTTTCTTCCACTTAAAAGTTTACAGCCAATCTTCTTTTGGAAAAATAGTAAAAGTTTAATGAAAATATGATAGAATTAAAGGATACGGAAATTTCCATTCTTTTTATTATAAATGACTCCCTCTTAAAAATTAGAGGGTGTTTTTTTTATTTCAAATATCCGATAAATAACTTTTTAAAACGATAATGCAATTTTATGTTTTCCACTGTCTATCTGATTTTCTTATTCTCAACAATTCTAACGTGACCCGCATACTTGTAAATATATTTTTTTCCATTATTGTATTTGCAGGGTTTACAAACAAATGCATTAATTCCTTTTGAAGAAACAAATATTATGCGATCTGATCTTGTTCACATGAATGAAGATTCGTCTAACAGAAAGAGAAGTTCTAGTTTAACAGAACAAGGTTCAAGGCGAAGAGATCGCCCTACGACTGTAGATTTAAGGCCACCTATTGACAAGGCTCTTCATACGTTTTATGAAGAATTAACTGAAACCTGTATTGATCTCATGGCTAGATATACGTTTTCTCCTTGTTCCGCTCTGCCTAAACGGTAAGTAAATATTTTATCTATCTATCTATCTATCTATCTAGGGCTTGTGTACAGCTGTCGTTGCTTATCCTTCCTAACCGAACTCACCAAGCCGCCGTTTTATATCACTGCCGTACTGCCAGTTAGATTTCAGCCAATAAAATTTTTATATGAAACGTTTTTCTCAATTACTAATAGTTACGAAGTTATTTGAAAAACTTTTAACTTAGTACAATTATTTGATTTATTTTTGAAAAATAAAAGCATAAGTAATTTCACTAGTTTTTTAAAATAGTATTTTATTTTACTTACTGTTTCATAATTTAATTTTAATTCTATATATTTTAAAATTCACGTAAGTAAGTGTACCAAGTATGATCTAAAAAATTATTTAAAATACGAAAACCCTTACACCAATCGAAAGAGAAAGAATAAGTATATTTTTGAAGCAAAAATCAAATATGGATTCTTTTAAAAAATGTAAGTCTCGAAAATTTACCGATAAAAAAATTATTTTCGTACGCCACAGGATAGACAATAAAAATACCTAACTTTTTTATTTCAAACATTTTTCTCGATTACTGATAGTTTAGAATTAATTTCGAAATGAAAATATTGACCAAATTCAGTTTTGCGCCATTTTCTAGTAACATACGAAAATTTTTGTCAAAACAAAAACACATCTACGATGGCCCCTCAAAGGCGCATCACATGTACCAATTAAGCGAAGTCGTATCTCTTATGGTTTCCGAGATCACAATGGTGACCTTTGAAATCCGGATATTCTGTATATTATAATTATAATCCAAAGAGCATGAAAAAGTGTCCTAAAAAGTGCAAACACATTCTTAGAAGTTAGAACTTGCATATTTAAAAAATAAAAATTCACAAAATTTGAATTAATGTTTTTAAATATTATCCTATGCATTTTTCGAGAAAAACTAATACATCTTTAAAATGGTCTACTAATGGGGCAACTTTGTCATAAACAGAGATCTTAATAGTGAGGCTCGAAAAACGGGCAACCTGTATATGAAAATAGCTATTTGTGTATTAAGAGCGCAAAATGAGACATTGTCGATTGAGAGGTTGTTGCAGTGCGACGCAGGAGCGAGGCATTCTCTCGAAATCGACAATGTCCATTTGCGCTCGAAACACACACAAGATTTTTTCTACAGTCGCCACAATGGGGTCCTCCACTATAACAAAAATTTATTTTTTATTTATTTTTATTTATCGGTATTTTCCATTCTTCTTGAGCTATTGCTTCAATCTAATCTAAGCATTTTATACTTTCGTTTTTGTAAATGAATGCCCTGTTTTATATTCACAGCAGTGCGGCATTTTGTTTGGTTATGTAACATACCGATAGAGCAGTTATATGTCAGATTGACCTGTAATTTGTAATTACAGTGTCATTAATTCCTGACTAAACGTTTCCATTAAGAATGTAGCCACGTAACATTTCTCAACATTGTATAGTTAGAAATTTGAGGAGCGAGAGTTTTTTCTAGAGCGGCAAAGTGACATATTGCGTTGACAAAAGAGAGCGCAAATGGCTACTTTGTATATAGACTGTAGAAAAATATGTTTGTGAGATATTCCGGCTTATTCTATAATGAACTTGTTATTTTTAGCAACTTGTTAAAAATTTTATCCAATAAATATGGATTTGACAACTAAAAATCCAATTTGTTGACGTACTTGATTTGTGAAAAAATTCAACGACTTGCTAAAAATAGGGCCAATTGGGGAGTTTAATCATGTTGAAATATAATGATTTTTTCACATTACGGATACATGCAATATTACTATTAACGCAATAAAAGTAATAAAATATTGCGTATTTTTTTTTGTACAAACGATATTAAATTTATCGTTAGTTAAATCGCCCGCAATACGATGACGTATGCGGCATCTTCTATATTTGATATTTAAACATCAAATTCAATGTCAAATCGCAAAAAGAAAATGATTTAATTTTAAATATGTAAAGATAAAACCTTACAAAATACGATAAACAGAAATTAAATTGTTAGGTTTCAAATGTAACCATAAACAGGTGGCCGTGTTTTGCTTCTGTCTCTTTCTATGTAACACGTTTTGGGCACGTATGTCGAGAGCTAATTCGCACATAGTTGAAGTTATATACACCATAATGGCGGGAAGAGAATATTGTTAAATTTTAACATTATTTTTCTCCGGAATATTTTAAAATTTTACAAAATATGGAAGTAAAAACGCTTTAGATTTAAAAATATTTAAACATATAAAAAATCAAAAAGTCGAAACCCCCTCATTGTATTCATTCTATGTATTTTAATTTCTAGATTACCAACAGCAGAATTCTTGCTTTCCGGCGGTCAGGCAATGAGTTGGCTATTGGGCAACAAACTAATAACAGTAACCACGAGTGGTTGCGCTCAGAAACCATTAAAACATGGTTTATGTGACAAATGTTGGCTTGTGTGCCAGCGTACCCCTAGCGGTGAAAACCGCGACGAGTCTAACTTATCAAGTGGCCGAGCTACGCGACAAAACTCTGGGGAACAGAAATCAACCACAGACGCTTCTCCTACATCTCCAGTGGATCGCTTAGATCAACTTCCTTTCAAACTGAACTTACTAAAAGCTGGACCTGAGAAACTTGTTTGTTCTTGTTGGTGCCAAGGTTGGGCGGAAATCCACGTCCGCAGACCAACTGGAGATATGTCATGGGTGATGAGAATTCAAAACCAAATTGCACAGCCAAACGAATTTCCTCTGCACGAAATTTCAAGTTTGTTTATGTCTACTTTAAACAGAGAAGAAAATGAAATCACTCCATTAGAATCTGACAAATTCCAACAACTCAAACGACCTGTTAGTGTTCCAGTATCACAGACAATGCCCCCTCCAGTTGTGACAAGTTCTATCAGCACCCCAGTTCTAATTCCTTCAATTGATACAACTTCGCTTAATTCAGTGTCAGGTCCAATTTCGATTCCGGATAGCCGTGGACCATCGAGACAGAGTTCTCGGGAATCAGATGAATGTGAACCGTTCTTGTATTGTGAAGATGGGACTAGGGCTAGAAATCCAGTGAGAAGATCAAATTCGTCTCCAGAAATGTCTGCAAGCTGGAAGAACCCTTTCATGGCTCAAGCGTTGACGGATTCTGGGAAAGATGACACTGGCGCAGAAGATGGACAGAAGAAAAATAAGAAAGATATGAGAGTGTCATGTGAAGCCATTCCGGAGGAAATTTCTGGATTAGGTATGTTCTTATATTTATTTTAATCATTAAACGCTAATAGGGTTATCCAGTATTTTTACCTCCCGCTACCCTTGGTAAGGGAGGTATACGGATCGTTCTAAAAATCGCATATCGAATTTTGGTAAATGACCACGTTTTAAGGTCCCTAGAATCCAATTTTAACATTTTCACAATGATGTCTGTGTGTATGTGTGTGTATATCATAAGTGGTAAATTTTTGCCGGAAACATTTTCAGATTGTTACGAGAGCTAGTTGCCTAGCAATTTATTGAGTGGCATTGACAAAAAAATCACGAGTTGTCAAACGAGTGATTTTTGATCAATGCCACGAGATAAATTGGCAACAGGCTCGAGTAAAGCAATCAGAAAATTTTTCCAGGATACAATTTAACCACGAATGATATTCGGATGACTATTTCCAAAATAAAAATCAGATAATCATCTACATATTTTTTTCCTTGACAAAAACCTTATAATTTTTATTGTGTTTTGAGGTGTTATATTTAAGTTTGCTTTTTCAACGTTTTAAATAGATTCCTGTCTGAATCGACTCGTTTTTAATAAAAATATAACACTGAAAATATACACACTTTGACAGGTATGTAAACAATATGTTTCTAAAACGATAAAAAAAAATCGCTTATCAAAACTCACTTACTTGTAATAATACGCCATCTTATTGGCTTAACGGGTACGAATTTTTTTTTGTGAAGTTGTTTTGTCGAAATGTAACTACTACCTGAATTTAGATTGGCTTATAAATTTATGAGTGAAATAGTCTATAATACTGTTCTCATTGGTTGAATTTTCAAGTGTTTTGCATCATGATTGGTTAACAATTAGTCGTTGATATTAATCTAGTAAATTCTATTCCAACTTAGAAAGATAATAATTCAAGGCCAGTTGAGAAAAATTCTTGACCTGGCCCAAATTCGAACCGCAATCTCTGAGCCCAAGAGACTAGCACTACTTTATCACATTTTTTGATTTTGCTTATTGTAATAATTTACATATTTTTATATTTTTTTTTCGATTGACATTAAAAGTGCGATTTTTTGACAGCTGTCTGTAAAATGTCACTTTTATTGTTTAGCCAATAAAAATATTTTTTATAGTAACCGTTATACAAATGCATAGCAACCGTTCAACAAACGCATAGCAACATAATTTGATGGCGATAACTTACAAAATAATGTATTAAAAATAATCACTAAATTAATATTTTCAGTCGGTAAAAACATAATGTGTTCAATACGGCAGTAACACTGATTTACAGCTTCGGCAAAATTCATTGCCTCGGCTCGGCTTCGTCTCGAAAATGAAACGGTAGCCTCTGCTGTAAATCTGGTATTTTAGTGTCTAATTAAACAAATAACTATTCTTGCATCTTAAATTTGTGATGTAAACTGAAATTTATGTTAGAAAATAAGCTATGCATTATATTGTTGGGTATATAAAAATTAAAGATAGAATTTCTTTACAGGAACAACACCACCATCCCAAACATCTCACAACCCAACCTTACTTTCTTGCCACAGTTGTCCAGGTGATGCCACAACAACAGTAACAGTTACTACAAAACCTCCTCAGAGCCCGACATTATCTTCTCCTGGGCTCTCCCGTCACTCATCTTCCGATTCCAAAAGCTCTAGTCTGGACAAACCTCCTCGCACCGACAAGAAACCAGAAAAGCTTCGTCCGTTAACGATAGAGAAACCAAATCAGCTGGATACATCCATTCCACCAATGAGAAGAGACAGAGGACACACGATTTCAGTGATGAGTCCGGTTTCTAAACCCAGATTGGATACGGTCAGACGGATGGGGTCTCCAAGACCGAGAGATGCACCCAAAAGCGGAATTAATCCTAGTTTTGTGTTTTTGCAATTGTACCACGCAGCGCATTTCGGAAACGGGGCAGAAAAGCCTTTACTTGTCGGATCGAGCCAGATGGTGCAGCGTGCAGTTAAAATTTTAGATTGTATTCCGCCTTATGAAACACATAAAGTTGGAGTTCTTTATGTTGGACCGGGACAATGTAATAGCGAATCGGAAATATTGCGTAACAGTTTCGGTTCTATCAGATATGTGGAATTTTTACATAGATTAGGGACGCTTATTTCACTGCGAAATGCAGACCCTCAAACATTTTTCCTTGGAGGATTAGAGCAAAATGGCCACGATGGTAAATTTGCCTACATTTGGCAAGATGACGTCATGCAAGTTATTTTCCATGTGGCAACTCTAATGCCGTCTAAAGAAAGTGATCCTTCTTGCAACAATAAAAAGTTACATATAGGAAATAATTTCGTTACGATTGTTTACAACGAAAGTGGAGAAGATTTCCAAATTGGAACAATTAAAGGACAATTTAATTATGCTAATATTATTATAGAACCTTTAGATCATGCTACCAATCGTGTAACAGTGAAGACCAAAGACGATCTTGCTGAATATATTGGACATTGTGAACCTAAAATCATTTCCGATCAGAATTTGGCAATCTTAGCTCGGCAGATGGCTCTTCATGCAAATGTAAGTCACGTTTAAAAAAAAGAATGTACGAGTAAACTTGTTTTTATTATATATCATTGAAAAGCTTATAAAATAAGCAAAAACAGATTATTTTCAAAATAAGTTCCCATTTAAAAAATGATAAGTTTGTGTTGTATCTTGAGAATTATTAAGTTTCCAAAAAATATAATTACACCATTTTATTCTACACAAAAAAGTACAAAATTTGTCAAAACAATTTTTCTTTTGACCGGCAAAAAAACTGGACCACCTTCAATATTATCAAACGTAATGCGTTGAATTTGTTCCATAAAGCAGAACCGTTTACATATTTCTTGGTCAATTTTTTGAAACAACATTGATATTCGCCATAGAAATTTTCAATTGTCTTTTGTTTTTGAGTTACAGGCTAAAACTTTTTTTGTTAATTTTATTCGTTAAGAATTATTATTATTATTATTATGTATATGAAACATTTTTTACCTCCCGCTAGGGAGGTAATGTTTTTGGTCCAAAAATTCGATAGTGCGTTTTCAGTGAATTAGGGTCCCCGCCACACGTTTTTACTATTTTTACGATTATGTCTGTCTGTGTGTGTGTGACGATCTTTTCCTCCACGATAACTCTTATAACAAACTTCCAAAAATTTCTATTTTCCATATTTAAGCTTTTTACATTCATATAAATAGTTGATTAGATTTTGGGTAAAATTGGACAACCGGAAGTGATACTTTACTTAAAGCCCATAACAGTTTTTGAATAATCGATATCTTCCATTTTCATTTGACACTAAATTAAAATTTGTTATAAACAATTAAACAAACAACATAGCTAGAAACCTCAGCATACTTCAAATTCACAACGCCAGCACAACGATACCAAATATATACCCATTGAATCCTTGAATTTCGATAACCAAAATAAAATAAAACGTTGTATGTACCACGGGCATAATTAAGATTGTAGCACTCTGGAAAATTAAAGACCTCCTCTACGCGTCGAGTTAGCCATTCTTCGTAATGTATTGGAATATGTCGTGCACTCACCTAAAGTAAAGGTAAAGGTGTTTTATTTACTCTGATTGGTCTCTTGTAGGAACTATAGGCCTCCACAGTTACCCGATCAGACGTTAAGACGGGTTATAGATTTTGTAATCATGGATCCAAATGACAACGAAAATAATTAATAGATACTCGGGCCTTTTCTGTAACTCAGTGCTTAATTTTTAACAAGTGGTTAAAAAAATTAACCAATCAAGGGCCCTATTCTGTAACTCGGTAGTTAATTTTTAACCACTGATTAAAATATTTATCCAATAGATATTGAATTGACAACTAAAAATCCCTTTTTTTTACATGTCAACATACTTGATTGGTTAAAAAAATTAACCACTGAGTTATAAAATAGGCCGTTAAGGGGCCTATTCTGTAACTCAGTGGTTAATTTTTAATTACTGGTTAATTTTTTTAACCAATCAAGTATGTTGACATGTAACAAAAATGGGATTTTTAGTTGTCAAATCAATATCTATTTGATAAAAATTTTAACCAATAGTTAAAAATTAACTACCGAGTTAAAGAATAGGGCCCCAAGTATGTTGATATATAACCAATGTTTTGACTAATTTTAATTGTAAAGTGCGAAGAAGTTATTATTTTTAGTTTGTGTTTTATTCCATGAAAATTGTCAAATAATAACTTTTTAACAGTTCAAAATTAAAATAAGAACACATTGTTGTTGTCAAAGTGACATTGTTCTTGTCAAACTGACAGGCGCACACAAATATGCTGATTCCAAGCACTTCTGTGTGTCTGCTCGCGCTCTATTGGATAAAATATTTAACCAGTTGTTAAAAATTAACCACTGAGTTACAGAATAGGCCCGACTGTATGACAAGTTTGAATGATTGAAAGCAATAGTTTTCGTTCACTGTGTTTAGAATTTGAATCTGAGAAAATGACCGAATATAGCCTCAATGATGTAGCTGACAATAGCTATTATTTTTATTGTCACTTGGATCTATGATTACAAATTACAATTCGTCCTAACGTCCGATCGGATAACTTTGGAGACCTATAGTTTCTACAAGAGGCCAATCAGGATAAATTTAAAAGCAAATTTTGACTCATTGTAGTCACCTTTACCATTCCTAAAGAGTTGGGTCGCTTATTTACCGAACTTCTTGTATGTTATAAGATTATTTTTTTTGTAGTTGGCATCCCGAGTTACTGTTTCTCTCAAATCCCAAGGACAAGATCCCTACGCTTCAAATTGGCTAGAAAGATTACGAAAAATCAAACATCTTCGTACAAGAGTCATTCAAGAATACAACAATTCAGGAGATTTATATTCAGATGATAGTACAGTGAGGTCCAAGAGAATCCAAGATTTCACAGAATATACATAAAATGTTATTTATGATGCTTATTCATTTTAATTATGCCTCTTTTTTTATGTGCAAGAGTTATTATAAAAAATTGATAGATATTATGATTTTGTAGAACTTATTTTTTTAATGCATAAAAATAAGTTTCGTTATATTGATAAATTTTTACTGTAATCCAATGAAATAAATACTTTTAAAACGAATTCTAATCGAGCACTTCAATACATTAGACTAGACCAGTATTTCCCAACCTTTTTTGGTCCGCGAACCCTTATTTTACGATTTTGATTCTCTACAACTTTTATCATTATGAAATTTTCTCCTAAAAGTTATAGTTTAATTTATGTATGTATATAAAATTTGATAATTTTATATAGATTTTTTTTAAAAATGTGATTAGGGCCATCTGACAGAACGACTTGTCTCTGTTTGTGAGTTAAATATAAATTATTTCGCTATTTTTGAATGGAGTTTAGTTACTTTTCTAATTCACAATAATAAAATGAGTCAAAAACGTTTGTGATTCAAATATGGTAAAATATAATGGATAATTTATTATGTACATGTAAATCGAAAAGTGGAGCATAGGCGTTTAATATGAAAAATCAGTTTTTTTTTTTTTTGGGCAGACATTACCTAATTATTTTGTACAAAAATATTTCAAATAAAAGTTATAGAGATTTAAATTCTGCATCCAAATCATGTGAAACGATTATTTTAGCTATTCATGTAAACATAAAAATTAATTATAAAGTTGCAGTTTTTATGAGCTTGTAGTCTAGACAGCCAAGGATTTTTTACGAAAATAAGCAAATGCGTTATTTTTAACTGTCAATTAGAACTTAATTTAGATTACAGTACTAAATTATCACAAGAAGGTAAATGTTTTACTTCGAAGTGACGGGTGAGTGATGGTCTTGGTGATGGTTAAAAACAACGCATTTGTTTATTTTTTGTCATAAATCCATGGCTGCCTAGACTAAAAGCTCATAAAAACTGTAATTTTATAATCAAATTGTACGTTTATATGAAGAGGTTTAATAATCGTTTCACACAACGATCAAATAGACCATTTCAAAAATGTCCGCGACCTTTACGTGTTTAGTTTTTGAACTAGTGCCGTTAAATGGCGGCGTACGAGAAATGTCAAAAAGATTTAAATAAAATGTTTATGCTGAAAATTAAAATTTATCGAAATAAATGGAGAGTATTCATCAGTTATTTATAAATTATATTAATATGATTAGATGATTGATGAGTAACCTAATTTTTTATTTTAGATTATTTTATCATCAGGTTAGGATATTTATCTTGCGATGATTTGTTTCCAGTAATATTAAAATAAATTCAATTTCCATATATTTTATCAATTTTTTTGGTATCCATTGCTGTCTATTTATTCTACGTGACCCACTCTTTCGTTCATATTTGGAGAAAAAGGATGAAATCAAATGTTTTTTTTTTCAATTATTATTACAATCCGGTACGCAACATATAGTATCCGTCATAATTACTATTATTAATTACTTTTACAAGTAAAGAAACAAATGCTAACCAACAAAAATAATCGAACTGTCACCTGTTATATAGTAAACAAAGATGGGTATACGGCACTAACTTTTGTTATCTTTGTCTAAAGTTTGCACATGCGCATTGAATTTTTGAAATGGTCTATATAACTAGACAAAACATTCCCTATCCCTCCTCACTGAATGTTTTGATTTCGGCTGTCCAGATAGAGAAACTAGAGATATGTCTTGTCTAGTTCGAGTATTTCTCACTAGAGGCCACGTAGAGTGTCAGTGTATACTCTAGGTAACATTTGCGCAAAGAAAATCAGATTTCCCATGTTAAACGCCTATGTCCCGCTTTTCGATTTACACGCTGTACATACTTTCTATAAAAAAATTAGACTATATAATAAAATTTGTGCACTTTATAACCTTGTTCCATTTAAGCCATTCAGTATTGTAAAGAATAAAGCAAAGTTTTGACCTGTCTGATTGGCTGAAATTGGAGACAAGTTTACCCAATGTAATTTCGGCTACTTAAAGCTGGCACTGTCAGCGCCATCTGTTGAATGGCTTAAATGGAACAGAGTATAGTAGGCGCGGGCTAACCCAAAATACCGAATGGCGCGCTTAAGACGATCCACCCTTATTTTTTTTTTTTATTTATAATTATTTTTTAATTTTCTTTACATATTTGTAAATTAGGTTTAGGGCCTCATATATCATGGTATTTGGCGGGATGGTTGTGCTTCCGGAAGTGTCATTAACTTTCATATTTCAAATGGAATACCTCATATATTTTTATATATTTGGAATTCAACTATATGCTTGAAGTGCAATTTTATTGAAGAAATAAATTACAAAAGCGTAGGAGAAAATTATGCATAATTAACCTAGTAAGCCAGGTAGATTGTGATGACAAATTGATCATTTTTTTTGTAACAAAATATAGAATTTTATAAAATTAACTTACTATTTAAGCAAATCACTTAAATATTACTCAATATTGGCGACTGAAATCTGAAATTTCCTACAGAGGCGCTGTGTTCATTTAAGATGGCCGACTTAGCTGGTAATTTTCCCTAGGGTTCGCAAGTTTGCCGCTTGGTGGCTACGGGTTAATTTCAGTCGCGAATTATCTCAACTGATTTCCCAGCCTGCCTGATACCGTGGCTTCCTACCAGATTAATTATTCATAATTTTCTCTTACGTTTTTGTAATTTATTTCTTCAATAAAATGCACTTCAAGCATGTCGTTGAATTCGTAATTTTACGTAGAGTCCAAATATATAAAAATATATAGTGTCCCATTTGAAATATGAAAGTAATGTCACTTCCGGTTAAATTAAAAGCGCAACCAGCCTGCTAAATACCCACCATGATTTGTGCCCCCTAAGCCTAGTTTACAAATTAATAAATAAAAATAAAAAATATATATTATAAATAAAAATCTGATCTGGCCAGCACATTACCTTCCGTCAGTTATATGAGGCATTTACGAAAATGCTACCGGTGAACTGTTACCGGTAAACAGCTGTTTATCATGTTAAAGCTACCGGAATCGATATTTTAAGATCGCAAGGTATAAACAGGGGTAGATACATAACCTATAAAAAATTGGAAACTTTGAAACACACACACACACACACACACACATCATCGCAAAAATAGTAAAATCGTATTCTAGGGACAATACCTTCCTTACCTAAATGTGACGGAAGGTAAAAATCAAGTAAAGTACCCCTTCTGTATCCCCCAGAGATTTGGTAATTTTTATATGAATGCAATGTTAAATAAATACCTTGGATATAAAATTTCAAATTTTTAACTGTGTTAGTTAAGGAAATATTTTAAAAAATCAATTTTTTTTCAAGTAAAGTACCCCTTCTGTACCCCCCATAGATTTGTTTGAACAACTATTACAATCTCTAGAAGGAAAAGTCTAAAAATTGAAAAAATCGCAAAGAGTACCCCTTGCGATTTTTTCAGTTCTCCATTTTTGGGTCATTTATAGACCCCTAGCGATATCACGAGCAAAATTACATAAGCATAACAATTTTAATAATGTTTGAACAACTATTACAATCTCCAGAAGGAAAAGTCTAAAAACTGAAAAACGGTCATTTATACACCCCTAGCGATATCAACACTGGATTCTACGAGCAACATTACATAAGCATACCAATTTTCATAATGTTTGCTGTCGCAAAAAAAAATTTAATCGTGCATAGATGCTACTTTCAGGTAGCATCTATGCACGCTAAAAAAATTTTAATCGTACATAGATGCTACTTTCAGGTAGCATCTATGCACGCTAAAAAAATTTTGATCGTGCATAGATACTACTTTCAAGTAGCATCTACGCACGCTAAAAAAATTTTAATCGTGCATAGATGTTACTTTCAAGTAACATCTATGCACGCTAAAAATGAAAAGAGCACTCGGAATTTAAAGATTTTTAAAGGATATACGCTTTAGAAAAGTGTCGAATTATATGTAGGCACGTATTTAAAATATAAAAATAAGATATATTTAAAAAATCAACAAAGTTTAGGGGTCAATGACGTTTTGACCAAATACCTATCAGTAAAAGAATAAATAACACATTTTTTAAAATAAAAATAAATATTTATTGCAATAATTACAAGTACATTATTGTTACAAAATTAATAATAGTACACCCTCTACACAATAAATAACAATCACGATTAGAACAATTACAAACATTTTATTTGTATTATAAGCTAAAAGGAATTCATAGGTGAAGGTAAGGCGTACGATATTTGAAAAAAAAATATTTTTTTGAATATATCCTACACTAACTATATTTTATAATTAAATTATTTATTTAATAATGTATCCTGAGATGTCCTCAAGTGGTCCTTGGTCCTCTGTTGATCCTGTAATCACATAGAAAAACATTATTAGACAGTTATTTCCAAAAACCTACAAAAGATTCTAAATTTCTTGTATGTACATTACCTTTCGACAGTTGTATGTATTTTATATAAATTCCATACAGAAAGTTTCGAGCAAAAAGATCCTATATTTCGAGTAAAATTATAATACAAATATACTGAATATGTCAATTGACACTGACATCTTTCAATCAGAATTTTCTTAATATAGTAGCTATTTCTAGCATAGCTAGCTAATTTATGAAATTTAATTTCTTTATAATTTTATATATAACACTATATTCATTTAATATGAAGTATAAAATGTAGTCAAATCGTATAGAGAATACAATGTTCTTTAATATTTATAATAACATTAAATGTGAAAAAAATTATATTTAACATCGTTTTTTCAAGAAAAACTGTTAAAATCTTCAAATGAGGGTACTTCCGGTTGACCAATTATAACCAAAATCTAATCAGCTCTTCATATGGATGCAACGAAGAGGAATACGAAAAAATTATAATTTTTGGAATTGTATAGAGTTATCGTAGACGAAAATTTTGTTACACACACAGACACACATACATACACACATACAGACATCATCGTAAAAATAGTAAAATCGTGTTCTAGGTACCTTAAAACGTGCTTATTCATTAAAAACTCACCACCGAAATTTTTGACCAAATACAATACCTTTCTTACCTAAAAGTGACGGAAGGTAAAAAAGTTATTAAGGATATTTGTTTTTATTTATTTTCTTTTTTTGTTTCTTTTTATTTTAATTTAACAAGAAAAAATCTGATGTGGCCAGCACATTACCTTCCGTCAGTTCTATGTATTTTAGGCGCTTTCTCTTTAGGGGGAAAATGAACTGATCTTACCTCGTACTGAACTGAACTGAACTACTCCTAAAAAGAACAGTATATATTTTTTTTAAATAAGAAGTTATAGTCTGTTAATTTGATTTTGACATCAAATTCTTTTGCCTTTGTGTATTTAAGTATGGAAGTATTTCTTATGGTAATGAAACATGATATAACGTTTCAAACTAATTAATTTCTTCTATTCATGTCATTTTAATATCAAATACTTACAAAAAAGACAAAATACAAAGCAGTCAGTCATATTGACGTGAGATTGACATTCGGGATCAGTTCAGGAGCTATATGATCCTGTTTCAAAGGTGGTGCTTCGCGGGGGCGGGGACGAAGAAACTGGGTAGTACAAGATCATTTATCCCCTTTTAAAAAGAACGATTTAGGGTAGATGTGTGCTACTCGGAGTTGATCTTCTTAAAAAAAGAAAGCGGCTTTTGTATAAATGTCATACATAAAGTTCCTTGTAAAAGATTATATTTCTTGTACATTACCTTAAGGCAGTTGTATGTATTTTATACAAATTCCATACAGAACAAAAGATCCTATATAACACAAACATACTGTCAACTGCACTTGACATTGACACTTTTCAATCAGAATTTTCTTAATATAGCAGCTGTTTCCAGAGTTATAACATAGCTGACTAATATGTATGATATTTAATTTCTTTATAATTTTTTAAATCTATATCCATTTAATATGAAGTATAAAATGCATCCAAATCGTATAGAGAATAAAATATTCTTTAAAATTTATAATTACATTAAATGTGAAAAAATGATATTTAACATCGTTTTTTCAAGAAAAACTGTTAAAATCTTCAAATGAGGGTACTTCCGGTTGACCAATTCTTACCAGAATCTAATCAGCTCTTCATATGGACGTACAGAAGGAGAATACGAAAGAATTATAATTTTTTGAATTGTAGTATTAGAGTTATCGCATTAGAAAAATTTGTCACACACAGACACACACACACACACACACACACACATACATACACACACACACACATACAGACATCATCGTAAAAATAGTAAAATCGTATTCTAGGGACCCTAAAACGTGCTCATTCATCAAAAACTCACCACCGAATTTTTTGACCAAAGACAATACCTTCCTTACCTAAAGGTGACGGAAGGTAAAAACAGTAAAACTACAATAAATAGAAACAAATAAAAATAAATAAAAACAAATAAAAATAAATAAAAACAAATAATAATAGTAAAACAAATAAAAACACAAAAATAAATTGAAAAATAATTTTTATTTAAAAAATAAGGAAGTGTGCTGGGGGTTTAAACCCACAATCTTTGAAACGCTACCACCATGCAACGATCACTTGCAAATTGAGCTTTCTTTTATAGGACTTAATAATTGTCACAAGTCAAACAAGTAGTGACATCTAACGATTACTCCGTGAGGAGCCTTTATGTATCTCCATCCTTAGTTGTCTCTTTCTGCCCAGCCGAAAACAAAACAAACGGTATGAAGTTATATCTAGTGTATATATGATCGTTGGTATAAAGTACATAACATATAGCCAGGATGCTGCCATCTACGTTGAGCTTCTCCCATTAAATTAATTTCATTTCACTCTATTGGCAACATTGACTGTCAATGTCAAAATTATTTTTGTGGAGGTTATAATTACATAATAAACGAATAACGAATTGTTGACTCATATTTTTTATGAATTCTGTCATTCTTAGAAAGACACAGCGTCCCATATATCTTAAAAATGTTATACGAAGATATACCACAAACTAGAAGTATCATTAATGTGTTAGGTGCTCATCGAAAAGATGACAATTTTACTGAATTACACATTGCTGTGAAAGAAAATAGGTAATATAATCAATAAATAATCATATACGAAGATAATTTCATTATCTTATGTTAAAATCTAGGGTTAGTGAAGTCCAAAAATTAGTACAAAACAAAACACCAATTAATAGTCAAACTAAAAATGGAGTAACAAGCCTTTTATTGTCATGCCTTCTCCCAGTGGATACAATAATACCCAAAATATTGATCAATTCAGGAGCAGACGTTAATCTTTCTGATAACGTCAATTTCAGCCCTTTGCTGGCAGCTTGTAAAACAGAAAAAGTGGAAATTGTAGAACTTTTACTTAAATCGGGAGCAAATATCAATCATCAAGATGACTCCGAATATACCGCACTCCATTACGCCATAGAAAATGATCATTTACAACTTGTAGACTTGTTGCTCCAATCAGGAGCCGATACAAGTCTTTCAGACTGCAATGGATGGAATCCGTTGATGATGGCTCTTCACGAACATGAAGATTGCGCAGAGAAAATTCTTCCGTTTACAGAAGATTTAAACGTTGTGGCTTATAATGGTTGGAGTGCCATAATGTTAGCAGCATCTAACGTTAGTAAAGATATAATTATCAGGTTAATTGAACAAGGCGCGGATGTAAATATTAATGTAGATGGCGTTATGCCCGCTACTTTAAGTTTAGAAAGATGGGACCCGACTATTTTTGAGTATCTCTGGAATCTGACTGATATTGAAATCCTTAAAGAAGAAGGTGAATTTCAAAGTTTTATTGAGGCTATGTTAACTTCAGACTGGATTACTCCTAGGAAAATTCAATATTTCTATAAAGTTTTGGATACCTCTGGAGTAGAATTAAATGCGGGTGGTTATCTTAGAATGTTGGCTAATTATATGGCTAGTTTAGAAAGTGATGAAGAGTTTTTATCGATAGATGTGTGTGGAATTGTTAATAAACTAATGGAAAAAGATGCCAAATTAATTGATTTAGATATAGAAGGATTTATATCTTTATGTTATAGGTATAAATTTGATTATAAGCATAAATTATTTAGAATATTAATGAATAACAACGCAGATTTAAATTATTTTCATTTTATTTATATGTCTGTAGTAAATGACCCACAATTTACTATTTTATTACTACCCTATTGTATTTCCAATAACCCTATTGACATATTAAAATGTATTAGTAGCGTAAAAAGACTTGATATTCCGATGTTAAATCTGATCAAGTCTATTCTAAGATTATGTACACCCTCTTTTAAACTAAGAGAAGACTGCATTAAACAATTGAAATCTTGTGATATAATAGGAGCAGATTGTTGTTGTTATGCTATCCTAATAGCATCTTTAGAATTTCCCTGTAAGAAATACATAAAGTACGATCTCAGCCCCGAAGAAAAACATATTTTACCCGAATTGTATAATGAAGTATTAGAATTTTTATCTATAGATAGATTACCAACTTTGAAAGAGTTATCTAGAGATGTAATTAGAAAATGTTTAGCACCTAATTGTGTATCTACAGAAGAGTATTTAAGTAAATTAAATATGTTGCATTTACCAAAGTTCATGACAGATATAATTCAATGTAAGTCTGTTGTGAGTAATTTGGAATAATTATTTCTATAATAATAGACCTTTTCAATTTAGAGATAGAAGATATGCGCAATGGAGATCTGCGCATAGTAAGAACAAAATAGATTTATGACGTTTATTTCTAAAAAAAAAATTAGACGTAAAATGTGAGATATATCTTTGACAACTTTAAAAAACTTCTCGAAAGAAGTTACAAAAGTTTTTATTGGAGCTAAAATGTCTAACGAGAATACAGGTATTTTAGTGACTGCAATATTTCTGACGTTTCGTTTGACAGCCCAACTGGCAGTTATTGGCGCCATTTTACTTACTAGGTTTGTTAGTGCGATCTGTGTTAGTTTTGCTACCTTGCGTCTACGGTTTACTGCCGCGTCCATATACTTTATATAGAGGCGGCTGTAAAACGTAGACGCGAAGTAGCGAAACGAACAGACCTAATATTTACAACGATAGAAAAAGATAGCTGTTAAATTGAAAAGGTTTATTGTTAATAAGCATTTTAGAATTATATTTTCGTTATTAATGTGCTCTTTGCTCAATTTTACCTTATAATATTTCTTTTACTTGTACATTTTTGACAATGTTATTAATAAATATTTATTTTCATATATTATCGTGTTTTTATTGTTACGTGTAAAGTTAACTTATCTAAAATGATTGAAGATTCCGTTTCATTCTGATTTTTTTGTTTGCCGCATCGTTGTGATAGTGAAATACTATTGTCACTACACGTGCACTACACTGGCGTACAGTGAATTTTGAAAGGGGATGAAAATAAACGTATTCAGGATATTTAGAGTCAATTCATTTACAAAAATATGCTTCCAAAATAAACGTGTCATGTTCTTCCGTAAAAAACCATTCTAACGTGACAACTTGAATAAATAATAATTTAATTCGAAAGATAAAAATCATAAAAACAAACTATGTCAAAAAATTAAAAATACGTAACGCCGCTGACTTCTCCAAATGTCGGTAATATAAGTAACGTAAATGACATTGCCGGTAAATTGATTTCCGTGGATGATGATCAGTGACCTCTATATACAAAATATATATAGAGGTCACTGATGATGATAGACCTTTTAAATTTAACGGTTATCTCTTTCTATCGCTGCAAATATTAAGTAAAATGGCGCCAACAACTGCCAGTTGGGCTGTCAACAAAACGTCAAAAATATTGCAGTCATTAAAATACCTGTATTTGCATTGTAGAACATTTTAGCTCCAATAAAAGTTTTCTCTGTTTACCTAAACGAAAAGTTAAATTTTACGTACTTATTTTCGAACGAAAAATGACACTTTTCAGAAGGTTATCACTTTTCGTCCGCAAAACCTTTTTTGTACGCTTAGCCATCATTTTTCGTCCGGTAAGCCTACTATGATTTAATATTATTGTAATTGTGTGTATACCCTTCCAGTGGTGGAATCCCATGACACAGATAGCTATCTTCAATTTAGCGTAGTTTTAGCGTAGCGTTTTGGTGCTACGATTATTTGGTACTCTTATTCAAAATTGCTATCGCTTTGCTATATAATCGGCTAATTTCGTAAACGTACTAGGCATCCTAATAACATTTGTTATTTACATTGACGTTTATGAAATTTCATATTGAGAAGGATGAAAGGTTATAAAATTTTACATTATTATTTTGAAGGTAAATTGATTATACACTAAATATTTAATAAATATGTATATAATTTAATTATTTTTAGATGCTACCAATTCATTTTGCTAATTATGATGAAATAAGAATTGAGGAGAATAGGCAATTACACTTAGAAAACCGTTTCTTGAAAGAATTAATTAAAGATTCCCATAGCATATTGTATTTTTGTCTTGCTTGTACATTGGAAAAATTTTGAGTCAACATCGTAGGATTTTCTTAAATATAATTAATTATAATTTCTTGGTGCTTAGATGTTGTCCGTTTTTCTTCTTTTTTAGCTGGTTCGTCAACAACTATAATTGAATATACATAGAATTGAATTGTTTGACAGATTGAGATTATATTTACGTATGTACTGTAAATTCCTCTAAATATAGTTAATACAAATCATTATACTACTAATAGTTACAAATGATTCATTATTTGTATTTAGTGTTTTATATTTTATAATTTTTTTACTATAAAAGTATATCACAACGCTTAGCGGTACCTTACAAATGGTGCTACGCTATGTGACGGTAGCAAATGTTCAGAGTACCGAGTTAGCGGTGTCGCTACGAATCATGGGTGAGCGGGAGGGAAACGTCAGGGGTATATAGCTGTGCGCTACTGTAGCGTATTCATGGGATTCCACCACTGATCTGCTATTAGTAAGGTAGACAGAAAAATGTAATATGCATCTCGGCAAAAAATGCATATTATAGAAGAGCCTGAATTTGTAAACAAGCGAGGCTATAATATGAAATTTTTTGTCCTAGGTACAAGAAAAAACGATTGTAACTTCTTTAGAGAAGTTTTTTAAAGATGTCAAAGATTTTTGTCACATTTTACGTTTAAATTTTTTAGAACCAATGAAACAAACGCTATGAATTTGAGTTATTCTTACTATGCGCAGATCCCCATTGCGCAATCTTCTATCTCTTTAAATTGAAAAGGTCTATTTTCATCATAATCAGAACTTTTTCAGGTCACGTGACTTTCATTATTCTGGATCACTCTGGAGTTTTGTATCGTCTAATGTAAATGCCTCGTATTGTTATTGTTTTGTTAATATATTATCATCATATCTTGATTCTATCGCTAATGTTAATCAAGTTAGTCTAAAAAGTACATGAACGGTCGTTAGGTGAATCTGTGGCTGACTCACTTCAGTCTAAAATTTCATACAAAATACAAAACACTGATTTGTTTAAAATATTACAAAAATCTTTAATATTAATAATAAATACATTTTTACACTTTAAATGTTTAAAACATAGGAACGATAATAATAAACGCAAACAAATATTTACATAATAACTACAAATATGCTCCCCATCCAATGTACATCTGACTTAAATTATCAATACTTGTAGCTTCGTGAATTAAATTATTTGCCTGTCCTTCACAAGATAAAGATATTGAAAATGATTTTCCTCTCGTTTTAATCATTCCTTGCAATCGTAGCTCGATGTTTCGAATATGTTCAACCGCCTATAACAAAAATATTAAATTTTATTTCTCCAAGAACCGGTTTCATAAATTTACTTCCAATCTAATAGGCCAATTCTGAACAAATCTGTAAAAAACTGACAAAACACATCTAGTTTTGTTGATTAATTAAAATTATACGTAAGAGTGGCAGGTTTCGTTGCGATTTTGTTCATTATTTACAGATCTGTAAGACTTACAACGGTAATAATAAATAAGTATGTAATTCAGAATAGCCCCCCTTTAACACAACGCTTAACCCACAAATGTATTATAATAAACATGGAATAAGACTTAACTCCAGAATAAACTCTCCATAAACGTTATTTTAACACGGAATTAATCTGGAAATAGGAAATTATTTATAATTACCGGTGTTACAGGTTTATTCAGAATAGGGCCATAAATTTAATTATATGAACATATTGGAATCAGTTTCATTTTCTTAAAACGTTAAATTCATTGCTGTCAAAAAATCGTGTTGCATTTGATAATTTTTTAAAACTAACTTTGTATTATGAAAAAAAGCATTGAAAACAATCAATTATAAATGAAAATATATTCACTTTATATTTAAATAAAAATGTCTTGTTATAATATTTTACGCACAATTGCATTAAATTTGTTTTTTTTTCATCTTAGTTACCATGGCTGAAAATAAAAGATTATACCATGCGAGCGGTAAAGTAGAGCAAAAGCCCGACGACTGGTAAATAAAACGCCAAAAATACAATTGGAAATATAAACAACTGTTATTTAAAAAAAATTATATCCGCTAAAGCTTCAGTAGTTTATAATAGAATTGATTGAGGAATTTCTTTAGAAATTACCTCCAAAGCTCTATTGTTTTATGGCATGGTCACCCGGCCACGTAAACTTTTTACATAGGTATCAACAAACTTTAAATGTATTTACAAAATAATTTAAAAACATTTCATTTGGTTGCAATATTGCGTAAAACGTTGTACATTCCTCAGGCCGAAAGAAGTTTACACCCTTGGACGCATAAATAATAATAATAATAATAATAATAATAATAATAATAATAATAATAATAATAATAATAATAATAATATTTTTATTGACCATTTTATGTAATACATTTATGGCAAGTCACAAAATATATTAGCAATATACATAAATAAATAAATTAGACAAAGTTAATCACAAAATAATTGGAGTATTTAAAAACTCCTGCACTGTGTAGAAGCACTGAGACAGCAAATAATTCTTTAACCATATTTTAAGTTTAGTAAAATTCATATTTCTAATATTACTAGGTAATTTATTATAAAGAGAAATATTTGGAGAATTTTTTTTAGAACATTCTAATTTAATATGCGGAGAGCGTAAATTTTGAGCATTTCTTGTGTTATATTGATGGACATCATTATTTGATATGAATGTTTTTATTTTTGTGAATGTCAAGCAAATTGTGGTAGATATACAGACAGGGAAAAGACTTAATTTTTAGTTTAATAAATATAGGACGACCATGTGTATTTATCGGAGCTTTATCAATTAAACGTATGATCTTTTTTTGGGGGACAAAAATTTTTCCTGCATGGACAGAGTTACCCCAAACAGTTATAGCATATGTCAAATGACTTTCGAATAAAGCGAAATAAATTGATCTTAATGTGTCTGTTGATACGTACTTGGATAAGTTTCTGGAAAGAAATATTACTGATGCAAGTTTATTTTGAAGTTTGTCTATTTGATATATCCAATTTAAGTGAGGATCAATATTTAAGCCTAGAAGTACTACAAATTTTAGCTGATCTGTATTTAGTCTACGTGATAGGATTAATTTTTGAGTTTTTCCTTGATTAAATTTGAGTTTGTTTAATGTAAACCAATTTCTTGCATCAGATTCTAGCTGTTCCATATTCATTTCAAGATTTTTTAAATTATTATCTGACGATATTAGGGTGGTATCATCGGCAAAAAGGATACATTCACCACCGATTACACTACAGGGAAAATCGTTGATGTAAATATTGAAAAGTAATGGCCCCAATATAGAACCTTGAGGCACTCCATGGTTGACAATTAGGAAATTAGAGCAAATGTTATTCATATGAATATATTGTTATCGTCTGTCTAGGTAGGATTGAATTAATTTGTGAGAAGATCCTCTTATTCCATAAGATAAGAGTTTATCTAATAGAATGGAGTGCGATACGCAATCGAACGCTTTAGTTAAGTCACAAAGCGTGATAGCAACTAGTTTCTTATCTTCGTAACATTCGACAGTTTTTTCAACAAGTTTTGAAATTGCTTCAGAAGTAGATTTAGATTGACGAAAGCCAAATTGGCAAGAATTTAAGATTGAATATTTAGAAATGAAATCTAGTCGTTTTTTAATTAGAGTTTCAAATATTTTCCCAAAGATGGGTAGTGTCGCTGTGGGTCTATAATTGTTTAGATCGGATTTATCGCCTTTTTTATAAATTGGTAATATTTTTTGCTACTTTAAAGACGTCAGGAAAAATACTTTCAGCTCTGCATTTATTGCAGAGGCTTGTGAGTGGAGAAGCGATAATATGAACGATATGTTTAAGTAAAAGACTATTTAATTCGTAAATATCAGGACAATTTGACTTGCTTAAATTTAGGATTGTTAAAGTAACTTCTTCAACTGTTATATCTTCCATATAAAAAGAATACGCGTCGGGCTTCAAATTTCGTCCGCAGGCGTAAACCTTTTCTTTCGACCCACAATAAGCAAATAACTATTCTATTTGCTGACTTATTTTCTTACCTGTTCGTTGGTTCTTTCGGCCTCAGCATTCACATCAGATTTCAGAAGTTGATTTCTGGGCCAAGAAAGTAATGGATCATAAACAAATGGTCGAACTATAGACATCAATGTGTCTGTGTGAGTTCGTAAAACTCTGAGAGTTACAGCGCATGTTCTTCTAAATATACCTTCAACTCCTAAAGGACCCATGGCTTCTACCATGTTGTGGGTGAGACGGAAAGGGACTCTTTCGGGCCAATCAAACGTCTCCCCTAAGGAAACAAAATAATGTTTTTTTTTATATGGCTCGCTCAGAAAATGGTATAATTTTTAATAATTAAATTATTTCAATGCTAACTAATTTAATGTATTCATAAATTGAGTTTAAATATTAAATTGAAGGTTTATATAAATGAAATTAATGAAAAGGTGGAACAAATTCGAGTTCCTTATATGAAAAACTTTCTTATTATGCACGCTACGGAAAATTGATGTAGGTCAACATTAATAGGCACCACAAGAATTTTCTATCGTCTTTTGTTTTTGAGCTACAAGCTAAAACTTGATTTTCGCTTATTTTGAAAATACCTCGTATCTCGTTTATTATAAAAGATAAAGAAAAAATGTATAGATAGTTTTTATACGGCTTTTTAGTAGAATAACGTGGTGTATTTAGATTTTTTCGGAACTTAATAGTTCTCGAGATATAACACAAACATAATATTTTTTTAATGGAAACATAAAGGATGAAATCAAAAGATGGAAACATGGTTTTTCTCGGATGTTACAGACATAAGAAAAATGTTTACATAAAGTTTTTAGTACTTCTATATAGTAAGCTAACGAAATCTGTATAAATCTGGTTAAAATAAAATATAATTTTCGTAGATATTACTATTTTTTGTACTATTTTTAAATGGAACAGCCTGTATATTCTGACACCGATTATTGGAAATTATTTTTACCTTCCGTCGTACCTTTAGGTAAGGAAGGTATTGTTTTTGGTGAAAAAATTCGATGGTGAGTTTTTAATGAACAAGCTCATTTTAGAGTCCCTAGAACACGATTTTACTATTTTTGCGATGATGTCTGTATGTCTGTGTGTGTGACGTTTTCTTCTCCGTCGATAACTCCAACACTACAATTCTAAAATTATAATTCTTTCGTATTCCATATGAAGAGCTGATTAGATTAGATTTTAACAGTTTTTCTTGAAAAAATGCTGTTAAATATTATTTTTTCACATTTAATGTTATTATAAATATTAAGGAATATTTTATTCTCTATATGATTTGACTACATTTTATACTTCATATTGAGTTAAAAAATTATAAAGAAATTAAATTTTATGCAATAACATTGGAAACAGCTAATATAATTTTAAAAATTTTGATAGACATATGTCATTGTCAAGTGCGATTGACATGTTTGTGTTATAATTTTACAATCAATTCTAAGTAACTTTCTGTATGGAATTTGTATAAAATGCGTAGAACTGAGGGAAGGTAATGTACTGGAAATATACAATCTTTCACAAGAAACTGTCTGTATGGAATTTGTATAAAATACATAGAACTGACGAACGAACTGACGGAAGGTAATGTGCTGGCCACATCAGATTTTTTTTTAAATGTATAATGGTTTTTGTCTTTATATTTGATAGTTTTTGAGTTATTGAAGGAAATATTAAAATGTTTTCTCTCAAAGTAAAGTGTGCCTTGACAAGAAAATTACATCAGAGTTTCGTCAAATATGAATTCTGTTTTGTTCGTTACGTTACTGTTAGATTAAAGTATTTTTTGAAAATTTGCAAGCGAAGAAGTCATAATTTTCATAAGTACAAGGTGTCTCATTTTCGATGTTTTTTAAGGTATCTCAGGTAATATTAACGATAGATCAAAACCGTTTGCACATTGCAGGGTCAACTTTTTGAGAAAAGTTTAATAGTAACCACAGGAATTTTTGATCTTCTTTTGTTTCGTTTTTCGTTCATTTTGAAAATGTATCATATCTTATATATTACGAGAGTTAGAGAAAAATTGTTTTTACAAAAATTTTACCGTTTTTTAAATAGAATAAAATGGCGTAATTAGATTTTTTGAAAACTTAATAATTCTCGAGATATAACACAAACATATGATTTTTTAAATGGGAACCTATGTTAAAAATAGTCTCGTCTTTTTGCTTATTTTATAAGCTTTTCAATGATACATAACAAGTCTATATTCTTTTGTTTTAAACATTAATAAAAGACGAATTATTAATTTATTGAGGTGAAAATATTGGAAATTGTTAAGAAACAAGTGAAAAAAAGTATTACAAATCATCATTTGTTTATTTTGATTCAATATCTATCAATTATATGTTCTCAAAATTATTCATAACCAATTATTTTCGGGATAGTTAAATTACTAATTATCGAAGTTATAGTTGGCTTTGACACAATTCGAAAAAGATGGTTTAATATGCTTTTGAAGTAAATACATTGAAAAAATGAGTAAAACTGAAACAAATAGTATTAGAAATTTGCAAATGATGATCTGTAATAGATTTTTTTCATTTGTTTCTTAATAATTTTTAATATTTTCACCCCAATAAATTAATAATTCGTCTTTTATTAATGTTTAAAACAAAAGAATGTAGACTTGTTATATATCATTGAAAAGCTTATAAATTAAGCAAAAAGACGAATCTATTTTCAACATAGGTTCCCATTAAAAAAAAAACATAAGTTTGTGTTATATCTCGAGAATTATTAGGTGTACAAAAAATCTAATTACGCCATTTTATTCTATCTAAGAATCGGTAAATTTTTTGTAAAAACAATTTTTCTCTAACTAACTATCATAATAAATAAGATATGATATATTTTCAAAATGAACGAAAAACGAGTTTTTGCCTGTAGCTCAGAAACAAAAGAAGATCGAAAATTCCTGTGGTGACTATTAAACTTTTCTCGAAAAGTTGACCCTGTAATGTGCAATTGGTTTTGATCTATCGTTAATATTTCCCGAGATACCTTAAAAAAACATCGAAAATGAGAGAAAATAAAGTCAGATTTGACCTATTCTAAAAGCTGTACACCCTGTACAGCTTTTAGAATAGGTCAAATCTGACTTTATTTTTGCAAAAAACATAAATACCTACCTGCTTCCGCGCTTGAGTTTTGTGTTTCTTTGTTATATTTTTGCACCAAAAGGTATTTTAGAATTCATACTATATTATTTAGCCCTAGCCGTGTGCTTACACGATGTGTAAATTATAAAATTTTGAAGCTTAAATAATGCCTGGGAATAATATTCTGCTTACCTTTGTTAAAGAGGCAGTTGAAATCCACATGCATTGTATCCCCATTTGTCGAATCGAACAATATGTTCTCTCCGTGTCTGTCACCCAATCCAAGTATATATCCGACCATAGAGAAAACCGCCGACGTTCTGACATAAGCAGTTCTTGCATGGTACCAGCAATGAGCGTCCGGAAAAGTTCTCCTAAACCACTCACTCAAAACTGGCGGATGACGGGGTAAAAGTTGTTTTTCAAACACGTCGCGTTTCTTGGAAAGAGGATCTCGGACATTGCACATCATGGATTTGAGTTCGCGGTTAGATACAATAATGCCTAAAAATGTGAGAGATTCAGGGTAGCAATGGCGAGTAATTATCAAATTTTGCATATTTACCTCTCTGTTTGTAGATCTTCATCAAAATCGGCCGCAATCCAACCAAATTATCTACCCATTCAATAATACCACACTCTTCATTTAATGGCACTACAGAATAAGTTCTAATGCATAATCGCCTTTGTCTAGATTCTGCTTCACGATGTAAGTATAAATTAACAACGTCGTTGAATTCCATAAGTCGCGAATCTTTACGTAAATCATCTTTTGGCTTTAACATATGTATGTATTTCTTCCCATCCGAACCTAAAAGAAATAAAATTGAAATATTTTTATGTTCAAATTTCGAAGTATACAGGATGTTGACGGTCGTGTGCGAATATAGGAATATAACATAGGATTTTAATTTACGGCAAAATCTATAGAGTGCAACGTGGTATACAAAACTGTTTTTAATTTTTTTATGTTTCTGTCCTCTATTTTTTTAAAAGAATAGAATGTTGTTATCTTATTTTCTGGTTTTCATAAATTATTTATAAACGTTAATTTGACTTATGGAAAAGAAATAAATTAAATAATGAATGTTTATTCAAATGAGGAACGTATCTTTGTTATAAAGGAATACTATGATGAAAATAGTTATAAAAGAATACGAAATTTATTTTCCATATCAAATTGACGTTTATAAATAATTTATGAAAACTAGAAAAAAGAAAACAAGTGTCATTACTATTACACTAATAAACCGAACTTTTGAAATTTCTTTTTAAAATTGTGAAGAACCTGTACTATATTTCAGATAAGAATAGACTTGGTGGCGCTGTTGAACCAGCCTGTTTTACACACATAAAACTTATAAATTAGTTTTGTTTCATACTTGACAGCTCGAAACGTCAAAATTTGATAATTTTTAATTATTTAGTAAATAAACAGTTACTTAACGTTGTTAAATAGATTATAAAATCAAAATGGAACAAATAATATACCTTCTTTATATATTGCTATTGTAAACTTGGTTTCCGTTTAGACCAATCAGAAAGCTCGAATTGTAAGCCTTATCTTACTCCTAAGTCTATTCTTATCTGAAATACAGTATAGAAACATAATAAAAAATGTAGAAACAGTTTTGTATACAATATTTAATTCTGAAAAACTTCACACCTATAGTTTTTGTCGTAAAATGAATAGGAAAGCAGGAAATCGCAGAACTAAAATTCCAATGTTCGCACCTGACCGTCAACGCCCTGTATATTTACCTAAGAAAGTAACTTTTCTGGGCCTTTGTAAAGATTGTATAACTTGAACTTCATCTTCTACATTAACAATATAAACCATATTGTGTGGGAATGGGTTATATTGACTATTAGAATATTCTGGATTGGGTAAAATTAATTTTCTCATTTTTTGTACAGGCATCATTATTTCACTAAAATCTCCGTTACTCAAAATCCTATAACAAAAATAATTTCCACATAATTTTTATTTTATAAAGAAATAAAACTACATAAGGGTGTTTCTATATATGGAGCAAATTCTAAGAGTATACAGGCGTTTCCTTTAAAAAACGAATACTTTTTTGGGCGATTTAATGACTTTAGAGAAAAATGTTTTATACAAAATTTGATGAAGAATAAGGGGCTAATTTATTAGTAATAACAAACCGAAAATTCAACCAGTGGTTCTCAAACGGTAGAATAAAATTATATATTCTTAATTGATACCCTATATAATTTTTAGTCCATTAGATGGAGATTTTTTTGTGATTTCAGCAACACAAATATTGCATATGGTTATATAACAATATTTTGAGAAAAATGGTATTAAAAATTAGAAATAATGTTACAATATTTAAATTGGCTACGCAATACACAACTATTGATACGACTGTTGCCTAGCTAACTAGTAGTAAACTCTTTCTTTATTACATTATCTCTAATTTTGAAAATCATTTTTCTCAAAATAATTCTCATATAACCCTATACAATGTTTATATCGGTGAAATGAAAAAAAAAATTTATCTAATGTAGGGTTGCCAACCGTACTATATACTATATTTTGATTTGATGTACTGTATACTGTTGAAAAATAATATAGAATACAAAAATTCTATATTTTTTAATCATTGACCAAGTCAAAACTTTTAATGCTATTTTTAAATGAGTAAAGGTGTGAACGTGCTGAAATCTATATCGCTAATCTGAGTTCTGATGAAAATCTGAATTTCTGATCTGAACACACCCTAAGATTTGGGTAACGGAGTTAATCTAGTTATACTTCATTTCGCGTAACAAAATAGTAGATGGTGTTTGAGCGCAGACCGTTTTTATATGCATTAAAGATATAATTTTATTCCGTAAAACCAAACTTTGTCAATAATAAATATCATTATCTGTGAAAATGTACAAGGCCTGAATATTAAAAATTATAACAAAACATGGTTAAACATCACTTAATTCTGTAGACTTTATTTATCTACCTAACTAACAACTGACAAGTGATATTTTGTTCGTTTTTGTGAACTAAGTTTGCATTCTAACCAATCAAAGGGTAGAATTTATATCCCCATCTAAACCAACGCTATTTCCCTACGTGAAATGAAGTTCCTATAATAGTCGCGTTCTTTTTATCATTTGCCTCATCTCATCTCACAATGAGATGAGTATGACATGAACTGAGCTGAAATCAAGTGAGATTTTTATGAAGTAAAAAGAACGGCAATACACAAATTTTGTTGGTAACTTGAACGACTGATGTCTGTGATACTTTTCAACGGTCAACCACGATATCTTCAGGTATTATTTAGGATCGCCCACTATGAGTGGGCATTATTTAGGCTTCTATTATTCTGTCGATTACATAATAACATATAGTGCGACATATTCTAAAATGTTTCAATTATACAGTACTATAACTTTCACATGATTTTCAATTCTATGAAGTTTACGTCTCTTTACTATATTATTTTCCAAGGAATTGTCTGCATATTTATTTATTCTTCAAATAATAATAATATTTATTAAAGGAATAAAGAAATAATCATAAGAACCAAACTAATTGTATGTGACAGCCCGTGACAGCAAAACATTTATCCCCATCATTCGTCTAAGATTAAAAACTCAACAAGGGAACGGGGGTGGAACTCTTCTCACTTCGGTCTCACTTTATCTCATCTCCGTTAGGATAAAAAGAACGGTCAAAATTAGCGAGGCAACTGAGGTGAGTTGAGATGAACTAAGGTCTCATGTAAAAAGTGGTAAAAAGAACGCGACTATTAGTCGCGTTCTTTATTATTGTGGGTTAATAATAAAAAATGCAAAAACGGAGAAAGGTTGCAGAAATATATAACAGATTGGGAAGAATCATTCCAGAGTGATTAACCAAAGATCAAAATAACGAATATGTAGCAAGTTGCAATACACATTTAAATAACTTTTTTTTAAACGACCTATATTTACAACCGCTTTTCATTGGCGTACTATATTTTTCAACCATATTTTCTTGTTTTGATCTCTGAAGTACTATATTTGACAGAAAAAAAGTTGTCAACCCTAATCTAATGGGCTAAAAATTATATATAGTATCATGTAAAAAATATAATTTTTTTCTTCAATTTGAGAACCACTAGTTGAATTTTCGGTTTGTTATTACTGATAAATTAGCTCCTTATTCTTGATTATATTTTAAATTATATAACATTTTTATCTAAAGTCATTAATTCGCACAAAAAAGCACTGGTTGTATTAAAGGAACACCCTGTGTACAAGAAAGGTATACAACAATGAGTAGGAGACCAAAAATGAAGAACAATTAAAGCAAAATATTTTTGAAAAGGTAGGTTAAGTAAACTTTGAAAGTGGCCAGACTCATTAGGCAAGTCAGAACTAAACTTCGTCGAAAGAAGAAAACGGACACTAGCTCTATATTAAATATGAATAATGAAGCTTAAACTATATTAATGATTGTAGTAATAAGCAAGTTCAATATACAAGTAGCATACTATTCGTAGAATCTTACCTTAATAAACTTCTGCACAAAGTGTGTACACTAGCAGTAACTACTCCCTCGCTGATTGGTTTATTGCAAAGTTCGATTAGTTTCTCGGCCAATCGATTAAAATCTAAGACTAGTTTCATATATCTTGAGTTTTTGATCCGTTCGTCTTGCAATATTTCTTGACATCTTCGGGAACGCATAGCGTACGCGGATTTAGATACAGACATTATCATCCACATTGATTGTTGAGGATATTTGAGAATAAGTTTAATCAATATTGATTTTATTTGCATATAAACCTACAAAAAGAATATATGTATAAGTATTCAACTTTCACCAGGGCAAGAAACCGAAAAAAAATATTATTAATGGTTAACCGAAATCAGGAACGTAAATTTAATAGCGATTTTTGTTCAAAAATCGGTTCCGGTTGATAAAATCATACAGGAATAAAAAAAAACTGTTATTCGTACAAATTATTTTTTCTACACTCGTTGAAAATAGTTATTTAATTTTATAATTATTTTCATCGTTGTCATCATTTTGAGGTGTACTAAGTGAAACAAATTTTATTGATGGTTACTAGGCAATAAAATATTGCGTTCTCTGCTGGAATATTACTTTCACTGCCACCAACAGAGATATTAAAACTTTAGAGCCTAGCAACTGTCAATAAGATTAAAATTTTAGCGGCAATACCTAGGCCCTTCCACCATTTTTTTAATTTCATCTACAGGTGAAAAAAAAATATAATAAGTATGGTCTCCCAGAATTTTAAAAAATAAATGTGACATCTCAAATATGTTTTCATCAAAAATTTCTATTCAAATAAAAACCATTTGAGAAATGGCAGTGGCATAAGTGATGAAGCTGTTCCGCATTTTTATAACTATTTATTGCCATTCGTTAAACCCTTGGTAGGTCTTTTAGTCGCCAACCAAAATCATTCTGTATTTCTTTATTAATATTTATTATTAAGCATATACTTTCGCTTTTTTACTAATTTGGAGTTACTTTTATTTAAAAAAAGTTAAAAAGAGTAAACAAAATGCGTTTCCCCTTTTTAGTAAAGACTGTTAAAAACGGTGTTTAAAAAATACATTTCGATTAAAAGTTACGTTTTTTCACGATTTTTACTTACGTACTAATATAAACACACCATTTTTCATAACGATTCTGAAATTTATACATTCATGCAACAATCACATTTTTAATCTACCAATAATTTCGCCTGGTCCACATTTATAATTACTTTCATTCAAAATTTTCACATAGAAATTTTCAGATGAACGAATCATCTCAAATGATTCAATCCCCATCCAGGCCCGGTTTTAGGCGGGTGCGAGAGGTGCGGTGCACCCGGCCTCGCGCTTATACCGGCCCCGTACGTTCTTGGCTTTGTGTTATGCTTGTTCTATAATATAATTTCATTTGTATCCACAATTTCTACTAGTAATAAAAAAAATAATTTATTTTTATACCTTATAAATACCTAAGATTTCATCAAGTACACAGTAGTGCCATCTCTTAGGCCTGGTGACAGGCGCAGGTCACTCAACAACTATAAACCCGCCGCAATAAATAACTTTGCAGCATCAAAAGCACGAAATAGTATATTGTATAACTAGTGCTGAAAGTTGGATATTTCACACGAGTGTGAAGTTTGAGCCACGAGCCGAAGGCGAGTGGTTTAATCACACGAGTATGAAATACCCTTTCAGCACGTGTTGTACACGATACTTTTCCGACGACCACAATTTGTTGAATTGATATAACTGTATATACATATTAAAACAGATTATGTTAACATCATTGCTATCAGAATTCACCAAAAATTGTTAAAATCTGATAAATCAGGGTCCAACCTTCTTAATCCGTGTAAATTCAGCAAATTATCTGTAACTGTCAAACTTTTAAATACAAATTTTTAGGTTAGTTCGCTCAGATATCGCAGCGTGTGATAAAATCATATCACACAGTTGCGGACGCATCTGATTGGCTAACGAGCTTTCATATCACACAGCATTGCTAGTGATGTGCAATGACCAACTTTCAGTAATAGTTTAGCGTGTGAATTTATGTACTTTTCGTAGTGGTCGTCGGAAAAGTTCATTTTTATATGTACTAGTCTTCGTATCACGTAAGAAAGTAGCTATTTTCTTACATGAAATGAACAATAACAAAGTCTCTCCATTATTTATAATATACCTTTGTTTCATTATAATTATATTATACAGTGTGATCAATAAAATTCCTAACTCGGAGTAGGCTTTGAACTGAGAAACGTATGTCTGATCATTATTCAATTCAAAAGTCAAGATGTCAAAATTGATCTTGAAATGTAATTTTAAGGAGAAAAGACAATAAAGAAGGTTACAGTACATTGACATTCGCCGTTTTCTAATTTGTTTTCATTTCTTAAATAAGATTCAAGAAAATCTTTGATTTCTTTAGATAACATTTTTGACAATATCTCATGTCAAATTGACATTTATATCTTGTTCCATTTAAGCCATTCAGTATTGTAGAGCATAGGGCATAGTTTTGACCTCTCTGATTGGCAGAAATTGGAAGCATGAGACAAGTTTGTCCAATGTAATTTCGGCTACTTAAAATTGGCGCTGATGCGAGCGACATCTGCTGAATGACTTAAATGGAACAGAGTATAATTAAATATTTTTAAATTGACATACGTTTCTTTGTTCATAGCCTACTCCGAGTTAGGAATTTTTTGAACACACTGTATTATAATAAAAAAATGTCGATAATAAAACAGGGTTGCCAGCGTCCCGTATATATGGGATTGTCCCCTATTTCAGCTAAAATTTGAGCGTCCCGTAAAGTACTGTACTATATTTCAATTTAAATGTCTTGTAATGAAAGCGCAAATTTTATTAGAAAAATGAAGATACGAATAAAAATTTATTGGCAGCTGCAAAATCGCATAAGAAATATAAAATTAAAAATGTTTTTTAATATTTAAGACTGACAATGTTACTTTTGTTATAGAATTTTTCTTAATTTTATGTTAATCTTTTATTTTAATGTATTATTTATGAAGATGACATATTACCGATATCTGCGAACAAAGCAGATTGGCACACCCAGCAATGGGTAATATGCCGTGATGATATATTTATTTATTACTTATGAAAATGTTTTCTTACAATAAAATAAATTATTAGTTTCTGGCTTCTATCCGATTTTAATTTTTTAAGAATTTGTTAAATTTGCTTCATTGTAAAGAACTCTATATCTTACTTTGCATTAAAACACGTTTGACCTTGAAAATTTTCAAAAAATCGACTGCGGCGCATTTTTCCTCACAAAATTTAACTTCATCGGTATATGTCCCGTATTGTGAACTTATAAATCTGGCAATTCTAATAAAAATATTTTGTAATTATTTCTTCATATTTTAAAGTGGCCCCGCAAAAAGATTTTGCACCCGGCCTCACAAGATCTAAGACGGGTACTGTCCCCATCATTCAACAACATTCTTCCTAATCACAAAATCATCCCTCTCAAATACTAACACTTATCAACATTAAATGTTAATAATTTATTTTCTCTTTTCTTACCTCTCTTACAGGATGACAGATTCTAGAGACCAATTGTGAAAATGCAGACAAAAACATATACGCTGGTAGGCGATCCAAATACGTATCAATAAGTTTGATCATTTTAAATAACGTATTCTTCTTTATATCTCTGGCTTCGGCGCTGTCCAAAGGTCTGGATTCTACTATTCTAGTGCCATAATCACACCAAATACTCAACATTCGAGGCATGGATTGATAGATGTAAGTGCTGCCATATTGTAAAGATTTCCCGAAACAGTTTATAATGTGGATCTGTATTTCTCCACCTTTTAAATCTTTGTCTTCGTCGCTCATTGTGGAGAACACTCTATCGTAGTATTGGGCCAAACAAACCTAAAGAATATTAAATAACATTTGTGACTGATTTGTTAATTTTTACGTAAAAGACATTGGGTATGTTCAATGAGACCAGCAAAACAGCAAAACTAGCAAAACCAGCAGGACAGGTCGCTGTTGAACAACACATTTCATGGTATGGTGAGACATTTTGTATGATATTTTCTTGTTTACTTCATTGGGGCTGTGATGTCACGGCAATATTAAGGGTGGATTGCATGAAAGCGGGTTAACCCTCGAGTTACGCTAACCCAGGGTTACATACACAAACAGAGAGTTTCCAGCCTATTTGACAGCTAATCTCGGGTCAAAAAATAACTCACCGATTTGCACGGGTTAACCCACAAATAGCAAAATACATATGACTGACAGTTGTCATTTCACGCGTCATATTTAATACAAAAAAGTAATTTTGTGTTTCGTGTTAAATATGACGCGTGAAATGACAAATGTCGGCCAATTGCATTTTGCTATTTGTGGGTTAACCCATGCAAATCGGTGAGTTATTTTTGACCTGAGGTTAGCTGTCAAATAGGCTGAAAACTCTCTATTTGTGTATATAACCCTGGGTTAGCGTAACTCGAGGGTTAACCCACTTTCATGCAATCCACCCTAAATAATGTTTAATTTCACTTTTTACCTCCCGTCATACCGTAGGTAAGGGAGGTAATCTAATCGTGCCAAAAATTCGATGGTGAGTTTTCAGTAAATAAGCACGAATTAGGGTCCCTACAACACGTTTTTACTATTTTTACGATGTGTGTGTGTGTGTGTGTGTGACGATTTTTTCGTCCACGATAACTATTTTCCGTATTTAAGCTTCCTGCATTCATATAACGAGTTCATTATATTTTAGGTAAAATCGGATAAATGGAAGTGATACTTTACTTGAAGCCCATAACAGTTTTTAATGAAAAACTATATTAAAATGTAATCCAAAACTTTTCAATTTTAGTATTTAAGGCTTCTATATCATGGAAAACAACATATTAGATTTTGGCTAAAATTAATCAACCAGAAGTGATACTTTACTTAAAGCTCTGAACAGATTCTCGTGAAAAATATATTATGATATACTCCAAAACTTGTCAAATTTAGTATTTACGACTTTTATGTGAAGGGGAACAACATATTAAATTTTGGATACAATAGATAAACCGGAAGTGATACTTTACTTGAAGCTCTGAACATATTTTTGTGAAAAATATATTGATATATTCCAAAACTTGTTAAATTTAGTACTTATTATTTTTATATAACGGGAAGCAACATATTAGATTTTGGCTAAAATTGATAAACCGGAAGTGGTACTTTATTTGAAGCTCTGAACAGATTTTCGTGAAAAATAAATTGCTACAATCCAAAACTTTTCAAATTTGGTATTTAAGACTTTTATATTAATGAGAACGACATATTAGTTGTTTTCTAAAATTGATAAACCGGAAGTACTACTTTACAGGAAACTATAAACAGATTTTCTTGAAAAAATATATTAAAACATGATCCAGAACTTCTCAAATTTGATATTTAAAACACGTGTATAATTTGAAAAAACATTAGATATTGACTATACCTATATGATAAACCGGAAGTGGTACTTAATTTGGAGCTCTTAACAGATTTTCGAGGAAAAACATAATAAAATATAATCCAAAATTTGGTATTACAGACTTTTCTATTTATTGGAACAACAAATTAGATTTTGTTTACGAACGATTAACCGGAAGTGATACTTTACTTAAAGTTCATTGCTATTTCAAACATGGAATTGACGGGAGGTCAGTGTTGGCCACATCAGATTTTTTAAAAATAAAATACACTTTATAATTAATCATTATTAAACATTAGTTTAATTACAACACTAAAGGCTAAACTTGTGCAACACATTTTTTAAAAAAAAAAAGGTTTGCGGGTTTTGTTTTGGAAACTTCCGTTATTATTTGGAAATCGGAAAAACAAGTAAATATTACGTATGGGGAAATGTCTTTTAGAATTGAAAATATAATAAATATTACCTGACTTTTCTCCCATTCTCTGTAGGTATCCACTGCTTCTCTATAATTTGTGATATTTACATCCATATCTACGTTAGAAGTTTCGTCATTGTACGTAGCAATCAGCAATTTTGCTTCTGCGCACAATTTTCTAAAAGAAACAAAAAAATCTTCATTTCACTCAAGTTGTTAAGAAAGTCAATCAACATGCAGTGTACAAATTCAACAACCAGTATAATTTTTTGAGCTGAATTCGAAGGTAAATTAATAGTATATTAAAGAACGTGTTTTATAAGATATGTTTTTTTCGCACGTGTCAAAATTTAGAAAACGAGCGTTAGCGAGTCTTCTAATTGACAAGTGCGAAAGAAAGTCTTATAAAATGAGTTCTTTATACTTTTTTTATATTTTGCGCCTTCTATAATAACATTTACTTACTCAATTTGTGATTATATTTGTAACCATTTGTACATTTTCATGTAAATAATCTTCCCTAAATAAAAAAAATAATAATAATTTCCACATTATATTATTAAAATGAATTGTCAATTAACTAAAAATAAATTAGGTAAAAATGGGTTAAAGAAAAGTCATCTAGTACCAACCGTCTAAAACAAAAAAATGCGTATCGAAATGACTTCATTATGAACGCAAAATATAAAAAATATGTTTGTGATTCACTCGAAATTTAAAAAAATTGGGGCCACTTCCTTGTTATTGTTTTGAATATATTTTAGTTTAAATGACCTAATACATAGTTATTTATTATATGATAATAATCTCACCTTTCCATCTTTCTTAAAGAAGGGTCCATATCTTTAAAAGTCACAGCATCAGGGAAATATTCTTCCACACCTCTTTTTAGGGTACTGAAAGCTAAATCTTGGTCTTCTCTAGCCCAATAAAGTTTAGCTTTTTCAATGAAAAGCTCCATTGGTTTGTATTGTTCTGCTTTTAATATATAAATATAAGCCTGTTGGAAAATAGAAGATTTTCTTGCAATTTCTGCGCTCTTGAGCCAATATTTTGCAATGTGTTTATTAAGGGTCACTTTTACTGCTTCGGATTGCGAAGACAACAAATGCTAAGAAAGAAAAGATTAAAAAAAGGTATCATAAAAATGTAATAATTTAACTCACTTGTGTTTGTTCTAAAATTATTCTACGAACTCTTAAAATGGGTTCAATTACTCGTACTGAAGACTGTACTACATTTAATTTTAAATCCCATTCTTCTAGCAATTCGTTTATTGTTCTTTCACACATAATATTGTCCGTCATTTCTTTTAATCTAAAATACAAATAAAATATACCTGGTATAGAAAAATGTAACAGGAAATAAAATGTTAATTTTTTAATATGGTTATTGTTGCTCCCTTAATTTAGTTTAAAAGTGTAAATACAAGAAATGTTAAGAATTACAAATTGCATCCAATGAGTACTAAATGGGGCATGTGACCAAATTTTGATTTTTACATATACCTATGATACTAAACAAAGTAATAAAATTTCCGTATTTTTTTAAATCGATAAATAATTATTAAAAATTTAGGGAAGTGATGCGTGACGTCACCATGGTAGGATCGTAAAAGAAGACAAATAGACTGGGAGGGATAGAGATAGTTATAGCCAGCTGTCAACATGTCATAAGATAGCATATCATAATGAGCTAGTTTCACATTTTTCAAAAAGTATTTTAAATGAAAGTTCATGCAATATTTTTCATAGTAATATAAAAAAAAATAATTTGTTATTTTCATAAATAATTAAATAAAAAGATTGGCGCCAGAAATAGTCATGAAAAACAATCCCCCACCCCTGTTACGTCGGAGCACATACAGTACGTCATTCATAGCCAATAGGAAAACAGTTTACCTTATTTATATAAATAATAGTAGGCAATAGTTTGTCACGTGTTTAACTGTATGTGCTCTGACGTCACATTCTGTGTCAGATCACGTAACTTTTTCAAATTATATTACGCAAATTTCAATAATTAATTATAAAATATGTAATGGCTATTTCGTGATATTTTCAAATGTGATAATCTTTAAAGAACAATATCTTCTAAAATTTAGTACTTAGAAGTCATATGAAAATTCTTGCAACAGCCCTATTGCGACGCTGATGTATAATTGTCTCTGTCCCTCCCAGTCTATCTGTCTTCTTCTACGATCCTACCATGATGACGTCACATATCCCTTCTCCAAAATATTACATTGCTAACAATATAATTACAAACTAATGTTTAGTTTTTATTATTATAATGATATAAGTCATTACTTTTTATATTTTATGACATATATTTAAATTCGATTATGGTCAGATAACCTATTGTTGCTCAATTTATTTTTATGCGTAACTACGAAGCAAGCGAAAAACGAAATATGGTTTTCATAAAGAAAATGAATTATTTATTCTCGTAAAGTCAACAATGGCAGATTGAATCAAATTTTTTTTTCTATGTTTTACTACGGTTCGCTTCGATTTTCTGTGCTGTTTTACTCATCTGTTTTATAAGTGAATGGACCTTTTACATTTTTTTTGCACCGTGACGTCATTTTCAATGCGCCACGTAGTGAAATTCTTATGAAATACAGATGAGGAGGCACCATGTTGTCAAGTAAAACGATTAAAGGACAAGCATTTATTTTCGATAAAAAATTATTTAAATAACATGAAAACTTAAATAATTTTGTCTTTGGTTATAAATAAATTATTAATAATAAAAATATATACAGAGAGAAATTATTATACTCTATCCGTTTTAACTATAGACTAGATGGCGTTTCAAGCGCGGCCGTTTTTACATGTATTAAATAAAAAATTCAAATTTTGGCGCCATTTCTAGATTTAAAAAATTCTTTCTAATGTCATTTTTCAGTAATTTTGTCTTGTACGTACATATATCTGTTTTTATCCATAATATTAACGAAGATAACTATAACAAAACTAACGAACTACTAAATAAAAACTAAGAAAACGCGCACAACGAAAACTATGTAATATGAAATATAACGCCAAAACATGAAAATTATATAAACGAAAAGAACAATAATATACTTAACAAACAGAACCGAACAGAAATTAATAATATGTAATAAATCTTGTACTATTGACTTTTATTTATTTTATATCAGACGTCAAAATAATTGATACAGTTGTCAAGCAAATTTAAATTTCGTGTCAATTATTTTACTGTGTAAACTCGGTTCACGTTTGAAGCAATCAGAGAGCTAGAATTTTAGGCCCTATCTCACCCAACACTCTATAGTTAAAACGGATAGAGTATAATAATAAAAATATATACAGAGTGATCCAAAATGATTGAAGGTTCCGCCTCATTCTGATTTTTTGTTTGCATCGATGTGATAGTGAAATACGATTGACAGATTGTATTGGCGTACATGTTTCTATTCATTTTCATCATTCCTCGCAGTAAGAATATATACTTCCAAAATAAACTTGCCATGTTCTTCCATAAACAACCATTCTAACATAATGATTTGAATAAATAACAGTTTAATATTATAAATGTAAAAACAAACTATATGTCAAAAAATTCAAATACATGACGCAGCTGACTTTTCCAAATGTCGATAATATAGGAAACTTAATTTGACATTGCCGGTAAATTGATGCAAATTTTTTTCCGTGAAAGAAAATTTTGATCATAATCAGAACTTTTTCAAGTCTCGTGACATGGCCCGTATTCCGAGCGCGCTTTCAATCATTCTGGATCACTTTGTATACATATATTTAAAAGAAAAAAACAATTTTATTCTTCATTGCTACTTTCTTAATATCAAACTGGCAACTACGCAATTATCTGTCACTCTATGTAATGTTTATTTCGCATCTTGTAGAACAAATAACCACTTTTCTGATTTCCATCTCATCTTTCTATTGTTTTAAAATATTCATCACAAACGCTTTGTGAGAATTTATTTAATAAAGTTAAGTGTTTACCAGAGTTTTAACTTTCGGCTATTTGTAATTTTATTTGAAATTAAACTGGCCTCCTCAATGCGCGAACAACCTACTGCGCACTACAGGTATGCCATTTTTGTCTATCTCTCTCTTTTGATGTAAAAGGTCCGTTCATATCTCATCATTTTTATTTTTAAAAGATACAGTAACAATAAATTATGCATAATTATTTTTTTTGTGATTATTACATTGTAATTAAATTTTCTTTATTGTAATCTTCCATCAATGCAACCACGGAAGCTACGGTTTCTGCTCGTAGTAACATTTCAAACGTATTGTAATAATAAATAAATAATAAAACAAGGAATTAATGAAACGAAAATAATATACAGCGATAATAGTATATTGTGTTATTAGGAGTAAAAGTGATACTTTGTGTGGCGAGCATGGAAGTTTGCACGACGAGCGAAGCGAGTCGGACAATTGCATGCGAGGCACACAAAGACACTTTTATTCCGAATGACACATTAAATTTTTTTTTCAAACGCTCTACTTTTCTTTTTATTCGCTAATTCTATGTAGTTGCTATGGATATTTGTTTATTTTATTTCTACGCCGCCTTAAAAAATTAAATAACCTTTTATCCGTGCCGGTCACTGTATATTAATAAGATTTTTATATTAAATAATCGTTGAATATGTTGATACATTAAAATACCGACAAAACTGTCGTTTTCACTCTAAAATACGTGCCCAGTCTTTAAGATTCCCAATAAATATAAAAGTCTCAGTCCGCCCCACCCTAGTACACAATTTTTTTACATCCATCCGCTTACACATCAACCAAAAAAGAAACAACCTCACCAAAAAAACATGAAATGAAACTTACTTGTAAACAATTTCTTCAGCTTTTTCTAGTTCATTCAAAATATGTAATTTGATAATATGTGGATAACCATGTCTGTATATTCCTTCTTCTAGACTAGTAAAGCTCAACATTTCTATTAATATTTTTTGGACACTGTTTATTTCATTACGAAAATCTAGGCGGTTTCCTATAAATATAATCATGTAAACTATTATTCACGAAAGATGACTATTCAAGGTCATTTGCGAGCCGTCTGATATAATATTACTTGTAGATAACTTCATTGCATTTCGGATGCATAGGCGTGTAACATGAAATATTTATGGACACATTTTAACTGAAAAAATAAGAGTAATTTATTTGAAACTTATGTTTCTTTCTAAATAATATCTTTCTGAAAGGTTTATGTTCTTCACTTATGTTTTTGCAAAATACAAAAATATACACTTAACTTATAAACCAAAGAATAATAATTTGATTTAAACGTCAACGCCACTGGGTAAATAGTAGCACAGAGGGCAGTGTAGTAGATAATTAGGTATCTGTAATTCTACGACATATGTCATTGTTATTTATAGTGTGTTAGAAAGTAATGCCACTATTTATATATATCTGTCACACCACATAAATTAAATAGACATAGATCAAATAATTTTTCTCTTTCTAATACAAAATGTTGCTAAGCTACTGCTGTAAAGTGATGTGTATTCTTTCTTCGAACAAATGACCCTGAATAGTCATCTTTCGTGAATAATAGTATATCAAATATTGCCTTTTTACAAAAAAAATAAAAAATCACCACACAAGTTAAGGTCTTATTCTTACCGTTTCGGAAATGAACGAGTGCTCGTCCCATTTTAACTCCCCAGCTGTTATTTGTCTTCATTTCCGGTTTTTGTAACAAATCTTTCAATTCATCATACATTCCTAAACGCCAGAACGGTTCGGCTTGACATTCGTACAACATTACCTCTTGTTCGGGGTATTTTTCCATTGCTGCTTTGGAAACATTTAATGCGGTATAGGGGTTGTCTGATTCTAAATAGCAGCGAATCATATCCTAAAATAAGTTTTAATATAAGATTTGACTCAGTTATCTTAAGAGATTTAGTCGAAGGTAATGGACAACTGTTTTTTTATTGGCTATGAATAACGCATTATATGTACTCTGATGTCACAGGAGGGGGGATTCGTTTTTCATGACTATTATTTAATTATTTACGAACATAACAATAAATTAATATTATTATATTACTATAAAAAGATTACATAAACTTGCATTTAAAATATTTAAAAAAAATGTGAATCGGCTCATTTAACCGACTTTCGTATCTCTTAAGATAACCAACATCCGAATGATGAGGTCAATAAACGGGCACCTGTATTTCAATATAATTTAAATAGCTTAGATATTAGATATAAAATTTCATGCTTTTTGTATAAGTAAAACTTTATTTACACAGACATAGGGTGACCATTATTATTATCTGTCGGAATTGGGTTTTCGCCACTACGAATTCTACTGCTCCAGACCAGTAGAATTTGAAATCTAACAGAATTGATATTTTCCCAATTCTTTCTCCGCATAGATTTCAAATTGTACTGGTCTGGAGCAATAGAATTCGCAGTGGGGAAAACCCAATTCTGACAGAATTTGAAATCAGGCAGAATTGGGTTTTCCCCACTACGAATTCTACTGCTGCAGACCAGTAGAATTTGAAATCTGATAGAATTGCGATTCTTCCAATTCTTTCTCAGGATAGATTTCAAATTTGAAATCTGACACAATTGAGATTTCCCAAATTCTTTCTCCGGATAGATTTCAAATTCTACTGGTCTGGAGCAGGGAAAACCCAATTCTGACAGAATTTGAAATCGAAGCCCGAAGGACTTTACAACTTCCAAACAAAGGAACAAAATGTCACAAATTCATTATAAGGACCGTAGAGACATCTCTTGACAACTTTAGAGTAGACTATCTTTATCTCTAGTTGTCTCTTTCTGTCCAGCCGAGAACATAACAAACAATAGTGAGGTATAGAACATGTTTTGTCTAGTATTCGCGACTAAAATTAACGTGAATCCCTCAAGCGGACGATATTTGCAACTCTTGAAAATGGTATTCTGTTATTCAACTATACAGTAAATGTATGTAGTGCATTGGATTCCTTGCCGGTTTCTTATTTGTCTTTTTGTTTTAAAGTACATATAAATTACTTTGCAATATGAGCAAAGAACGAAAAAAAATTAAAACGTCAATTGCTGCTTTTATGTCCGTCATTCTGGGGGTAGAAAGAAATTTTCTGTCCCAAAAATTGGTGAAGGGAAGAGTGACATCCAAAACAAATTTGGCCAAATCGACAAAAGGGAGGGCTGGGTTAGAAAAATACGAACTGGTAAACAAGTGACGAATCATAAGAGAATAACAAAAATTAAAAGTATTGTATTTTTTCCTGACCAATTCATGAGTAAAATAATACACTTTTCACTTTATGTGTAGCATGAAATATATTTCTTATACTTGTAATGAAAATAATATGAAAGATATTTGACATTAGTTCCATTTTAATTTTCTTAACTAAGTAAAGTAAATACATATTTGTTTAGCATCCATAAATAATATATGGAACTATTTTACTATCTTGTACAAAATATTAAGACAGCTGTAATGTGTTTGCACTGACCACTATGGCCTGCTATACAAGAGCATTTTGTAAATAATCAATTGTAAATTTAAAGTTCTTCTAATCTCATGTGAATGAGGATATGACGTTAGAGCACTTGTTTAAACAGCCCAAAAAATTTTTAGTCTGTAGCACTATGTTCATTAACGCCACATAAAAATAACAACCCACGATTCAACAATTCTCCCCCTTCTATAAAACTTCGAAAAGAATTTGTTGCCTCCAAATAAGTAAACATTTCGTTAGAAATAAGTCTAAGATAACTTTCTTCGAATGTCATTATAATTTAAGTACGTACATGAAATTATTACTAACGCTATTTATATAAAGTTTAATGAATTTGTTAGTATACTTCAAAACGAATGTTGGTTGTACAATGTTTCTGTATGCGATTCTTATAGCACAATACCATTTTCAGAGCACGTGTATGCTACAACACTAGCGCCGCCATCGGTAGTTTGTCGCCAATATTTGTTGTCGTTGAGCTGAAAAAGTATTTACGACTCGCTCTGGAATATGCCTGATCACCCAGTATCACTTTCAGATCATGTTATGTAAATTAATATTATAATGAATTTTAAAAAGCAAAAATTGTAACCAAGTTTTGTTTTATTTTTTTTAGTGATATAAATCTTTATAAGCAGATAAATCTTCTAAAACGGGTTAATTTTACAATCCCTAGTTAAAATTTCAACTTACAGATAAATGAACAATATATCAAATTATTGATGGTATAAATTTGTTATTTTACAGTTTATTTCGTTTCAGTGGAAGTTCATATTTTAACCAGTGATTATAAGATTGGCCCTTAGTAGAGTTTCTCCATGTATTAACAATTTTACAAACAAAAATGTCAACAAATTTATAAAACCAACAACTTCATTACTCTGTTTCTACGCGATTATAAATTCCCCAAATAAATGCAGTGCTATACTGTGTTATGATATGCTAAATTCTTTCTGTGCGCTGTGGCACTTATAAATCCAGCTTTATGCATTTTGATAATCAAAAATAACAGTTTTAGATATATGCCTATAGTTAATAAAAATAAAATGAAAAAATATTACTAACTTGTAGATATTGTGGTTGAAGAGTACGTTCTTGAGCCATTCGTTCGTAACAAGCTATGGCATCCTGAAGTTGACCAGAAACGTTATGGGCAAGGATCATATCTTCTATTGACGGATCGGTTTGTTTTATTGCCATCGCACCTAAAGTAAACAAATAATATATCATTATTGACACGACAGGTCAAGTTATTACGCCCAAATGTGATCAAGTTTTTTATATTTTAACAATTTTTCTAGTCCCCTTCAACCTGAATAGACCTTTACAATAAGCCAGTTTCATATTTTTTAAAAAATATTTTAAATGAAAGTTTATGCATTATTTTTCATTGTAATATAAAAAATAATAATTTATTGTTATTTTCGTAAATAATTAAATAAAAATATTGGTGCCAGAAATAGTCATGAAAAACAACCCCCCATTCCTGTGACGTCAGAGCATATACAGTACGTCATTCATAGCCAATAGGAAAACAGTTTACGTTATTTACATAAACAAAAGTAGGCGATAGTTTGTCACATGTTAAACTGTATGTGCTCTGAAGCCACATTCTGTTTCAGATCATGTGACTTTTTCAAAATATTACACAAATTTCAACAATTAATTGTAAAATATCTAATGGATATTTCGTGATATTTTCAAATATGAGGCTCTTTAAAGAACAATATCTTTTAAAATTTAGTACTTAGAAGTCATAAAAAAATTATTGCAACAGCCCTATTTAAAGAGATAGAAGATATGCGCAATGGGGATCCTGCGCATAGTAAGAACAAATGGCGGGAACCATGATTACGTGCTTCCTTGTTGAGATCCATGGCGTTTGTTTTTCAAAATCTAAACGTAAAATGTGACAAAACTCTTTGACAACTTTAAAAAACTTTTCGAAAGAAGTTATAAAAGCTTTTATTGAAGCTAAAATGTCTAACGATGCGAATTTTCATCGAGAATACAGATATTTTAATGAGTGCAATATTTTTGACGTTTCGTTTGACAACCCAACTGGCAGTTGTTGCCGCCATTTTACTTACCATTTACAGCGATAAAAAGAGATAGCTGTTAAATTGAAAATGTCTATTCAAATCATTAATTCAACAATTATTTCAGGTCAATAATGGTATCTATATTAAAGAGCGAAATTTATAAGATATGTTTTTTTCGCACGCAAAATGTGGATAACTAGCCCTGGCGAGTTTTCGAAATGACAAGTGCCTAAAAAATCTTATAAAATGAGTCCTTTATACTATTTTTATCCTATCCGTCTTTTATATACTAAAATATTCTTTTAAAAAAACGGTCAATTAAACCGAGTTGATTTAGGGAAATGTGTATGTGTAATGTTGTGAATGTCATGTAATACTAACCTAAAACAAAAATTGCGTATCGAAATGAAGGGCCTTCCTATACGCAATTGGGTTTCGTAATGGCTTCGTTATGAACGCAAAATATAAAGAGTCTTATAATAGACCTTTTCAATTTAACGGCTATCTCTTTCTATCGCTTCACGTAATAAGTAAAATGACGTCAATAATTGCCAGTTGGCCTGTCAAACGAAATGTCAAAAATATTGCAGTCATTAAAATACCTGTATTCTTGGTGAAAATTAGCATGGTTAGACATTTTAGCTTCAATAAAAGCTTTTGTAACTTCTTATAAGAAGTTTTTTAAAGTTGTCAAAGAGTTTTCACACATTTTACGTTTATTTTTTTTAGAAAAAAACGTCATAGATCTCAGTTGTTCTTACAATGCGCAGATCCCCATTGCGCATATCTTCTATCTCTTTAAATTGAAAAGGTCTATTTCGTTTCATCAAATTTCACAACGCAAAATTCTCACTTATACACAAAACGGAAATAATTAATATATTTTCTTACCCGCTACTCCATCTGGTTCTTCTAAACAAGCATAAATTCTCGCAAAGAATGCTAAATGTTCAGTCAAATTGTTTTTCCCCTCAGAAACATGTCTTTCTAAATACATCAAAGCACGAGGATATTCTCCTCGTAAAAAGTTACATTTCGCAATTTTTAATTTGCAAAACTGTTCCATAAAAGTATGAATCTTTTTGTAATTCATATCTAATAATGGATTTGTAAGTTTTGGACATTTTTGACATTCGTATTCTCGTAGCCAACGGTCCAAATAATCCAGAAGAATGAAAATTACTTTAACACAAGTGCTCTAAAATGAAAGGAATCACGTTTAAAAAAGTTTATCGCAAGAAAATTGACAGTGGAAAAATGATCGGGAGGAAATTTGGTCCCAGGAATATTGACCGTAGAGAAAATTTATCGTTAAGTATTAGATCGTACAATAAAGTAGACAAAACTTTAAGTTAAATAGATATTATAAAGATTTTTTATATAAGCCATTCACGCTAGCGAGAGAATTATGAACTTGCGGGCAGAGCCAAGTCATTCTATTTATTCGGCACGAAAATTATCCAAATCCGACCAACAGAACGACTTATCTCTGTTCGTGAGTTTATTTAATATTATTTTGTTATCGTGACTGGACTATAGACTCTCTTTGTATTACTATTATTATTATTATTCGTATTTAATTATTTCTCACAAAATAATTTTTTATGGTTTATATTATTTAGAATTTTATTTTAAATATGTTCGAAGTAGATCCCTTCAACAATGGGTACGTTCAATACACGAAAATAGCATATACTGCTAGCGCTAAGTTGTAGCAAAATGCTAGATAGAATTGAACGACAATTTTGACATTTTCTAACTAGGTAGCATTTCTTAAAAAAGGATTTGAGAATAAAAATATTCTTAATGGAATCTCTGAAGTAGGCTCAACATTTCAAATTAATGCATCATTACTGAATTTATTTAAAAATAATTTTTTAAACAACTTGCAAAATGGAATAAAATAAAGCAATTATAGTCATGCTTTCTTCGTTTACATAACAATTCATCAGTATTTGCGAGATAAATAAAATTCCACTACTCTAATATTCGTAAACACTCAGTCAGCTTTCATAAATCCCGCGTTTTCAACTTAGCAAAAGTATCTAGCGTCTATCAGAAGCGCTCGAGGTGTCCGCTAGATACTCGAGCAAAACTGAACTTAGCAGTACGTTCAGAATGAAAAAGCCGCTAGTGCTAGCTAGCGCTAAGTGAATTGAACGCACACAATAGACCAGAAAAGTGTAACGGTCAAATTTAGGCGCCAAATTCAAACTCAGGTCATAACGCTAAGAACATAATTTTACCCCCTGTATATTTCTTACCAAAAAAATTTTTGCTCAATTTTAAAGGCCGAGATATCTCATAAAAGTAAATCTCTTTGCAAAACATTATATACAACATTCAGACCGATCCTTTATCTCCTAATTCGTACAATAATATTCACATGAACTGGGTACAGTTTATAATTATTTAAATAAAAATACAACACTACAAAATTCAATGAACGTATATCTCGATTGGTGCTACAACTTCGGTACGCAGCCAATCGCAGCATAGCTTGTGTTGCACTTGACCTATTTACAGGCGGGTGAGGGACTATCCACGACATACGGAATTTTAACTTATACGTAACATTTTAATTTCTAATAATTTCTTACTCTACCTTTTCAAGGATTTTAAACAGTTGCAATCTATTACTGAATAAACAAACTATCAAATACTTAACAAGAGCTGTTTAATTTATTTTACATTTTTTTTTTTTTTTTTTTTGGCAGTAGAATCAAACTTCCATAAGAAACTTATACTGGGGAATGCAAACTATAAACTCGCGCCAAAAGCAAATTCAAACCTTACTTTTCTGGTCTATTATACATTTCAACATTCTTTCCTTCCACTTTTTAAAATGTCCCAACCAATCTTCTTTTGGAATGCTTTCAAAATAATCATGAATTGCAGCATTAATCACTACTTCAAACGAAAATCTTCTTCCTTGTAAATTTTAAATGTCTAAAAAATAGACAAAAGTCGCACTTTGTCAAATCAGGTGAGTATTACTGTTTTTAGTTAAAAATTGAAGAAAACGCTCTCCGGTAATTTCTATATTTTCACTCGCATCGATACTTTAAAAAATTGATTAAGTAAATCTAACTTAACTTTCGCAACTTAATTTCAAATGACAAATGATTAACAATTGTTTAAAATAGTGCAAATTTTGTTTTCCAACTTACCAGATTTTCTTATTTTCAATACATCTAGCGTGACCCTCGAATATTATTTTAAAAAGATGTACGTATGCATGTCTGGTCGCGAATCTGGTGAACCGGGTTCGATCGCGACCGACGCCAAATATTTCGAATTTTAAATGGCACAAAATTGACCCCTATGGTGCCCTCTCCACGCCAGCAATAAATGCCCGTGAGGTGACGTCTGATAAACGCCCGCACGGTACAAATATGTTATCATTACCGAAATCTGTGTACAAAACAGATTGGCACACCCAGCAATGGGTAATAAGCCGTGATGATATATATTTTTACCTTCCGTCAGGTAAGAAAGGTATTGTCTTTGGTCAAAAAATTCGGTGGTGAGTTTTTGATGAATAAGCACGTTTTAGGGTCCCTACAATACGATTTTACTATTTTTACAATGATGATGATGATGATGATGTGTGTGTGTGTGTGTGTGTGTGTAACAAAATTTTCGTCTACGATAACTTCCATACTTCAATTCTAAAAATTATAATTCCTTCGTATTTCTCTTCGTTACATCCATGTGAAGAGCTGATTAGATTTTGGTTAGAATTGGACAACCGGAAGTACCTTCATTTAAAGATTTTAATAGTTTTTCTTGAAAAAACTATGTTAAATATCATTTTTTCACATTTAATGTTATTATAAATATTAAAGAATATTTTATTCCCTATACGATTTGATTGCATTTTATACTTAATATTAAATGGATATAGAGTTAAAAAATTATAAAGTAATTAAATTTCATAAAGTAGCCATAGCTGTGGAAACAACTACTATATTAAGAAAATTTTGATTGAAAGATGTCAGTGTCAAGTGAAATTGACATAGTATGTTTGTCTTATAATTTTACTGGAAATATAGGATCTTTTGCTATAAATTTTCTGTATGGAATTTGCATAAAATACATGCAACTGCCGGAAGGTAAAGTACAAGACATATAATCTTTAGGAACTTTCTGTATGAAATTTGTACAAAATACATAGAACTGACGGAAGGTAATGTGCTGGCCACATCAGATTTTTTTATAAGTATTTTGATCTGTTATTATTTACTTTTTTATAAATATTCAATTTTATAATTGCCATTGACTTTCTGGCAATCAATATTTTTCGCTACGAATTTATTAGCGATAATTTTCTATGCTATGCTAAAAAATTTCCATTGTTCAAGTTTCGTTGCGGTCAATTTTCTGCGTTCACTTTTCTTGATAATTTTTTTAATCGAAAGAATTTAAAAAAATTAATATCGACAAAATAAGTTAATTTTAATCCAAAAACATAGCGTATTCATATTTCATACTGTTTATATCTTTTACTGACCTTACTGGTGTCGTCTGATTTTTTAATAGTTTTCGGGGCAACATACGATTTTATCTTCAATTTCTGATATGTTCTCAAATTTGGTTCGATCTTCATGTTCCCTTCTGAGAAATCTAATACCGCCATAAATTCTTTAAATATTATCTGCCTATTTTCATCTGAAGATTCCAGTAATGCATGTATTAAAATATGGGGCAGAAATACCATCAAAGTCCTAAAATCGTATCGCAAATTTGGTTTGCACACTTCAAGTAACTTTTTCTTGTCATTAACTAATAAAGAAATGAGATATGATGTCCAACTATGAAAAAAAAAATCAAATTAAATAATGGAATCGTAGAAATATTAAATATTTTACTAGTATATCCAGTCGCTTGATTTTGAACCTAGATGTGTTCCAAAAATAGGATGATCTTTAATTTTTTCTGTCGATTGTGCCGCAATTGTGTATCTGGATGAAAGTAAAGGACGCATAATTTCCTGCATATTTTCTGGAAACATGTTCCATAAATTGTGTTTTGGGGCGGTTTCGATGGGAGATATTCCATACGCTTTTAACATTTCTTGAATGGCTAGAGCACATCTATTCATTTGCTACAATAAAATATAAGCATAATAATTATTAGCAAAAAATGTGACCAGTAAAATTTAACACTTACAGGTGTATGTGTTTCCATTTGAAATGAACGCAACAATTCCATTAAAGCAGTTGTAATAAATACATCATCCGTTAAATTAAAAGAAAAGTGGGAGTTGAATTGTGTTGCGTACCTAAAAATATGGTAATTTTAATAATGTTATTTACATTTAAGAAAAGTAAAATAAAATAATAATACGGATTAAGATAATAAAAAAGTATAATTATCTAAAGCAATAGGGAACAGACAATGGGGTCTTTCACCATAGTATCAAATTAGAAAATTGATCATTTATATTAAAATTATAGCCTAAATTGAATGAGCCTATCAAATTTTTTTAAAAAAGTTGCTTTTTACCTTCCGTCACCTTTAGGTAAGGAAGGTATTGTCTTTGGTCAAAAATTTCGGTGGGGAGTTTTTAATGAATAAGCACGTTTTAAGGTCCCTAGAATACGATTTTACTATTTTTACGATGTCTGTGTGTGTGTGTCAGTATGTGTTTGTGTGTGTAATAAAATTTTCGTCTAAGATTTCTCTATACGATTTGACTGCATTTTATACTTCATATTAAATGGATATAGTTATAAAATTATAAAGAAATTAAATTTCATAAATTAGCTAGCTATGCTAGAAACAGCTACTATATTAAGAAAATTCTGATTGAAAGATGTCAGTGTTAATTGACATATTCGTAGTATATTAGTGTTATAATTCTACTCGAAATATAGGATCTTTTTGATCGAAACTGTATGGAATTTGTGTAAAATACATACAACTGTCGAAAGGCAATGTACATACAAGAAATTTAGAATCTTTTGCAAGGAACTTTCTGTATAGATTTTATAGAAAATACATAGGCATTTACAAAAATTCTACCGGTAGATACCGCATATACCGACTGTGTTCGAAAACACGAGTGGCAAAAAGTTACCGTGTTCGAAAATTGTACAATATCTACCAGATCCATCTACCGGATTCATGAAGAATCTAATCTCAAAAAAAGGTAGTGATGCAAAGCGAAGCGCACGCGTTAAAAGTGGAAATGTGTTCAAAGTATGACTCTGCTCAGTTTGTTAACTACATCAAATTTCTAACCTGTTTCAAATCTTCAATTTTTTTTGTATAGATTATGGATCTACCCTGTTTACCACTTGCGCTCTTAAAATATCGATTCCGGTAGCTATAACCTGATAAACAGCTGTTTACCGGTAACAGTTCACAGGTAGAATTTTCGTAAATGCCTCATGTAACTGACGCAGGCACCGGTCAGCTAAATGAATGTGCCAAAACACTATCATAGTTCCAGGAAGCAAACTGTAGAGGCGCGACAGTGCTTAAATAGAAAATGGATTAAGTCGCCTTTGAGTTCAAAACATTTTGCAATATTTTGAATGGTAAAGTCACATAAGTCATCACACATGTCATTGAACGTACGCTTTAACATCTTTAATTATTTGGTAATTCAATTTGTTATAGTTTTAGCTATAGTGCCAGTAGTGATTTATTTCGTGATTTCTCCAGTTTTAAAGTGTATTAACTGTGTTTAGTTTTTGACGTAATATGGAATTGAATTTCAATAAGCTGATGAACATTCGTTGTGCCGTTTAATATAAAGTGCAGTGCAAAGAAGCAAATAGACGTTTACTTTTATATTAATGAAGAAATGTCGTACCATTTCCAATATCCTTTTATCTTACATATAAACAAATATTAAAATTGAGGTGTGTCTATCTGACAAGTAATTTTAAATTTATTTAGAAATGAATTTATAGTTATTGTATTGTAATTATTTAAAATATATGTATGTACTTATATTTAACTTTCTTATTGTGTTTTATTTTAAAAATTCAAAATTTCAATTTATCTATCTATATATGACATGTCTCCTATGTCACAAACTACCAAGCCATCAGAGTGTGCGTTAGTTCATGGAAGCAATCTGTAGATGTCACTATTTTGTATTTCGAAAAATACATTAACTGTCCTATCTGTAGTTGAGGTGATCCGTGAACTGACGGAAGGTAATGTGCTGGCCACATCAGATTTTTTTAATGTTATTAACTTCTACGTCACACATCTATTCTATTCCAAATTCTTACTACTTTAAAGCCTTCTGCTATCGTCTTTTTGAAATCCGGAATACATTTTCAGGTAAATGAATGCAGAAAATAAGGAAACAACAAAAGTAAACCAAATAATACTTGTTTGAATTTACGACGCTACGCCAGATAGAAATCACGTGCATACGATATTAAATTTATCGTTAGTTAAATCGCCCGCAAAACGATGACATGTGCAGCATCTTTAATTCGTTTTAGTTGTCCGCTACGAGCGCTAGTTTAGAATTAAAACATGAACGTATGTCTTCTATATTTGATATTGAAACGCCATATCTAATGTTAAATCGCAAAAAGCAAATTATTAGGTTTTAAACATGTAAATGTAAAATCTAGAAAATACGATAAACACAGAAATTAAATTATCAAGTGTCAAATGTAAACATAAACAGGTGACCGTGTCTTGCTCCTGTCTCTTTCTATGAAGCACGTTTTGGGCACGTATGTCGAGACCGAATTCGCACATAGTTGATATTATGTACGCTGAAAGCGGGAAGAAAATATTGCAAAAGTTTAACATTTTTTCTCCGGTATTTTTTAAAATTTTACAAAATTTAAAAGTAATGCTTTAGATTTAAAAACATTTTAGCATATAAGAAAACTAAAAATTCGAAAACTCTCCCATTAAGACTTTCTAGAAACAGTGAAAGTCCCCATTACAATAATATATATAAATTTCAGATGTAATCACAAATAATGTTTAATATATTTAATATTTTATACATACTTTCTGGGGAAATGACTAGGTTCAATCGCTCCCAATTCTCCTATGCATTGTCCACAAGCTAGACGCACTTGTTCATCATTCTCTCGGCAACCTAAATAAAAATTTGTATATATGTAATACTAAATCAGTCTCAAGAACGGCTCGTCTTCAAAATCATTAAGATAACATTCTATAAATTTCTATTTATTGAATAACCATATTTGAGTCGTATAAATGCAAAATCCGCCAAATCACTTTTAACTGTTTCTGGGAAAATCATGAAAATCCTTCAGAAAGCAACGTATACTATTTATTACGTAATTTGTATTTTTACAATGTTCTAGGATAATTTATTAGCAAAAAAAGGTATTTTAAAAAAACCTAAACCCGTTAGGTGTATTGATTTCAAGTATTCAAAAAATGACAGTGGATTTTGTATTTGAACTTGGAAAATGGTTAAACACTTTTTGTATAGTACGTTTATTTTTAATGTAATATAAAAGAAAACTTTAATTTGAAAAAAGAACAAACTCATAACCTTTTGTATTAATCTAAATTCTTAAATAAATATCTATTCCAAGAACATTGTTATTTTGGCAGCAAGCAGTGTCGTTATTATCTTCTATTGGCATTTGCATGGCTACTGAATTTAAAAGCAAAAAGAATAATGAATTTAGCGGGTTTTGAGAGGAAATGACCATTTAAATACGTGGAAGACGCATTAAACTAGCGACTGCTGGTAATAACTCATTTTTTGTATTTTCTTGACCTGACTATTCATTTAATTTCTACAAATATTTGTTTTTAAAAACATTCAAATATTCACGTTAATTTACACAATGTACGTTGCACGAACCAGAAATTCATAGTCTCGTATAACATCCATTTTTCGTCACAAAGTTTATTACTATTTAGTCAAACATACTACTTTGCCTTTTCAGAATTAAAGCATTTAAATTTAAAGCAATCAAGTTTTGCGTCCTAGGGCAAAGGTGGGTCATGGAATTCTGAAGAAATTTATATGTATTATGAAAATAGTTCAAAAAGCTCTCGGCCTGTTACAGAGATGGTGCCAGGAATATCAAATGACAATAATTTTTCACAAATTTGATCTATCAAAGGTGGAACGGTAATGATTAAGACAGAACGAATCCGTTTACTAGTTTGATTATTATAGTACAGTAAGGCAAACAAGTTATGTTGTTTCTCTAAAAATTTATAAAGTCGAATGTTGCGCAGTGATAAAATACTTTTGTTTAAAAGGTTCCGCGCCAACTGGAATAAAAAACGAGCTGAATTCTAGTTTAGAAAACTCTTCACCACTGTTCTCAACAGTGACGATTTGGGCTGCTGAATTCAAACGTGGTTGATCGTCCATATTTGGTGAGCGTTGGTCGCCCAAAAACTGCAACGACTGAGGAGGAAATCGTCAAAAAGTCACTAAAACGGTGTTCTCTGATCGATGAATAAAAGTTCATGAGCTTGACATCTCAAAAGATCGTGTTTACAATATTTACACTTAGGCCAGGCGCTAGAGGTTTTTTTAGGGAAATAATTAGAGGAAAGCTGCAAACGGCTTTAATCGCTTTATTTAAGCTCTGGAATAAACATATTAAGTTTTCCCCCTCGAAAGACCTGAGCGTTGGCCGCCATTTTGGAAAAAAGAAGCAAACTTGGAGTTTTTCGTCAATATCTTCGTTTATGTTAGCCTGAAAGTAAAAATATCTATTACCAATATTAAAGATAATTGAATTCTCTACAAAAAATGGTCCTTTGTACTTTTTTGCTAAGACTTATAGTTTGGAAGCAATAGCCCCGAGAAGTGTGGTTCACTGTTAGAAATAAAATGTTCCAGGATTTCCACCAAAATTTTGATTTTCAAGGACCCAGATGCGACTCCGGATGGAATAGATGCCACAGGACAGCAGTTTATTACAGCTCTTTACGTAGCCAAGAGTGATCAAAACTCGTTAGATAACCTGAGATTCCAACTATTTGCCAGGTCAATGTCTAAATCTTCTTTCAATCTGGCTTCTTTGCCACCTACTCAGGCAGCTGCACGTCAGTATTCCTTACGGACGTACCACCAAATCCAGCTGTGGTACGGCAACTACAAAACCCCGCTAGATTGGGGCTGGAAGAAGACCAAAGACGGCCTTCTTCAGATTACCTCAACTAAGGAACCAGCTCCGCCATCGCTCTTAAAGTCCATATCTTGCAAGTGCACAAAAGGATGTAAAGCGGCCTGCAGTTGCCGGAAAGTTGGGCTTCGATGTTCTGCCATTTGTTACAATTGTCGGGGACAATCGTGTACAAATATCGAAAATATTTTAGATGAACTCAGTGATGACACCGAAATTGACATTCAATTGGACCACTTCATATCCGACGACAATGAGATACTTTACGAGGCAACAAATGACGGCGAAATAAGCAAGCAATATGACAAAAGTAAGAAGACCAACCAAGAGAAAGAACTCTGCCGACCATCAACTTCGAAACGAAGAAAATTAACTTACAAGAACTGATTATGGTGTGGAAAAGAGACAAAAAACTGTTAAGTGATAAGAAATATTGATATATTTACTGAAAAATTTATTGGTTTTTGTTAAAATATTGAAACAGCGTCGTATTTAACATAGAAAACGAAATACGGCGTGCGAAATCCGACGTTTCGTGCGGTTGCGCGAAAATAACACACTTCTCACGGATATTGCTTCCAAACTATAAGTCTTAGCAAAAAAGTACAAAAAACCATTTTTGTAGAGAATTCAATTGTCTTTAATATTGGTAATAGGTATTTTTACTTTCAGGCGAATATAAACGAAGATATTGGCGAAAAACTCCAAGTTTGCTCCTTTTTTCCAATATGGCGGCCAACGCTCAGGTCTTTCGAGGGGGAAAACTTAATATGTTCATTCCAGACCTTAAATAAAGCGATTTTATCCATTTGCAGCTTTCCTCTAATTATTTCTCGAACACGTCCTCTTTTGGCTTCTAGCGCCTGGCCTAACTAACATTTGCATATGAAAAAGCTTCCAGCAAGATAGATGTTGTGTTTGTTAACGGTCAGTCAGAAACGCATTTGAATGAAAGTTTCTCAGGAGTTTGGAAATGTTTAAACACAATCCAACCAAGTTTATGCGACAATTCATCATTGTTGATAAAACATGGATTTCATCACGATAAAGCATCCGCTCACTTTTGCAACAAATTGCAGTCGCAAAGCTCCTTAAATTGCGCTTAGATCTGCTGGCACACGCACCGTACTCGCCAGATTTAGCTCCCAATGACTTTTTCTTGCTCGCAAATCTAAAGAAATAGCTCGCTAGGAAAAGATTCACTTCAAATACGGAGGTCATTGATGAGACAAATGCTTATTTTGAAGAGTTAGAAATTATGTCTAAGAAAAGGGATCGCGAATTGAAATAGGTTGTAAATTACGCATATGTTCATTTCTTCCCAGCCACTTACACACCCGACGTCTACGCAAATACCTACACTCTCACAATCTCATCAACAAATAAATACATATTAATAATTATTGCTTACCCATAATTAATACATCGACCAGTTCAACGAGTACTTCATCCATTCCATTAGTACCCAAAATTAATTCTTCTAGCTCTGCGTACTTTTCTTCCAAATATTTCTTCAAAAATTTCAATCCATGTACTCTCACTTCTAAGTTTTCATGACTTATGTACTTGATGAAATTAGTTAATCGCTCTTTACAAGATTTATTCTGACTTACCAAAACATATTTTTTAATTATCATTTTTATATCATTATCAACTTTTGCATCAGTTACAAAGAATAAATCTTCAATATATTCTTTCAAAGTTTCTTGATTGTCAACAATAAGGTATTTGAAAATAGCGTTTACTTTTCTTGGGAAAGAATCGAGCAAAGGCAAAATTGACACAAATATTGTTGATAATAACGGTCCTAAAGAATCTACTTCACAACAATGGACAAACGCGTCCCAATTGTTACATATATGCTCCAAAAACTTCTTTTCTGTCAACGATAAAGCTGTTTTTAAAGAAGCTAACACTTTATGTCTTAAAGATGTTATGAATTTCGTGCCCAATAGTTTTAAAATCAGAGGTAAACTTTGCAAAATGCTAATTTTAATAGAATCGTCAACATTTGGAGATATGAATTTGGTGTCGAAATAGACTAAGAAGCCAAGAAATCTAGGCTGGATGTAGTCGGAAATTTGTTGATCGCTAGTTCTTGATGAGTTTGATTTTGGTGTTAAGCGAGGTGTTGAACTTGTATCATCTTCCAAAGAGAGTTTGTAAAGTTCTTTAAGGACTAAATCCTTCTTTTCGTATAGGTGGACGAGCAATTCGCTGTGTATTACCTAGAAACATTACATATATTTAATTTAAATGTGACGTTAAACCATATTGGTTTGCTTGGTAAGAAATAATTTTACGCATGCAAGCAAGAGTGTGCCACGTTACTCCGCATGGTTGTTTGGTTGGGGATCCGCTAGCTTTTAAACAGTGGAGAAGGGTGTGGTTCTTATTCTTAATAATAATCAAAGAATATAGGGCGCCACGTAATATTTGCCGAAAATTACGAAACGGTTTAAAAGATATTTTATTACTACTCAAAACGACAGTAAAAGGGTTTACTCGAGGCTTCAACCAATGGGCCCATCCACAATTTTAAAAAAAGAACTTAGTTAACAAAATATGTCGATTAATGAAAATCCGGTGTGAAAATTCTTAGTAGTTAAGGAGAAATGTTTTTAAAGTTCAAGAATAATATGTGACGTCATCAGGATTACCCAGCGGTACTCAACCATTTGATTATCATGTGATAAGTATTTACTTCTTTTTATATTTGTTAAAAATTTAAATACTTATTAAATCTTATAGTTGTCCAATAAATGTCTTCGATTTTGTTAAAAAAAATATTTTTGAAAGTTAGTTTAATATTTACATACATTTTGGCACCCTTTTCAGGTTTCCGTGGCGCTAGTGGACTTGTCATGTGTTGTTGAATTAAAATATTTTTTTCTTCAAGCGTATTATAATATGCATATTATGCTACTGTACACACGCTGTAGAAGATATTCATTGTTTTACTAGTACAAAAATGTTGTTATTGTTGTACTAGTAAAAAAATGTTAGTTTTTTAGTTCACCGCTGGCGGCGGCAGTCGCCACAGCAACACAGATCATATTGAAAATTATTATTTGACAGCTGAATCGTTTGTGTTTTGTAGTGTACACAGCCAGCTTTGATTAAAATTGCAAATTTACAAATAAAAAAATTCCAAAAAATGTCAAAAAATTATTTGAAACACTTGATGAAAAAATAGTATATGTCATTCGGAGTAGAACGCCCTTTTTGTGTTTTACCCAGCTTGCCAGGCCTCGGCTAGCGCCTCGGCCGCAATAGCTGAGTTCAACACAAAAAGATCGCTTTCTACTCCTAATAACATAATATACTATTGTTTCAAACTTTGTTTTAAGTACTTTGAGATTTGCATTTCTTTATTATATGTATAAACTGTAAAATGATCCAAATAAAGCCGATTCGGGTAATTTACCGAAATAGTAACTCCAAACTCCAACCTTCAAAAATGATAGCAGAATGACAGTTTTTAAATAAATTTAAATCTATTGTTGTCTTTCTGAATTAATGGCAACAGCGGGTTTTCAATGTTTACCCAATGAGAAGCTTCATTTCAAAACTTATCCTGATGACGACACGAATTTTATAAACCTTTATACCTCGGAGCTAAATAAACTTATATTTTTTTTTTTGCTAATCATAATTAGGTATAGAGCATATAAATTCTATTTTAGTCACAAATTTATCATAATGTGATTTATGGTTAATGGACATTTAAAATAGACGTTTAATAAACGGGTAAGAAAATTTTGCATAAATATACGGAATTATAATAAAAAATGTAAAGTGCAAAATAACGATGATAGCAAACAATATAGTCAAGATATCAAAAATGTAACTTTGGCAACGCGAATGAGCCCGATACAAAATTAATTCATAAGCAAATACAAATAAATATAAAATGTCTCCAGTCACTAATTTCAACGCAACAATAAAAACCAAAATCTACTCAGCTCTTTATATGGATGTAACGAAGAGAAATACGAAAGAATTATAATTCTTGAAATTGTAGTATTAGAGTTATCGCAGGACAAATTTTTGTCACACACACACACACACTCACACATAGACATCATCGTAAAATTAGTAAAATCGTATTCTAGGAGCCCTAAAACGTGCTTATTGACTAAAATCTCATCACCGAATTTTTAGACCAAAGACAATACCTTCCTTTCCTAAAGGTGACGGAAGGTAAAAAAAATAAACAGAAAAATGAAACCTGAATTAAGGATTATATGAAAATCAAAGAAAGAAATGATTCCCGAAAATAACATAACTACAAAGTGCTGCAAAACATCCTCTCTAGTTTTAATAGGACATTGTGAAGCGAGTGGAAGTCGTAAAAGGGTGGGGATGGCGTCTATAGGTAGTTTCCGTTACAAAATATTTCAGTCTTAAACATAATGAGACGAACGAGCAGCGCGCATTTGCTGTGGAAGCCTACATCCACCAAAACGGGTCTGTAGCCGCCGTCCAGCGCGCGTTCTAAATTATATTGTGGGTAAGAAACTTTAGGGAAACAATGACGGACAACACTTGGCCGATATTTATTTTCAAAACAACATGAGATAAAACTTCCCATGTTATAAGTTGAGGATGTGAAAATAATTTTGGTATCTTGAGTATTTTTTTATTCATCTTCAAAATTATGCTCTGTTCCATTTAAGCCATTCAGTAGATGGCACTGGCAACAGCGCAAATCTGAAGTAGCCGAAATTACATTGGGTGAACTTGTCTCTTGTCTCTAATTTCAGCCAATCAGAGATATCAAAACTATTCCCTATGCTCCGCAATACTGAATGGCTTAAATGGAACAAGGTATAGGAGGTATTTTTTCTTCAGCCTGTATAAATCTTCACTAAATGGGGTCATGTAAAAAAATTGATTTTGAAGAAAAATTTACCTAATATTATGTATACATTCATCAAAAATATTTTGAATATATTTTTCATTCATGATTTTCTTTATAAACATTCTGAGTCTGATGATGTGACGTCACACATAGCACAGGAGACTACACAAGGTCGTAAAATTGTGGCGTCATTTTAAATTATTTCTGTAAAACTAGAAATTTATGTAACATGAAATATATTTTATTTAATTAGTTTTTAGTGTACTTTTAGAGAAAAAAATGTGAGTGTAATAACGTTTCATATTTCGGAAGATTCGAACCAAAGAATATTAGATTTAAAGGTCACATACATATTTTCTTACCTTGATACTTCTTTTCTTGATAATTTGCAGTTTTCCATTCGTAATTCTCTCCATTAGCTCCATACAATTCTTGAACATTTGTTCATCTTCATACAAATAAACATAAGTGTAAATATACGAAAAATTATTCGCTATTAACTCTGAAGGGTCAACCATCACCAAATTTGCAACATCGTTTAACATTTTCAAACTTTCAGGTACTCTTACAACCAATGGAATCAAATATGGCACTAAATGTTGACTATTTCGCGAAAAGAAATCTTTTCCGAGACCAAACGCGAGATTTATTCGTTCTAGAGACTGAGAGATGCTATAGTCGAAATTAACGTACGCAACTACGGTCATATTAGCTAGAGGTTGGCAAAACACTTTCATATATTTACTAAATATCACATTGGGTGCTAAATTGTGGGTTTTTGCTATTTTTGAAATGCAGTTTATAGCAGTTAGAGAAAGATAAGTGTTGCAAAGAATAATGTAGAATATTATTAGTTTTATAGTTGGACAAAGGACAACGTCTAAATGAAGGCAGCCGAATTCCTTGATTGTGTAGATTAAAGTTTCGATTAAATCGACATTTCCAGATCGAATGTGTTGTTGGGTAGCGATTTTTATACTGTGGAGACATGTTTCTAACATGGATTCTTTGTATTCAGATTTAAGAGAATTGTTTTTCTGAAAAATAACATTTTCAATATAAAGAACAATAAATGGTATAATATAAAATAGATAGGGATAGTAAAATATAAAATTAACCCTAACCTTAAAATTAAGTTAAAATAAAAACTAAAGACTGGTTAAGACCTCTGGCAAAGTTTACATACACCTTAATCACTCAATGAGAAAAAGGGCTGTTAGAACCTCTGTTGAAAATAAGAACATTTGGCGAGACATTTGGTAAATATTTTCTTTATTGTATGTGAAAATCATATGCATACATATATTTTTGTATTAAATATTATTAACGCCGAAAAATTACTTTTGACATTCAAACCTACACAAACTTGCTCTACCACGTCTAAAAGAAATAATTTTATGTATTGTAACTAAGTGAAAATATATTGGCTTCATATGGTTTTCATATCCCATAAAGTGAATGTGAGCAGAATATTTTTCTGGAAATACGTACAGGTCGCCCAACCTAGCAACTCATCTGGATTGCGCAAAAGATGCTATGCGATATTACGATAAAAAGAGACAGATACATAGAATAGACCAGAAAAGTAAGGTTAGAATTTGCTTTTGGCGCGAGTTCATAGTTTGAATTCCCTAGAACAGGTTTTTTATGAAAGTGTGTTTTTACTACCAAAAAAAAGATATTTTGTAAAAGAAATTAAGCAACTTTTGTTAAGGACTAGATAGTTTGTTTATTCAGTAATAGATTGCAACTGTTTAAAATCCTTGAAAAGGAAGAGTAAGATAATTATTAGACAATAAAATGTTACGTGTCAGTTAAAATTCCGTATGTCGTGGATAGTCCCTCACCCGCCTGTAATTACGTCAAGTGCAACACAAGCTATGCTGCGATTGGCTGCGTACCGAAGTTGTAGGACCAATCGAGATATACGTTCATTGAATTTTGTAGTGTTGTATTTTTATTTAAATAAATATAAACTGTGCATAGTTCATGTGAATATTATTGTACGAATCTGGAGATAAAGGATCATTCTAGGTGGTACATATAATGTTTTGCAAAGAGATTTACTTTTATGAGATTTCTCGGTCTTTAAAGTTGAGGTAAAATTTCCTTGGTAAGAAATACACGGCGATTAAAATTATGTTCTCAGCGTTATGAACTGAGTTAGAATTTGGCGCCTAAATTTGACCGTTACACTTTTCTGGTCTATTCGTAAATGATCATTTGTACAGTCCGTGCATCAAGTTGAAAGAAGGGTATACGACCGCTCGGCAACCTTCGCTCCTCTTCGTTCTGATTCGTGCTATCATGCAACCTTGAAATGAGTTGCTCGGTTGGGCGAACTGTATATTGTTTTTATTTTCACTTACTTTAAGGTTACGGGTATTTTTTATTTTATTATCAAATATATTAGCAATGGACTCGATAATATTCAATTATAAGAGACATTTGCATAAAAAAAATTCCAATGCAGTATTTGTTATAGTGCGTTAAAATTCCGTGAGAGTGATTTTTTTTAATTCACTTGCAAATAAACAGTTACTTATAGTTCTTGCTTTAGAGTTAATAATAACAGTTTAAAACGTCAACATTGAATAAAAAATATAAATTAAACAAAATAAAAAAGGTAGGTTCAGAAAAAAATGTAGAATACCAATATACCTATAAAACTAATATACTGCTGGTGGGAGTGAGATTTGTGAGACTAACATTGGACGAGTGCAGACATATATATCTGCATATATAGCTGCACTTGTCTGTAAGAATAGCTCCGCGCAAGCGCCAGATTGCTTTGATTTTATTGGTGTAGAACGAGAAAGGGGAACTAGCGGGAAAGAAATTCTTACACTAACTGACAAGGATAGACAATAATGTTTGTAGCAGACTCCTCTTAAGTGAGAGATAGGGTATCAGCAGTATATTTATTTATAGGTATATTAGAATACCCCACTCTTTGATGAATGAAATAGAACATTATTATTTGAACATTCAAATAATTTACCTGTATATTATTCATAACTGCTTTAATAACTGATATTAAATTCTTCCTAACTTCTTTATCTTCATCTTCCATAAATTGCAACCACTTTTTCGTGATTGGAATAGTGTTAAATCCATTTATATGCTTTGCAAATCTAGGTAAATGTTGTACAACATTTCTTTTGACATCTATAACGTTGGAATCCAATAAATTCAAAATAATTTGTCCGTCATATGGTAGAAAATTTTTTTGGACAATAAATTGAGATGCAGAAAATTCCTTCTTATCCGATATTCGATATAGTTTTCTTTCTTCAACGTTATCATTTTTCGTAAAATCACATTGAAGACAATGGACTTCGTAGGTGATAAAATTTTCTTTTATACAAGGAGAAATTGTAAAATGACCAGATAGTACGCATACAATTTTCCCTAAATCTTCAGACAGTATTTTTAATACTTCAGAGTTATTTTCTTGTAATATAAATTTCAGTAATTCTAACAAAGCTGGTGTTGAGCCTCGTAGAGTACAAAGAAAATATAAATATTTGTGCGATACCTAAAAAAAACAAATCGTCATAATTAGGGGCAGGCTGCAAGTATCAGAAGTATTCGCTTCATACTCATTCATACTAGAGCAAAAATATGAAGTATGCCATGCGCTATAATCCTCAGTTCACAAATGCTACGCCCAACAAATATATCTATTAAACTATATACTGCTGAACCCCTATCTCTCGTATAAATGGAAAATGTCCGGGACATTCTAATCTCCATCTTTGTCTAGCGCGCGAACAGCCTTTAACGTGTGGCAGCCAATAATAAATCCAACGCAGTTGGCACATGCGCACAAAGGGCCGTGTCCACGCTTAAAGAGTGCAATGCAAATGTTCCGGACATATCCTGTGTGCCTTTTAGCGGTATATAATAAAATAAATAAATAAATATATCATCACGGCTTATTACCCATTGCTGGGTGTGCCAATCTGCTTTGTACACAGATTTCGGTAATGATGAAATATTTGCACCGTGCGGGCGCTTACCAGGCATCACCTCACGGGCACTCATTGCTGGCGTGGAAAGTGCACCACAGGGGCCAATTTTGTACCATTAAAATTCGAAATATTTGGCGTCGGTCGGGATCGAACCCGGTTCCCCAGATATATAGTTTAATAGGTATATTGCCCCACTACAGTATAAAAAGTAATATACAGTAGCGAAACTCATGATTCTCTGTCACAGCGCGCATGCGTCAATCAGTGCAACGAGAACATGGCGTCCCTTTAATTAGGAACATGAGCGTACAGTTTACCTTTTATCACAATTAAAATATGCAATACAATTATTTATTTGTACATAAAATATATTGAACGGTCATATATTTTAAATATATAACAATTTAGCTAAATTTCAGTATATTTTGTACGTAAAATAAGGCTTAAAAAATATGCATCCGTGTCTGCCTGTTGATATCGCCGCCTATGGCATTGTTTTCAATTATTCTGACAGAAGGCGGGAATATATACTTGAACTATAATAAAATTACACTTTCTATTTGTATTGTATAACTGGTTATAGTATAAAACAATAAACTTTGGGGTACCATTTGAATTGGCGCCACTACACGCAACAGAAACATGGCGGCTTCATTCAAGGTCACTCAGTTTGGTATCAAAAGTTCAAAGGGGCCGACAAATAGTTTCGCTACTGTATATGTTGTGTATACTGTGTGCCCCACAAATTCCCTATTATTTTATATTTACTTAGATGTTATTTGTAAAAAATAAAATCAACAAAATTTTAATTTTTGTATTTATCTAGAAACCTATTAAACAGATACATCTTTACAATGGTCTACTAATGGGACAACTTTGCCCTAATTTAACCGACTTCATATATTTTATGGTTTCCGAGATCCCAATGGTAAGCTTCTCAAACCATTTTTTCGCTATTCTCTCAACTGACCCATTCCTTCTCTTATAAGTACATTCTTCCTAACCATACATTCTTCATACACTAAACTAAATGATTCCTCCCGCGAACCCTCCTTTCATACCCACAAAACATCACGTCACGTTAATACTTATTTTTCACGGCAGTCACTCTCCTTCTACGAGTATGCTTTCGAATCAATTATTCTCGATACTTAACCCAGGATCCCCAGAAACAAATACCTTAAATATATTTATTATTCAAAGTGTTACACGAAAACAGGGCCATATGGGTTTAAGATGGAACAACAGTTTTTTGTTGGCCAAAAGTGGCTTGTTAATTTTAGACAATAATGCTTCAAATAAATGTTTTAGGGAATTAAATTCTGCATCTAATTCATTAGTCATATTTTATTTTGCACATTCCGTTACCGAGCAAATTGAATTTAAAATAGGGTCATACCACATTTTCCATTTTTTACTTTCTTGTACAAAGTAAAGGAAGTATTGTATTCGCGAAAAATTTCGGTTTCCAGATTTCAACGGAAATATCCATTTTGGCCATCCCTGAATCCATTCTGACTAATTTCGTCGTGACGTCTGTACGTACGTACGTATCTCGCATAACTCAAAAACGGTAAGCCGTAGAAAGTTGAAATTTTGTATTTAGGACTTCTATAACATCTAGTTGTGCACCTCCCTTTTTGATCATTACATAATTTCCAGAAAAGGTACTTTATTTGAAGCCTATAATAGATTTTAATGAAAAACTATATTAAAATATAATCCAAAACTTTTCAAATTTAGTATATGACTTTTATATCAATTGGAATAACAGTAGAATTTGGTTAAAACAGGCTACCCGGAAGTGATATATTACCTGAAGTTGTTAACAGTTTTTCTTGAATAAAATGGTTTCATTTTGATTTTAGAAATAAATGCTTCAAATAAGAGTTTTAGAGAAGTAAATTCTGCTTCTATCACATCAAGTATTATTAAATTAGCCCTTTGTATAAGCGAGATATGTAAATTTAAAACATATACTTTTTGGTTTTTATAATGAAGCTTGATATGGATCAGGACAAAAAATACTAAAAAAATAAAAAAATAGATGTTAATGTCAAATACGTGCAATTTTATAATTGGGTCTATACTTCATATTGGTCTTGCGTACAAGGAAATCGTGTGGTACCTGGTACCTCAGATTTTTATTTTTTTTGGTATGACCCCATTTTATAAAAGCTACTCTTTTATAGTGTTAGCCATGGTATTGAATTAATAATGATTGTAATAGATACAGATAATTTGACAGATACGTTTCTGACAAGTCAAATGTCATTTCACTTGTTTGATTTTAAATCAATACCATGGGTAACACTATAAAGTAGTACCTAACTTTTATAAAATTTTAAATTCATTATTTTCGGTTACGGAATGTGAAAAATACTGAATTAGATGCACAATACAATTCTCTAATGCCCGGTTTCATAAAAAAAAAATTATCTGTGATCAAATTTTACTTCCAAATTAAATTTAAAAATTTTCTGATAGCAATGGATTTAATGTCATAAGAACATGGAAAAGTCGGCTTGGTGGCTGAGCGCATTAGCGCCACTGAAATAAATATATTTATATTTAGTTCAGCGGTTAGCGCGCATCTCGGAACCCTCGGAACTCGCAGTGACGTCACCCGAATCATGGTAGGTGTGTTCGATTCCCGTCGACCGACAATGTGTGATTTGTCGTAAAAAATAAATAAAGCTACTTGTATTTATATCTTAAATAAATGTAGCAATGGTCGAAATCCAACCGGCAGCACGGCAGTGGTAAAAACACTGCGGCTCGGTGAGCCCGGTTGGAAGGGTAAAGGGCGACAGCTGTATTCAAGCCCTAAATAGGTAGAACATGGAAAATGATTCGAATTTGTACATACAATTAAATTTACTTTGGAAGTAAAATTTAATCATAGATTAATTTTTTTATGAAACCGGGCCAAAAACATTTATTTGAACCATTATTGTCTGAAATTAAAAGGACACTTTTGAGCAACGAAAAACTACTTCTTCATGTAAAACGCCTATGGCCCGTTTTTCGTGTTACACCTGTATATTTCTTACCTTCATAAGAATTTTCGTATCTCTGCTAGACTTCAAAATATTCAACATTCCATTCCTCATATCGTTTATATATGGCTTCTCTGGAGAATCCACATTTAATAAACATGTAGACAATGTTTCTATTGCTCTTAACTTTCGTTCAACAGTCATCTCTTCCGTAAAATCAGCAGTTAACAACTGTTTAGTTTTATTTATATTTTGTATATTTGAAAAAGGGTAGCAGATTATATCAAGAATATTTCGCAAATTTTGTATTTTTGGTTGGGTGAAATAAGTAAACGAAATTATAGTTGATAATGAATCAACAATAAAGTCCAAACAATGAATTGTCTTGATTGATGTGTTTATATTATATGTATTTATAATTTTATTTATTTTATATAGTATATCTTCAATAGGGAAAAATACTAATTGCAAAATTCCTGAGTAACTATTATTCAGCGTTTCATAATAATGATCTCTGAATGAAAAATATACTATTTGAGCTATATGCAGTAAGTTTTTCATAAAATATAATACTTCCGACAAAGTATTAATATCTACTTTAGTATTCATACATTGAAAAAAATTTGAATTCAATTCATTATATAAAATTTTCCATGTAGAACTTATATCAATTGCATCTATAAAATTATCTTTTAATTCATGTTTCAATTCTTTTAAAATTTGATATTCTAATATTATATCCACATCTTCACAGCTTTTATTGTGAGAAACATAGTCCAAAATACAATTTATATCGTTGTATAATTTGTTTTCATACAACAAAATATTTGTTAATAATTTCATAGACGAATTTAGAATGTATTTATTTTTTCCAATATTATATTCTTGTTGTAACTTGAATAAAATTAGAAAATGGCACATATTTTTACATTTTTCTAATACAAAACTATTTTCTTTTATTATATTTAGTTCTACGATTGTATCGAATAATTTTGATAACTCTAAATCAAAAAAATCACTTTCTTGCATATTAAAATTATTCTCATTGTTTTTCAATCCAAAAATTATTGTTTCTAAATTATTGAGCAATTCTTGAAAATGTTTATCTAAATCTATATTCTCTTTAACTTGAAAATAACTTTGTTTTACTAAAACTGTTAAATATTCTGTTATAATAATCTTGCTTTGTGCTTTAGAATAATGTTGACTAAATACAATATTATTCAAAATTGATTTTGTTGTAGCATCAATCCAAAAACACTCTGTGTAAAACAAGCTTGCATCTACCATAATTTTTAATATTTTTGGTTGTAACGATAAACAAGAATCTTTATTTCGTAATTCTACAATTATTGGAGTAAGCTCCAAATTTTCGCTTTTGAAATGTATGTCTGTTGGTTTAAAATTATTTATAAACATGGTGCCTTTTGTATTATTTAAATAATCATTTACAGTTGTTAGGGTATCATTGTATTCTTTTATTAGTTTACGATAAATATGAGGCCGATTTAATTGGAAGACTATTAATATTCTTTGTTGAAGTTGGATATACAAATTATGAACTCTACAAATTAAATTTTGTTAGGAAATCTGAGCATACTATACATACAAAATCAGGGACTAAAAACGAAAATTATTTCATTTATTTTTTCATTATTATGAAAATTATTTGGTTTTCACTCGTTTCGTTCTTTATTAAAAATATTCGTTTTCGTAAATCAAAATGCAAAACCGGTTTATCTTATTTCTTTTTAATTTATAACAATTACAAGAGTTATTCGTACATTATTTTAAATTATTTGTTGATTAATAAAACAATTGCACACATTTTTATAATATTACGTTATATTTTAGTAAAAAAAAAATGGAAACTCCTACATTTATCTATGCTCTGTTCCATTTAAGCCATTCAGTAGATGGCACTGGCAACATCGCAAATCTGAAGTAGCCGAAATTACATTGGGTAAAATTGTCTCTTGTCTCTAATTTTAGCCAATCAGAGAGGTCAAAACTATTCCCCATGCTCCGCAATACTGAATGGCTTAAATGGAACAAGGTATAGTTAGTTTTTTTTTTATGAATTTTTAACATTGTAATTTGACAATGTTGTCAGTGTCATCACTATTTTATCTATAGACCCGTTTAGTGTGACGTCACGAAGGTTTCGAAACAAGAAAATGGCGTCTATACTCTGTTCCATTTAAGCCATTCAGTAGATGGAGCTGGCAACAGCGCAAACTTGAAGTAGCCGAAATTACATTGGGTAAACTTGTCTCCAATTTCAGCCAATCAGAGAGGTCAAAACTATTCCCTATGCTCTGCAATATTGAATGGCTTAAATGGAACAAGGTATACGTTGCTATCCTAATTCAGAATTTGAAGTTGGCGCTTATAACCTATAAGTTTGTTTGGTATTGAAATGGCTCAGAAACACGTTATAAAGTTTTATTGTTTTAAATAAATACTAATCTAACTTAAGTTTAACCACGTATACTTCAGATTTGGGTCTTTTGGAAATTTAAAAAACTTATAAGTTCCACGTTCGCTATAATGATTGAAGTTAGTTGCGAAACAGATCACCATTGTCAAACAAATTTAAAATAAAACCTTAAAATATGAATTGTACAACTTACAAGACGTAACAAGTACTAATAACAATTATGTTTCTTTCATCTGTGCTCTAAAAAAAAGAGCCTAAAATTTGAAGAAACTGAAATCTCGCACTACTAGTTTCGCGGTTAATTTTAAATAACATAGCAACCGTTACCAAGGCGGCAACCATTTTCTTGTTTGGAAGCCTGGCCTACGTCATCACTAAACGGATCCATTGTCGGGCAAGTTCTTCATTGTGTTTAATTTACCTATGCTCTATTCCATTTAAGCCATTCAGTAGATGGCACTGGCAACAGCGCAAATCTGAAGTAGCCGAAATTACATTGGGTGAACTTGCTCTTGTCTCTAATTTCAGCCAATCAGAGAGGTCAAAACTATTCCCTATGCTCCGCAATACTGAATGGCTTAAATGGACAAGGTATACAATTAAATTACTAATATATTCCAGAAAAATATCTAACCTAACCTACAATTAAATTACAAATATATTCCAGAAAAATGAAAGAACAACCAAGTATGTATTAGAATATCTGTTAATTTTGACGTCTTAATTGTCATTAGTGACTTTAACGCTTTGACAAATTAAAATTTAAGATCAACTCAATACAGCAAAAAATCTTCTACCGTTTAAGCCATTAGGGCATAGTTTTGACCTCTCTGATTGGCTGAAATTGGAGACATGAGACAAGTTTACCCAAAGTAATTTCGACAACTTACAATAGACCATTTCAGAAATTTGAGCGACCACTACATTTACTTTTTGAACTAAAAAGTTAGTGCCGTTAAATGGCGGCATTTCAAATTTATACGCGACCCCGGTATTTTTTTTTTAAATTTTAGAATTACACAGAAGTTGTTAATATGAATTTGAGTATAAGATATGATTTCAATTCTTATTTTACAGATAAAAACTTATTTCACTATGTGAAAAAATGAAGTCCATTCACAATCAATTATAAAAATTGTATTACTATACCTAACCTAACTTTTTATTTTCTAAACCAGACAAAACATTTCAAATGGCAATATTTTGTGGATCAGAAGTTTAGTACCCGTCCTAATTATTTGAAAAACGAAACCAACAAAACAAAACTGTAAAATTGACAGAACTGTCATATAAACAAGGACGGGTATACGGCAATCGGCACTAATTTTTTGTCGCAGTCTAACACTGGCGCATGCGCTTTGAATTTCTGAAATGGTCTATTGGTGCTGATGCGAGCGCCATCTACTACATGACTTAAATAGAATAGAGTATATATTTAATTTCACGTAAGAAAATAGCATACAGCGCTTGCGAGCCAACCGTTTGAATACGCATTAAATAAATAATTTAAATTAGCGAAACCGAACTTTGTCAATAATAAATATTTTTATCTGTAAAAATATACAAGCCCTGAAAATTAAAAATTATATTAAAACATGGTTAAATACCTCTTAATTCTGTCGATTTTGTTTGATAATTGACAGCTAACAGTTGATATTTTTTCTCGCTTTTGTGAACTATGCAAGGGAACTATGTTTGCATTCTGATCAATCAATGGGCAGAATTTATATTCCTATCTAAACCAACGCTATTTTCTTACGTGAAATGAAGTATAATAGGATTACCGACAGTATGTGCAAATGAAAATGAAAATAGTCAGTGTTCAATAGATGAAACTAGGAGTATACCGTTTAATATGATATGAAATTCAATAATATTTGCGTGTGCTTTATTTTTTGCCATAATTAAAATTAAATATATAAAATAACGGTTAAAACCGGTAACCAATATTAATTATTTTATTTTCAATCATGAACGAAAAACAAATTAATGCGTTTTCGTTTTTATAAAAATTTCGGTTTATTTCGTTTTTAGTCATTTAGTCCCTGCTTAAAACTTACCCATGAAGTTTTTCACAGCTTAACAAATAGAATAAGCGGCCTAATAACCATACAGTGAAGTCCTGATATGTATTTTCTATATTTTTACTCTGTTCAAAACTTAGAGCTCTATCATGTTTTGGTATAAATATTTCTGACAACTCTTTGTTGTGTAATAGTGTTTCAGCCAACGTTCGTAAATTGGATTCAGAGTTGTCCAGATTTTTAAATATGTTTAAAATAGTACCATGGATTATTTTCCACATATCAAAAGCTTGTAATTCGTAATTATCAGACATTTTTCAACAAAAACTACGACAAACAGGTGGTTAAAAACAGTTTCTAACCTCTAAATATGACAAAACATTACTCACCTTTTAATTACAATGATAACAAGGTTATTATACTAAGAGACACGATTATTTGGTGATTGTAAAACACTTTTAATTAAAACAACATTCAAACATTGACATTTACACTTAAAATACATACAGTTATTTGGAAAACTAACAAGCATTTGTTTGAAATTTTTACTGGCTAAACAACAACAAACTCGTGTTTCCTTACTCGACAGAGGCGCTTTAACCAATGAAGACAACCGCAAGACATAAAACAAACTTATTTTAAGTAATTTTTCACTTGTTAATTAATTAATTAAGCAAGATGCGTTCATGAAGAGCAACATAAATATCATGATACATTTAACAAAAATAGTATATGATCAAAATATTGAAGAAATTTGTAGAGAACAGGTGAAACTATCCATTGTTGGCAACACTGTTGCCGCGCAAAATGAACGTACCGGCAAAATTGTTGGCTCGACGCGACCTTTATCAAATCTCAAAACAGTTTACTGCTGACATAGCCTGTGCTTCACAGTTTTGTTTTTCTGACAGACTATTTGTTTAACCAAGGTGGATCGTCATAATATTGGCAAGGTTTATCACCAAATGTAAGTTGGTAATTTACATTTTAATTTAGCCTTCAGCCAAATTTAAACAGTATTTTCAAACATTACAAAGACTTGTAATCCAAATCTTGATCTAAACCGGCTCTAATCAACACAGTAATGTAACACTGACATTTTAGTATCATTTCATTTCTTTGAAAACAAGAGCTAGTAGCTTATCACCATTGAAAAACAAGAAGATTAACCTTTTATTCACAATCAGTTAGTGGTGTGTCTTTTCTAACCAACCAAATATTTGGGAAGTGTTTACTTCAGCTAGCTGGAATAGTTATTTTTATAACAAGTGCGGGAAATTAGTAATTCTCCAACGAATACAAGTTTTGAAATTTGCTTGTTGCAAACAAGATTTTTTTTCAAAATAAAAATTACAAAATGTATTATATAAATTCACATAATTATCATGGGCTACTTGCATTGTATTTTTAAGCGATCATGACAATGGACCTTTTCAATTTAAATAGATAGAAGATATGCGCAATGGGGATCTGCGCATAGTAAGAACAATTGAAAGGGTAAGAATAAAAAGCTGACTGAGCTGACTTAAGCTGACCAGAACTATTTTAGCATTATTATATATTATTAAGTATCTACAAGCCAAATTACAACGAAATACGGTAAAATAAATACTAATAATTGTCAAATAGGCCAGCTGACCTAAGCTGACCTGAGCTGACTTAAGCTGACCAGTTATATTTTAGCATTATTATGTAATATTAAGTATCTACAAGCCAAATTATAACGAAATACGGTAAATTAAATAATAATAATTATCAAATAGGCCGGTTGACCTAAGCTGACCTGAGCTGGCTTAAGCTGACCATTACTATTTTAGCATTATTATGTATACTAAGTATCTACAAGCCAAATTACAACGAAATACAGTAAAATAAATAATAATAATTATCAAATAGGCCAGCTGACCAAAGCTGACCTGAGCTGACTTAAGCTGACCAGTTATATTTTAGCATTATTATGTGATATTAAGTATCTACAAGCCAAATTATAACGAAATACGGTAAAATAAATAATAATAATTATCAAATAGGCCGGTTGACCTAAGCTGACCTGAGCTGACTTAAGCTGACCAGCACTATTTTAGCATTATTATGTATACTAAGTATCTACAAGCCAAATTACAACGAAATACAGTAAAATAAATAATAATAATTATCAAATAGGCCAGCTGACCAAAGCTGACCTGAGCTGACTTAAGCTGACCAGTTATATTTTAGCATTATTATGTGATATTAAGTATCTACAAGCCAAATTATAACGAAATACGGTAAAATAAATAATAATAATTATCAAATAGGCCGGTTGACCTAAGCTGACCTGAGCTGACTTAAGCTGACCAGCACTATTTTAGCATTATTATGTATACTAAGTATCTACAAGCCAAATTACAACGAAATACAGTAAAATAAATAATAATAATTATCAAATAGGCCAGCTGACCAAAGCTGACCTGAGCTGACTTAAGCTGACCAGTTATATTTTAGCATTGTTATGTGATATTAAGTATCTACAAGCCAAATTATAACGAAATACGGTAAAATAAATAATAATAATTATCAAATAGGCCAGCTGACCTGAGCTGACTTAAGCTGACCATTACTATTTTAGCATTATTATGTATACTAAGTATCTACAAGCCAAATTACAACGAAATACAGTAAAATAAATAATAATAATAATTATCAAATAAGCCAGCTGACCAAAGCTGACCTGAGCTGACTTAAACTGACCAGTTATATTTTAGCATTATTATGTGATATTAAGTATCTACAAGCCAAATTATAACGAAATACGGTAAAATAAATAATAATAATTATCAAATAGGCCGGTTGACCTAAGCTGACCTGAGCTGACTTAAGCTGACCAGCACTATTTTAGCATTATTATGTATACTAAGTATCTACAAGCCAAATTACAACGAAATACGGTAAAATAAATAATAATAATTATCAAATAGGACAGCTGACCTAAGCTGACCTGAGCTGACTTAAGCTGACCAGTTATATTTTAGCATTATTATGTGATATTAAGTATCTACAAGCCAAATTATAACGAAATACGGTAAAATAAATAATAATAATTATCAAATAGGCCAGCTGACCTGAGCTGACTTAAGCTGACCATTACTATTTTAGCATTATTATGTATACTACGTATCTACAAGCCAAATTACAACGAAATACAGTAAAATAAATAATAATAATTATCAAATAGGCCAGCTGACCTGAGCTGACTTAAGCTGACCATTACTATTTTAGCATTATTATGTATACTAAGTATCTACAAGCCAAATTACAACGGAATACAGTAAAATAAATAATAATAATTATCAAATAGGCCAGCTGAGCAAAGCTGACCTGAGCTGACTTGAGCTGACCAGTTATATTTTAGCATTATTATGTGATATTAAGTATCTACAAGCCAAATTATAACGAAATACGGTAAAATAAATAATAATTATCAAATAGGCCAGCTGACCTGAGCTGACTTAAGCTGACCATTACTACTTTAGCATTATTATGTATACTAAGTATCTACAAGCCAAATTACAACGAAATACAGTAAAATAAATAATAATAATAATTATCAAATAAGCCAGCTGACCAAAGCTGACCTGAGCTGACTTATGCTGACCAGTTATATTTTAGCATTATTTTGTGATATTAAGTATCTACAAGCCAAATTATAACGAAATACGGTAAAATAAATAATAATAATTATCAAATAGGCCGGTTGACTTAAGCTGATCTGAGCTGACTTAAGCTGACCAGCACTATTTTAGCATTATTATGTATACTAAGTATCTACAAGCCAAATTACAACGAAATACGGTAAAATAAATAATAATAATTATCAAATAGGACATCTGACCTAAGCTGACCTGAGCTGACTTAAGCTGACCAGTTATATTTTAGCATTATTATGTGATATTAAGTATCTACAAGCCAAATTATAACGAAATACGGTAAAATAAATAATAATAATAATTATCAAATAGGCCAGCTGACCTGAGCTGACTTAAGCTGACCAGTTATATTTTAGCATTATTATGTAATATTAAGTATCTACAAGCCAAATTATAACGAAATACGGTAAAATAAATAATAATAATAATTATCAAATAGGCCAGCTGACCTGAGCTGACTTAAGCTGACCAGTTATATTTTAGCATTATTATGTGATATTAAGTATCTACAAGCCAAATTATAACGAAATACGGTAAATTAAATAATAATAATTATCAAATAGGCCGGTTGACCTAAGCTGACCTGAGCTGGCTTAAGCTGACCATTACTATTTTAGCATTATTATGTATACTAAGTATCTACAAGCCAAATTACAACGAAATACAGTAAAATAAATAATAATAATTATCAAATAGGCCAGCTGACCAAAGCTGGCCTGAGCTGACCAGTTATATTTTAGCATTATTATGTGATATTAAGTATCTACAAGCCAAATTATAACGAAATACGGTAAAATAAATAATAATAATTATCAAATAGGCCAGCTGACCTGAACTGACTTAAGCTGACCAGTTATATTTTAGCATTGTTATGTAATATTAAGTATCTACAAGCCAAATTATAACGAAATACGGTAAAATAAATAATAATAGTTATTAAATAGGCCAGCTGACCTGAGCTGACATAAGCTGACCAGTTATATTTTAACATTATTATGTAATATTAAGTATCTACAAGCCAAATTACAACGAAATACACCAAATACTAATAATTATCAAATAGGCCAGCTGACCTAAGCTGACCTGAGCTGACTTAAGCTGACCAGTTATATATTTAAGTCAGCTCAGGTCAGCTTAAGTCAGCTGGCCTATTTAATAATTATTATTATTTATTTTACCGTATTTCGTTATAATTTGGCTTGTAGATACTTAATATTACATAATAATGTTAAAATATAACTGGTCAGCTTAAGTCAGCTCAGGTCAGCTTAGGTCAGCTGGCCTATTTAATAATTATTATTATTTATTTTACCGTATTTCGTTATAATTTGGCTTGTAGATACTTAATATTACATAATAATGTTAAAATATAACTGGTCAGCTTAAGTCAACTCAGGTCAGCTTAGGTCAGCTGGCCTATTTGATAATTATTATTATTTATTTTACCGTATTTCGTTATAATTTGGCTTGTAGATACTTAATATTACATAATAATGTTAAAATATAACTGGTCAGCTTAAGTCAGCTCAGGTCAGCTTAGGTCAGCTGGCCTATTTAATAATTATTATTATTTATTTTACCGTATTTTGTTATAATTTGGCTTGTAGATACTTAATATTACATAATAATGTTAAAATATAACTGGTCAGCTTAAGTCAACTCAGGTCAGCTTAGGTCAGCTGGCCTATTTGATAATTATTATTATTTATTTTACCGTATTTCGTTATAATTTGGCTTGTAGATACTTAATATTACATAATAATGTTAAAATATAACTGGTCAGCTTAAGTCAGCTCAGGTCAGCTTAGGTCAGCTGGCCTATTTAATAATTATTATTATTTATTTTACCGTATTTCGTTATAATTTGGCTTGTAGATACTTAATATTACATAATAATGTTAAAATATAACTGGTCAGCGTAAGTCAACTCAGGTCAGCTTAGGTCAGCTGTCCTATTTGATAATTATTATAATTTATTTTACCGTATTTCGTTGTAATTTGGCTTGTAGATACTTAGTATATATAAAAATGCTAAAATAGTGCTGGTCAGCTTAAGTCAGCTCAGGTCAGCGTACGTCAGCCGGTCTATTTGATAATTATTATCATATAATTTAGTGTATTTCGTTGTAATTTGGGTTGTAGATACTTAATAATATATAATAATGCTAAAATATAGCTGGTCAGCTTAAGTCAGCTCAGGTCAGCCGGCCTATTTGATAATTATTATCATTTAATTTGGTGTATTTTGTTGTAATTTGGCTTGTAGATACTTAATATTATATAATAATGCTAAAATATAGCTGGTCAGTTTAAGTCAGCTCAGGTCAGCTTAGGTCAGCTGGCATATTTGATAATTATTATTATTTATTTTACCGTATTTCGTTGTAATTTGGCTTGTAGATACTTAGTATACATAAATATGCTAAAATAGTGCTGGTCAGCTTAAGTCAGCTCAGGTCAGCTTAGGTCAGTCGGCCTATTTGATAATTATTATCATTTAATTTAGTGTATTTCGTTGTACTTTGGGTTGTAGATACTTAATATTACATAATAATGCTAAAATAGTGCTGGTCAGCTTAAGTCAGCTCAGGTCAGCTCGGTCAGCTTTTTATTCTTACCCCAATTGAAATCTATGACGTTTGTTTCTAAAAAATTTACACGTAAAATGTGAGAAAAATCTTTAACAACTTTAAAAAACATCCCGAAAGAAGTTACAAAAGCTTTTATTGGAGCTAAAATGTCTGACGATGTAACTTTTCACCCAGGAATACATGTATTTTAATCACTGCAATATTTTTGACGTTTCGTTTGACATTCCAACTGTCAGTTGTTCGCGCCATTTTCTTACTATTTGTAGCGATAGAAAGAGATAGCCGTTAAATTGAAAAGGTCAATTGCTTTTATGACAACAAATAAAGCAATTTTTTTATTATTTCCGGCACTATTACTGTGATTTATTTTCCGCACTCATTTTAAGTTTTATACATTATTCGCTGAGACGAGAGAATGTGGAACTAATTCTTGAACAGAAATAAGTCTAGGTTATTTGACAATTTTTGGGAAAGTATTTTAAATTGCACATATACACCTAATTAAACATGCAAAATTATTATTACATATTTTTTAATCGTTTATACATTTAAAATGAGGTTTTAAAATTTGTATTTCAAATTTCCCGCTAAAACGCTTTTCTCGTTCATGACGTTCACGAGCTAGTAGTTTAGTAAATACTTTGTAAAAATAAGAAGTTCTTTAGGATTTATCAGTATTTTTTTTTCTCTACGCACCACTTATAAGTTTTAGAATTCATTTTTCAAAGGAAAATACAGATAAACTCTAACGAACCTTTTATTTTTACAAAGTATTTACTAAACTACTAGATCGTGACGTCATGAGAGACAAGGGCGTTTTAGCAGGAAATTTGAAATAAAATTTTTAAAAGTATTTTAAATGTATTAACGATTTAAAAAATATAATAATCATAATTTTGCATGTATAATTAGGTGTACATGCGCAATTTAAAATACTTTCCCAAAATTTGTCAAATACCCTGTTATCCTATTTTGAGCAATATAGAATGATAGAATAGAATTACTTGTCTGTTCAAGAATTAATTCCACAGTCTTAGCGAATGGAGCATAATTATTTTCCGCACTAGTGCGGACTAAACTAATTATAATAAAACTCATAAAATATGAATAAAATTAATGATTAAAATTCAATTCAATTGGAATAAAATAGTAGGTATATTCGTATAAACCTAGTGGGAATACTTATGCCAAGAACGTTCTCGGCTCGGTATGTAATATACTTTTTTTTATTAGGGTACAGAGGCCATGGAAATACCGGAGGACATTTTAAACGTATTCAAATGCAGCAAATGTGAGGGCTTGTTATCCCGCAGTCCAGTATACCTGTGTGCAGACGGCGGAGGTTTGTGCAGTTCTTGCTATTCAGCTGAACCACCCGTGGCAGCTTTCAGAAATACACACTACGAGACTTCCGCTAAATTCCTATTGTTTCCCTGCAAGAACCAGGATGAGGGCTGCAAGGTAAAAGTTCCATTTAACAACGCTTCCGTGCACGAAGAGGTCTGTCCAAAACGAAAGTATGTGTGTCCAATTGTTGGGTCTTCTGCCTGTGACTGGTCGGGAACAGCCGCTCAAATTCTACGCCATTGTCGAAAAGAACACGCTGATAGAGTGCTGAATAATCCAACTACATTCATCCATGATATTACAAAGTCCAGCTCGCAGACCTACCTATTCCGAGCATTCAAATTACTGTTTCTTCTTTTTACGAAAGTATGTGTGAAATCTGGGAAAATCTACCATTCAATTAGATATTTAGGGAGTTCTAGTGAAGTACAGAACTTTAAATATACAGTAAATGTTACGAGAGATGGCGAAACATTGCTAAAGAAGGGGAAAGTTGCATCTCAAGGATGTTTAGCAATTCAAGAGGATTCATCATTGATTTTAAACATTAACTATTTACTCGGTATATTTGGAGGATTTAATGATACTACATTCACTGTCACACTAGAACAGTTAATGGTAATGGAAAAATGTTCCACTCCCAAATGCATTTATTTGTTGACCGTAAAGGATTATCGTGATTACAAAGGTTGGAAATGTGAGCACTGTGCCCCTAAGAAATTTCTTTGCAAAAATAATAAAAGAGGATGTAAATACGAGTCATATCTCGGAAAACGTAACAAACATCAATCGTATTTTTGTAGCTATGCGAACTATTGTTTTAATTGTAAGGAGACAGTAAAAGATCAGTTGTTAATACATCATGAGAAAGAGCATTCACAATATAGCAATGGTTCTACATGGCGAGTAAGTGGGAGAGGATCAACGAGATATTTACTTCAGTCAAATGTAAGTAAAATTATGTGTACTTATTATTGGGATGATACATACTTAATTTTATATATAAATACTCCATTGCTAAATGAACAGCTATGCAATTATCATTGTACTATAAAAGTGAAACATGTGGCCACCGGTCGATTAGTTGAATATAATCCAGATCCTTCCTATAATGATGACTATGACTGGTATGTGGAGGTTACCGCTACCAGTATGCGCATATCAAAACTTAAATGGAGTGACATATTTGATATTAGCGTTTCTGTGATAAAGGTGAAGTAACTGTTATTTTCCACCACAAATTATAAGATCGAACTACTATAATTTTGTATAATTTTTTGGAATAAAAATACATTAGGCCAGCCGTATCCATGTAGGTTGGGTTCCACGGTTTTCCCCGGATACCGAAAATAGCGGGTATTAGCGAATCACTTGTTAAGCTCAAGATTTTTGCAAAATTGAAACAGGAAAGCAAAAAAAAGATTATTATTATAAATTATTTAATTGACATATCACGAAACAATTTTTTATGTTCTTAGACAAATAAATACAAAATTATAATTACAGGCAATTGACTGCTTTCGTCGATATGAAATTAAATAAACAAATACGTACGTACTAGTCTAAGGCTGCATCCCCATGTATCCGTGTTCACGTATAAGTGATCATTTGTAACTAATCAAAACCGTGAATTGATACAACGGTCCGTTTCAAGAACGCAACGGACGTAAGTTGGTTAATTTCAACTTTTCACGGATACGGATGACTTGACGCATGCGCATAGTAGTTAGTTTGTCAGTTTATGTATTTTGATGTTTGTTGTGGTTTTAATTATTGCTAGCACCCTGAATAATCCACTTCTATTCAGTAAAAATACTTCGAACTCAAAATTTACGTCTATACTATTAAGGTTATTCAGGAACTCTGATTGTTGTTATGATAAAGCTGTTGTGCTCAATTGACGAGCCAAACTGAGTACAGTTAATATTAATGTTTCCGATTCCATAACACAAAACACAACTACCATCGATTTATAAATTCAGTATGGATACGGACACCGTATCTACTGCTCTCATGGGGACGGGCTAAATTTTTACGTACGTAAATCACGTAACACGGATACGTGAATACGGATGCATGGGGATGCAGCCTAAGCCTCATCTACACGTTGGCCGAAGTTAGGCAAATGAAAGGCAACGCCGAGTTTACACCAACGTGTGAAAAGGCTTTTTGTCTAACCTCGCAGCGACTCGCATTGACAACTCGCCTTTTGCCGACGCTTGCCTCAGTGTCGGTTTTTGGTGCACGAGTCAAAGAATCGAGAAACGTCTGACTCTACTAGCCTGGTTGTTTGGGTCAAATACTTGCCAAAGTGTGTACGCAAAATAATTGCGCTGACTCCCCTTGCTTTGCCTCGCCTGTATTTATTTATATTGGTTTATTGGCCTTAGTTGGCCCAACGTGCAGATGAGGCTTCATAGCAAAATAAGCGTGTTTCGACAAGTTTTCGCGCTCGCAAGCTTCCATGTATGTATACTTCAACCCGTGCTTTTTCCGATCCGCGGATACGGCAGGGCTCCTGTATGCAATTTAAAAAAGAAAAAGGAATTTTTACGTAAATTTGTATTTTCTACTAGTAAATAAAACAGGTTTATATCTATTCAGTATTTATTTTTTACAGATCCTCTTAAAATTTACTTTCCGTTATGAATTTAGAAATATCATTTCGTCATCTGCGTCTAGTTATTCAGTCGTTTTTTCAAACGATATTTTTCAAACTAATTACTACTTCATTACCATCTTTAATACTTTTGTATTGTTTACGTAATAGTAAAAATGTAGAGATTCGCTTACAATAATGGGCCATTTTTTTATGTAATATTTTTGAAGACGATAAAAACTTACCCATATTTTTTCTTTTGGCAAAATTTTCATTAATTAGCCAGAAAAAACTTAATGAAATTTTAATATTTAAATTACCGCCGTGTATGACATGGAATTACCCCGAACCAATGAATGGCCGTAAAGCAATAACATCGGTACGTCCAATAGCAACGGCATGTGCGGGTAATTTAAACATGACCAGATCATCTGTTTAACGTTTGAATAATAGTTTGGAGGTTAATATTTTCGTTTGTCATTTTAATCTTGTACGAGGATAAGCTAAGTTAAAATCCTTCAAAATCTTGCTTAACAAATCGAAATACGTAATAAAAGTAACACAAACCACGCAAATTGTAAATAATAAAGAGAAACAGTGACAGAAAAATGAACTAATGTCAAAATCAAATTAAAACTCGCCCTCGCTCACCATCTACAGGTTAGGTTACAGTCTTAAATATAATAACCACAATAACCTCACAAAACTCGCTTCGAGTTTTCCAAGAGTAACTTTTGTGCTTTAAGTGAGGTTATTGTTGTTGTGTTTGGTTGAATGGACCTTTTCAATTTAAAGAGAAAGAAGATATGCGCAATGGGGATCTGCGCATAATAAGAACAACTGAGATCTATGGCGTTTGTTTGTAAAAAATTTAAACGTAAAATGTGAGAATATCTCAGATAACTTTAAAAAATCTTATCGGAATAAGTACAAAAGCTTTTATTGAAGTTAAAATGCCTAACGATGCAAATTTTCACTGAGAATACAGGTATTTTAATGAATGCAGTATTTTAGAAGTTTCATTTGACAGCCCAACTGGTAGTTGTTCGCGCCATTTTCTTACTATTTGCAGCGATAGAAAGAGATAGCCGTTAAATTGAAAAGGTCCATTGCAAGCAAAAGTCGTTTTGGGTAAGTCTCTACATTTACTATTTACTGGGAATGTGTACATCATCCCACTATCTACTTTTACTGTACAATAATCTGAAAATATAAACTTCGTTGAGGTCACAATAAATAGTTCCATTTAAACAGGTGTCGGAATTTCGTAATTTCACTTTGTTAAAAACAAATACAAACCTGGCCCTAAATATCTTTTTTGGAAAATCCTCTGTCCTCTGAAGAGTTGTTTATTTGAAGTTATGTTTTGAACTACCAAAAACGAATAAAATAAGGGTTAAATAAATATGTTTTGTAATTATTTTATTTAGATAATATTTTCTTTTACAGTCTTTTAATTATACTTACATTTTATTTATTAAAAAGAATTATAACACAGTAACACTAATACAAATTTCTCAACATATACGTTTTTATTTGAAAATATAAAAATACATTAATCAATGAATAGAAATCATGTTGATGATAAAATTTATTTTTATTGATGAATCTTACAGAAAAAGTCCAATTGATGTCGTTTTACACAAATAACAATTATCTAAAAGACAAATCTTTTATAAAATACGAATCTTTCGTACAATTAAACTACCGTTTTATTAGAGACAATAAAACTAAAAAGATAAGTACTTTATAATTGGATTGAAAATTGTAAAAAAAATGGTCCATGAACTAAGGCGGAACAAAGAGACACTTTTGTGTAGAGATATCACCTTGATAAAACAGTCGACTCTCGCTCCGGCCTCGAGATGGCGGTATTGCGGTGACGTCACGGGTCAGTTGATCTTGGGTTAAACGTGTGAAAGGCTCACCTGTATGGCAACTGGAAAGACCCCAACTTTGATAATTTCTCAACTCCGACATGTGGGAATGTGATGGCAGAGAATGGGTAAGCGATCACGACGCATCATTTTTTTGAAAATACATTTCATTGTAATAAGAAAATAACTTTAGAAAATCAAACAAAATATATCTAAAATAAATAAAAGGGCAATTTCGAATAAAATGATCATTACATTATTAAACAAATAAATAATAAAAAGTTTTTATTATTGAACAATAAAGCAAAAAAAAATATTGTGTATCATTTTACGATTTTATAAAAAATGTCTCAGAATTGCTAGACATTGCTAATTGGTCGTGATGATGATTGATAAATGGAAATAAATGTTAAGCGTAGTACAGATCGCTGGGATACAATTTGATATTGGTGTTGCCAACATGTCTCTCAACATCGCAACAAGTTGTTGGAAACGCGTCAACATCGTGCAGCATGATATATATCATAATCAAATAAATTTGTTGCTTGTATCCGTGTTACCCATTTCAAATGGGGAATTTAGGAGCTACCATTGTTCAAAAGTAATTGAGACATTAATTTTTCGCCACAGCTGGTCCCATTTTGCAAAAAATGCCTCTGCCACCGTCGACTTTTTCGTTTTGGGGCATTGGCAGGTATTATGATAAAAGCAGCACAACTAAATTTGGTTTAGACGGAAGAATCTAGTCGTCTCGGCAGCAGAGCCCCGAAGTAGCACGATGTATGTTCCAAGCGGCCGCAAAATTATTAGTTTTTAAATTAAGCTTAAAAAACCAGTATAAGGACTCGAGTTTTGTGCGTTTAGGATATGTTTCTGTTCGGATTTAAAAAAAAATCTTAAAAAATGAGTAATTTTTCACTCGGAAGACATCGTTAATCTTCGGGGGCTCTGCCGCCGTGATGGCTAGGCTCTTGTGGTTGAGACGCGTATCTAGAAACAAATTGCTGTACCCATATCAGAGATGTTGCCAACATTTTGTTGGCCGGTCTGTACTACACGTTACACATTCATATTTATCATTATATAGCTCATATTTTACGAAGAAATTATTTGTATGATAAAAAGAATTTTACTTAAACCACGGCCTGATGGTGTCCTATTATTTATTTACTAAATTGTTCACTGCAAACACCAAACATGGGATAAATGATTTACGATCTTCATTTTTTAACCTTTTTTACAACCAATGAAAATTTTCATTTTTTGTCACGTCTCTGCGTTTTAACCAATCCTGTCATTATTATACTGAGAATAAAGCTCTAAAGATTATTCCTGGGAATAAACTCTGTAGCTTTTGTTTTTGTTGACATATGTCAGATAGTTATCAACACATAAGTGAAATAAGCGAAAAAGACCAATTTTGTGCCATTTATGATCATAAAATAAATAAATAAAAATATATCATCACGGCTTATTACCCATTGCTGGGTGTGCCAATCTGCTTTGTACGCAGTCGGTAATGAAATATTTGCACCGTGCGGGCGCTTACCAGGCGTCACCTTACGGGCACTCATTGCTGGCGTGGAGAGTTCACCACAGGGGTCATTTCTGTGCCATTTAAAATTGGAAATATTTGGCGTCGGTCGGGATCGAACCCGGTTCCCCAGATTCGCGACCTGACACTCAGGCACGCGGCTACGAGACCCCATAAAATAAACCAAAAAATTATAGAAACCACTTTTAGAAATATCATAATTAGTAATTATATCTTCTAATAATATTCATTTTACCTTGTCAAGTTCTACTTGTCAAAACAGACTTGCCAACTGAGCCAATGAAATATAACGGTATCGATAACGAAATACTAATATTACGAAATTATAAACACTTTTATTGAATATAATACAATACTTTTTATAAATTAACTTGACAAGTCACAAGATTAATTAATTATGACAACTGTGATACTTTTTGATAATATTACATAAATGAATGAAGCTAGTTAATTACGACAGTAGATGGCGTTTCAATAGCATTACAGTCTGATCTGAGTTCGATAAATTAGAAAATAATTCTCCAGTATCTTTCTCAAACTGTAAATAGAAATCGTTTGCTAATTTAATCGACGTCGTAGCTCTTATAGTTCTCGAGATAGTAATAGTAGACAAAATAAAATGAACATCCTGTATATTTCCGTATCAGAAACATACATATTGAAAACATGGTATAATAGCTATTTACGACAGTTCAATATAAAAAATAAAAACTAAACGGTGTTATTTTCAAAGATATCAGTTTGGAGAAAATTTAAGACAATGTAACTAAGCTATGTTACCTGCTTATTTATTCAAGGCGTCATAAATTAAAGGTGTATGTGAGATGCGAGTATTTCAGTGTTACTTATTTTTACACTATAACAAATGAGTTTATGGCTAATGAAAGAATATCTCCGAAAACCTAACTTCAGCCCGCGCTTAATGAATCAGCTGTTAGTGGTTGCTAACTTCACGCCGTGTGTAATACGATTATGATACTCGGAACCACTACGTAAACTGTAGTAGTAAATTGTTGTTAAAACCAAAAAAATATTTTTGTTATATTTTTATCCCAGTTGATCCTACAAGAAATACAGATCGTAAATCATCTATCCCACTTTCGTGTTTTTGTAATGTAAATTATTTGTATAAAATCGATTTGGGTTGTGAGTGGAATAATCATGCATCTACAAATTTATTGCAGTATCTTACTAATAAAATAATTATACAGTATATTTTTCATAAGAATGGCATTGTGCAATAAAAAATTTATCATTATTTAAGACGACATACGTAATTGAAGTAGTTTCTTTGTGCAGAAAGGTTATATTAGGTAGAATCTGTTCATAAGGCGTAATTGTTCAGGAAATAATTTGGAATTGTCAACATAGTTCGTATACATTAGTAAATATTTTAGTATTTTTGTATCTCCGATTTATTTACTTTATTTATCAATAACTAGCTGATACCTGCGGGTTTCGCAACCGCAAGTCAATTTATATTTTAACCTCGTACAACACGATTTTAGTGTTAATTTGAAAATATTTCAAACTATTCAGGAGTTATGAGCCCCCAAAAATGCATGTTTCGGCCAAAAATGGTTCGATATCATGATTTCGATAGAATGTTTATTTTTGCAAAAATGAACTTTAGAGGCTAATTTGCATATTTCCGATATAAAAGTGGTTAAATTTCCAGTTGAAAACTCTTCAAAAATTGTACATTTTGCAAAAACGAACTCTGGAAGGTCGATTTGATATATTAATATTTTGAGTGTCAAAAAGCCTTAGGAATTGCGGAGAGTTGGATATAAATTTTGGAAAAAATGCATTTGCCATCAACGGTTTAATTTATTTTCAAATTAACAATAAATTCGTGTTCTCCAGGGTTTAAAATATAAATTAACTCAATTTCAAATCAATAAAGCCGTCTGGACAAAGTTTTATTTAAATATTTCTAAAATGACGCCCGTTGCGAATTTTACGCAGCTCTTCCAAAACATCAAAACTTTTATTTGGTTTTGATTCGGCTGAAATTTACAGGAAATACATACAATTGTAGTTTTGACGTGTTGACTCTTTCCGTAAGGTCACTCTCGAAACTTTGAAAATTAATTATAAAAAAAACTATGCAATATTTTGAACTTTATCAACTTCTACGACACGTCCTGAAACTGAAAGAACATCTCTACAAAATTTCAAACGTATGTCTGATCATTATTCAACTCAAAAGTCAAGTAGTCAAAATTGAGCTTGAAAAGTAATTTTAAGGAGAAAAGATAATAATGAAGGATACATTATATTGCCACTCGCCGTTTTCTAATTTATTTCAATTTCTAAAATAAGAATCAAGATGAAATGTTTTGATTTCTTTAGATAATATTTTTGACAATTTCTCTTGTCAAACTGACATTTAATTAAATACTTTCAAATTAATGGGTGTATTCTAAAGACATTCCGTTATTTATAAACGGACCGTTAAAATTAAAATATCCGTTAACTAGATTTTGCTATTCTAAATACACTATCCGTTAATAATATAAACGGAGATCCGTTTATGTTATCCGTTTATAAATAAAATTTAAACGGAGAATGATTCATAGCCGTTAATTGTAAACGGATGACATTTAATACATAAATATTTAGAAATTTCTAAATTGTAAGCAGAGAATTGCGTTATCATCCTTTACTGTTTGCTCCGACCCTTGGATTCATAAAATATAATTGAAAGGAAAGTACAATAAATAATTTTTATAACAAAATTATACTCGTACATAACCTATAAAAAATCGGTTCGATGAAATATTTTAACAATACAAACATTATCCATTACTCGTTCTCAAAAAAATTAAAAATGCTTTCTCTAATGAAACGAGCAGATATTTTACTCTACAATGCAAATCTTGTACTTTACCTAAAGTTTTAAAAATATTCGAGTATTTTCAGGACTGCATTTAATCTTCAGGGGCCCAAGACACAAATGTTCTATTGGTGCCTTTATTTTTAATTATTGATTACAACAAAGGAAATTTTTATTGCAACAAAGAATATTTTGATTACAACAATGGATATTTTGATTATATTCGAAGAATACTGATTAGATGAATGAATCTAATGAAGAAAATTTCATTAATATTTGCGAAGAATTGAGAATCAAGCTCATAATGTGTGTTTTATAATTTGTGTAGTTTTTAAAGTGCATGCGCCATGCGCCTATATTTATTTGTGGCCCCGCGTATGTTCATTTTCTCGATACTGTAGATTAGCTTGGTGGTATCTATAATTTCAAGATAAATGTTGGGTTGGGCGTTGGGAACATTCTTCATTATTACTTTAGCTGCGCTTAATAAGTAACGAATTATGGTTTTATAGATTTTTTTGTTTTATGCCCATTTTTTTCCAAATTTACAATAATATATAATAATATCAAAAGGTTATGAAACTGACAATTTTGACATGTATTACAACAAAGTATTCACCTACCAACATTCCAAAGATTATTTTGAAGAATATATTCATTATTGTGATTATTTATTGATTTAAATTTATTACTAAATAGTATCTCTAAATTTATGTATCACAAATATCTGTTTAGATCTTAATATATTTTGTTATTATTAAAATATAAATATGTTGACATTTACAATTTGACAACACTGCCCTGCAGTAGCAAACGGATCCGTTTATTATATTAATTTTAACGGATCCGTTGAAATGTCATATTGTGAATAGAATTTTTAGCGGAATCCGTTAATAAGAAATATTTTAACGGAATCCGTTTACATTTTATATTTTAACGGATTGTGTTTAGAATACACCCATAAGACAGCAATGTGTGGCAGTATGTGTGGCAGTATGTTTTTTGTTCATAGCCTACTCCGAGTTCACTGTTTTCGAGCTACAGGCTCTTAAAAGAGTAATTATCTACCATAATTTTAGTTGGCTGTGACCATCACTTCAGTTATTTTGTTTATTTTAACTTTTAGCGCTGAAATGCAGACGCATTATGAATGAGCATACTGTTCGCGTACACTAACATGGTATTATTGTACGACAGAGTGTATGGCAGCACAAGATTCAATCAAATCTGGCGTTTTTGAATGAATGTATCAAAATATGCTCCGAAGGCGCGATGCCTGTATTAAAGTTGGTAGTCGTCATTTCGAGCAAAAATGAATAATAAAATTAACTAAAAAATTTAAAATATACCAAATTAATAACTGAGGTGATTGGTCACAGCCAACTAAAATAAGGGTAGAATTACTCTTTTAGCCGAATATGAGTTTATTATACTCCGTTTGAAATAAAGGAAGAATTTTGAGATTCTTGTGATTCTATTGGTTGCTATGCGCTGTAGTCAAGCGCGGCTTACACAAACACAATTCAAATATTATGTCAATTATAATTTCATTCTTTGTAAGTGATGTGCGTTATTTGTTGTTGTATTGTAGTTTATTAAGTTTTACAAAGCTATTTTCCCGTATTCTCTTACGGTTTTGTGTAATTGGCGCTTCTATTTAAACATCTAAAGTATTTTAGTATAAAACGGACTCCTAAACCACGGCCCAATTAACTGTCAAAATAGGACAGTTCAGTAATTATGTCATATGTGGCGCGCTTCATTTAAACCACTGTCATACCGGTAAACTCGTCTTTCAAAGTGAACCTTATTGCCACAGCAAATAAGAACTATCATTTTAAGCAATTTATTTCGTCGCCAATATCTTACGTAATTAATTAAGAAAAGTTAGTTATTTAAGCTGTCATTCAGTTAAGATTGGATAATGCCCTTTTAATTCAACGAAACATCTTATCCTAATTTGTAATAAAAATTATTCAAGTTTTAAAATCTTTGCATGGAACTACATGTTCGTTCAATCTCGAACATGTTCGTGAAACATCGCGTGAAGCGGCCGGAAGGACCCGCTTGAAAGACAAGCGAGCCATTTTTAGGTTACAGTACCCTGTACGACATATTATTATTATATGAATGTGGAAAGACAGAGTTATTTACGTACCTTAAACTTAAAAAGAAGAAATCTAAAGATCTGAAAAAAATGATTTGAAAACGCTTAAAAATGCCAACAAAGAAAATCTCGTAAAATGTCGGTAAATACTCGGATATATTTGAAGCTGCGCAAACTTGATACTCTGTAGTTCAGAATGTGCAGATATGATTTCAATTTGAAATAAAACCTTCGTTATTTATTAATAGGTATATATTGTATTACAAAGTAATAAATAAATATATCATCACGGTATATTACCCATTACTGGGTGTGCCAACCTGCTTTGTACGCAGATATCGGTAATGATGATGACATATTTATACCGTGCTGGCGTTTACCAGGCATCATCTCACGGGCACTCATTGCTGGCGTGGAGAGTGCACCACAGGGGTCAATTTTGTGCCATTTAAAATTCGAAATATTTGGCGTCGGTCGGGATCGAACCCGGTTCCCCAGATTCGCGACCAGACACTCAGGCACGCGGCCACGAGACCCTATACAAAGTAATAGAAAAATGTTTATAATTTGATGTTATTAATATCTCAAAGTTAACTTCTTCATAATAACCATAATAAAGGCATTAAATTACAAGCCTTATGTGTTCAGTCAATAAAGTCTATTTTGAAAGTATAGTTTTTGCTTAGGACAGTGCTTCATATTTTGCGCTATTTTCTGACGTCACATTATTCTACCTATTCTTTCGTTATTTCAAACAGAGTTTAGTAAAGTTAGTTTATTTTACATCCCATATATATTCTATAAATTTGTAACACGTATTCATTAACACCTGTATAAACGAAATTATTGCGCAATGCCATTCTTATGTGAAGAATACTATATATTTCTTATTGTAATTATTTCAGAGAATTTCGTTTATTGCAATCATTTATGAAACTATGATCAAATTATTCGAAGTAAAACAAACAAAAATAACATGTTACTTTCTTACTATTTCAGTTTGGCATGGTACAGAGTACAATGAATAATGAAATCGAATGTGAAATGCATCGTGGTTGCTAGGGTTCACATAAATACCTCGTTTACTAGCTGCTATCGGCAGTGCTAACACGAGTTTAACGATCATGGCGACATAGAGGCAAGTATGACAACAGGACAGGCAAAGACTTGCATATCTGATCTGATCTGAGACAGATACTGAGTGAGTGAGCGCTCATAAATACCTCATGTTCAAGTAACGTGAACGTGATATGCTCGGGAATTTACAAAGACTGCGAGCGATGGCGCAAATACGTGGGCGTTGTGCTGTAAAACGCAAACTAAAAATACTGTTGTAGTACTTTTGTATGTTTTCAAATACACGACTCTTAAAAATTATTCTAGAGTTCCACACTCTCTCATACTGAAAATCAAATTAAATTTACAAAAATACCTATTGTACTAAAATCCACTAGCGCAATCCCGATTTTATTAATTTTAAAAATGCAAAAAACCAAAATTTCATACCGACACCTATGTAATTGCTTAATAAATAATATATATTATAAAATAGTTTTATACAATGTTAAAATTATTTACATAGATTATAATAATTAGGAGATTTTAATTAAAACCATTTTAAAACGTAAAATTTATACTCCAAAACACCAGAAACACGAATTTCATTTTGGTAAATACAATGAGGTCCTCCACCACAGTAATAAATTATAACTAGACCTTAAAAAACTGTATGAAAGGGCTTATCAAAATTTAAAAAAAGTTATTAGTTTTTAAAATATTCCAGTTTTTAATGGCCAGAAGATCTACACATCTACTTCTTAATTTTTTTAAAATACGGAATCCATTTTTAAGTAAATGAATGCAGAAAATAAAATAATGAAAATAAACCAAATTTAGTTGTTTAAATTTATAATGCCACGCCAGACAGATACTCCACGCGTTTGTAAGAAAGGGTATGTTATACTCTATCCATTTTAACTAGAGGGCGCGAGCAGACACGTGACTCGAGGGACGTTGACTTGCTTAGAATAAGCTGATTTGTGTGCGTATGTCATTTTGACAAGAACAGTGTCACTTTGACAAGACAAATGTTTTGACTTATTTTGATTTTGAACTGCTAAAATGTTATTAATGTACAATTTACAGGCACTAAAACACATGAAATTAAAAATAATAATTTATCAACAGTTCAAAATTAAAATAAATCAAAACCTTGGTCTTGTCAAAATGACATTATGCTTGTCAAAATGACAAGCGCACACAAATCAGCTGATTCCTAGCACGTAACTCGGACGTCCTTGACGTGCTTGGAATCAGCTGATTTGTGTGCGCTTGTTATTTTGACAAGAACAATGTCACTTTGACAAGACCAATGTTGTGACTTAATTTAATTTTGGACTGTTGAGAAGTTATTATTTTTAAAGTCATGTGTTTTACTACCTGAAAATTGTACAATAATAATATATTAACAGTTCAAAATCAAAATAAGTCTAAACTTTGGTCTTGTCAAAGTGACATTGTTCTTGTCAAAATGACATGCGCACACAAATCAGCTGATTCCAAGCACGTCAAGGACGTCCGAGTCACGTGTCTGCTCGCGGCCTATAGAGCGTTGGGTGAGATAGGGCCTAAGATTCTAGCTCTCTGATTGGTTCAAACGTGAACCGAGTTTACACAATAAAATAATTGACGCGAAATTTAAATATGCTTGACAACTGTATCAATTATTTTGACGTCTGACAAAATAAATAAAAGTCAACAAAGTCAATAGTACACGATTTATTACATATTATTAATTTCTGTTCAGTTCTGTTTGTTAAGTATATTATTGTTCTTTTCGTTTATATAATTTCCATAGTGTTTTGGCGTTATATTTCATATTACATAGTTTTCGTTGTGCGCGTTTACTTAGTTTTTGTTTGACAACGATGCGGCCGATGCGGCAAACAAAAAATTAGAACGAGGCGAAACCTTCAATTATTCTGGATCACTCTGTACATTTTGTGTACGGAAAAAGATGAATTTATGTGACTACAATTAAGGCCTGTGTCCACGATGCTAGAAATCGTTCCGAGTTCTCGATCACATTTTTTGATCATAATTATTGAAATTATATGACTACAGATGTCAGGTTGGTCGAATTTATGAAGTTAGTTTCAGCCATTTCTACCAATACTAAAAACTAATAAAACGTAACCAAGAAATTATCCCGGCAGTAAGTAAATTATTTTTTCCAGCGAATATATTAATTTATTTATAAATAATTATTTATAATCAATATCAAAAATGAGTAGAATTAGGTAATATTTTATAATCTTATCATTTTCAAGCTTATCAAACATCAAGATTTTAAATTGGTAACATTCAAACGAAATTAGCAATTAGCGAAAAAATGGGACAGAACGCATTTTTCCATTCTAGTTTTCTATTCGATTTTTGCGTCCGAGTTGGTAGTGTCCACGATCCGAGTTATCAAATTGCGGTCTATATCCGAGAACTCGGATCGATTTCTAGGATCGTGGACACAGGTCTTTATTATTGGCGAACTTCACTGTTTGAGAACAAAAAATATTTGAGAATAGTATATTGAAGAACGAATGTCATAATCGTAATTTTCGTGGTAATTTTATTTTGTGAGAAGGGAGTTTTATCTTTTATCAATGTTTTACAATTTTCTGGCAGTAAAACAAGAAATTAAAAATACTAACATTTTAACAGCTCAAAATTAAAATAAGTCAAAACATTGGTCTTGTCAAAGTGACACATGTCAGCTGATTCCAAACATTCGCGCCCTTTTTGTCAATTTTTTCACCTTTTATGTAACTTTAAATCAAAAATAGTGGTTTTAAAATTTAGGGAATTTGGTGATATTAATGTGACGGAAAATACAAATTCTAACCTTATTTTTAACATCAACTATCTACGATTTTTTCTGTTTCTTTCTAACTTTATTTCTTCTCTTTTTATTATTCTTACTTTCAAATTAAAAAATTATATAAAAATAAAATTCAAAAATCTTCGTGTTTATTTAGCGAAATTTGACATTTGATATTTTCTGACATTCGTAGTCATCAACTTAAAAAAAATAATTGTACTAATCTATTACAGCACTGGGATGAGCTATTAACGAACTCTTGTAAGTGCTGTAATAGCTTTGTTACAGACGCAAAAAAAAAAATATTACAACTTAACGAATAACAATAAAGACTTTCTAGGACTACAGATCGCTTTCAACTTGGATGAAGTTTCATAACGAAAATAGTGGAGGACCCCATTGGAAAATAGCCTATTAAGAATTCATTTAAAAATATTATACGAATAAAATACAAATTTAAACAACAGACTACAGCAATCTCCGAGAAACGACCAAAACAAAAAATACTTAATTAAAAGTAACATTTCTTTCTTCTTAATAAATCTTCAATTTGTATGAAATGAAAACAAAAAAAATGTGTTATTTTATGAGCAACGTAGAAATATTTTTTTTTTGATTTAAAATAAAAATGAAACAACTTTTATGCCAATTATAAATAGTATTTATGTTGAAAACTCTGTTACTGTATTTTTTTATAATTTATGATTTAAAAAATGAGTTACTGATGGATTTTAGTACAAGTGTGTTTGGATACAGCCACTCCCACAATCAGCCACATCCAGAGGAAGCCCAGCTCCAGCCCTCAACCGTACACATAGCGCTATAATATTATGTATGATGTAACCGTGGGAGGTTTGTTTGTTTAGGGAGATCTCGTGTAGACAGACACTAACCTGCAGTCGGCGAGTGGAGTGTAGTGTACATGTAACCTGTAAGGTGTGGAGTGTGGTGAAAGAGTGCCACTTACCTGGGGCGAGATGTCTTACTGGTCAAACTGAGCGCGCAGCGGCGGGACATGGGGGGTGGTCAGCGCGACCGGTGCGAATGCCGGTGGGAACTGCCGCGGAACTCCTTGTTGGTTGACGGACCTAAAAACATTTATATATTTATTTCAAATATGAACAAATGTTTAAAATACGAAGATGATGTAATAGTCATTTTGCTACACTCGTGCGAGAAATAAGTGTTCTCAAAATCAAAATGATTACGGGAAACAGCTGATCCTCGCACTAGCGCGGGAAATAGTTGTCATGGAAATAGGGTGATCATATTTGAAACGATGAAAAAGAGGACGCCGAGCGGTCAAAACCGCCGTAGGCGAAAATTATTTTAAAGAGGGGGCGTGGTCTAATTTTATTAGCACAAATACTATTGTTATTGCCATAAAAATATAAATATTTGGACAGATGCAGATACAAAACACATTTATGAAAAAAAAAAAATACTGAGGTATTTAAATAAAATGTAATATCGCAATGGAATCCTCCACTATTTAAAAATAGTATATGAAAGAACGCGTTTTATAAGACATGTTTTTTTCGCACGCGTCAAAATTTAGAAAACGAGCGTTAGCGAGTTTTCTAATTGACAAGTGCGAAAGAAAGTCTTATAAAATGAGTTCTTTTTACTATTTTTTATATTTTGCGCCTTCTACAATAACATTTACTTACTCAATTTGTGATTATATTTGTAACCATTTGTACATTTTCATGTAAATAATCTTCCCTAAATAAAATAATAATAATAATAATAATTTCGACATTATTATTAAAATGAATTGTCAATTAACTAAAAATAAATTAGGTAAAAATGCGTTAAAGAAACGTCATCTAGTACCAACCGTCTAAAACAAAAAATTGCGTATCGAAATAAAGGTCATTACGATACGCAATTGCGTATCGTAATGACTTCATTATGAACGCAAAATATAAAAAAAAATATTATGAAACTGTCTAAAACTGAAAGCGACTTTTAGTTTTAGAAAATCTTTATTGTTATTCGTCAAGCCGTAATATTTTTTTTAATATTCGATGACGTACATATACGAGATGATTTTGTTCTCAAACAGTGGACTTCGCTAATAATTGGAGACACATAAATTGATCGTTTTCAGCACATAAAAATATATAAATACTTTAAAATAAGTATTATGCGCAATAATTGAAAATACGCGTGGATAATATAGTTTAGGCTTAGGCGTCTAGGGGGCACTTGGCAAATAGAGAACTTTGTAAATAGAAAATGCGGATATATACCGGACAGAATCTTATTCCCTGAAAAGAGAACTTGTCCGGGTAAAAGAGAACGTCTCATGTAAACAACTATTTTTTATATTTTTTTATGAAACTTCATCTAAACTGAAAGCGATTTGTAGTTTTAGAAAGTCTTTTTTATATTTTGCGTTCATAATGAAGTCATTATTGAAGCCAATGTTCATAAATCAGAATTAACATGAACTTTCAAATAATTGAATAAATGTCAATCCAATGTTAGCAACTTCTACAATACACATACAAATTTCTCTGCATCAACTCGGTTTAATGTAAGTTTTTTAAAATATATATATATATATTTTAGTATTGTATAAAAGAAGCAAAATATAAAAAATAGCAGGGTTGAATAAAATAAAATATATCATCACGGCTTATTACCCATTGCTGGGTGTGCCAATCTGTTTGTACACAGATATCGGTAATGATGAAATATTTGCACCGTGCGGGCGCTTACCAGGCGTCACCTCACGGGCACTCATTGCTGGTGTGGAGAGTGCACCACAGGGGTCAATTTTGTGCCATTTAAAATTGGAAATATTTGGCGTCGGTCGGGATCGAACCCGGTTCCCCAGATTCGCGACCTGACACTCAGGCACGCAGCCACGAGACCCCATAGGGTTGGCCTGATTTAAATCAACTTTTTTTAAAAAATCATTGATTTAAATCAAATTTTAATTTCTGTAGAAAAATCAATTGTTTTTTAAATTATTTTAGATACCTTAAATGCAGAGTTAACAAAAAATAAATTCTACTGTGGTAAATAATATAAAAATATATACATATATACATATAAGAAAAAATTCAAATACATTCTTCGGGGTTTTATTACAGATTTAACGAATAACAATATTTATGAAATAGGTCCATAAAAATAAAAAAAATATGATTTCTGCCAACCCTGAAAAATAGTATAAAGAACTCATTTTATAAGACTTTTGACGTCTTATAAAAACTTGTTCTTTAATATACTATATTGTTATTCGTCAAGTCGTAATATTTTGAGGATGCGGGTTCAAATCCCGCCGGCTAGCATTCTTTTCACAATTTCTTTCCTTCATTCATCTACTATTCGTAATATTTTATTTTAATATTTTGTGACGTAGATATAGAGATGATTTTGTTCTCAAACAGTGGACTTCGCTTTCAACACTTATAAAAATATACAAATGTTAAAAACTTTTGTGGTACGTGGATAATAAGCAATTTAAAAAAGTTGTTAATACAAAAAATACGTATTCGAAGGTGGTTCAAGTTTAGATTGCCACTGGCAGTCGGTGTCATTCAATATATTTTTTACTTTAATATAAAAGCATGGAGTATGTACCTGGCGTGGCATCATAAATTTAAACAAATGTTACATATTTGATTTACTTCCGTTTCGGTATTTTCTGCAATCATATATTTAAAAATGTATTCTATATTTCAAAGAGACGCTAGTAGAAGGCTTGAAAGTAGTGAGTATTTGGAATAGAGTAAATGGGTGACGTAGATATACTTAGAAGTGAGGAAATTATATTAAAAACTCGATTATTTTAAAAGCTAAACTTATAGTTCTTAAGATCTGTAGTCTCAATCAAATAAATATGGACTTTCCCTTCTCCGCACCCTGTCCCTTGTGTTGGCACTTATTCATATCTTAGTATTCTCAACATAGCCCCTGAAATGGCAACAGTGTAGAAATATCCAGTCCATACTTATTTGACGGCAACTATAGTTTTGTGGAGGCTCCCATTGTCATGACAGATTCAAAATACAATGCATAGCCACCCAAATAGTAAACGACATGTCAAAAACAGGATGTTCATTTTAAATAGGCTACCATTGCTATCTCGAGAAATATAAGAGCTACAAAGACGGTTAAATGGGCAAACAATTACTGTTTCACAAGACAAAATTTAAGAAAAGAAAAATTATTTTTTTGTACCAGTGGTTCTCAAAATACGGAACCTAACTTTGACATTTATGATCAATTAAAAGAACAAAACATTCACTTCTTTCAGTCAGGGCACTCTAATTCTATGTAATAAAATAACATGTGTTCATTTTTTCCATTCGTGGCACTCTTATTATATCCATATTTTAATCAAACTAATATAAAAGTTTACATGCATTTTTCTCAAAAAAATCGTTATGAAAGGGTATAAAAATGTTATATCACTAACGAATGAGCAAATAAAAAATATATGTTTTCATTTAAAATAAAAAAGTTATGTATATATTTTAAAAACCACTGGTTGAAAAAAATAATTTTTCTTTTCTTTATATTTGTCTTGTGAAATAGAAATTGTTTGCCCATTTAACCGCCTTTGTAGCTCTTATAGTTCTCGAGATAGCAATGGTGGCCCATTTAAAATGAACAGCCTGTATTTTATAATTTGCATTCATTTCAGTATCACTAATTTCCTTCTTATTACAAAATAGTTATAGAATGTAAGGTTCCGAAATGATTGTAGCGAGTTTTAGAATATACATGGAGTTTTAAAATCACGTTGTCAGCATGTATTGCAAACAATATTTTCTCGGCAATCGTCCAAAAATAAGAAAAATGATGGAATGCTTTTATAATTTAATGATTAATAAAACCGTTGCGACATACAACGGTTAAAATCGTTTTAACAAACTCAGTCATCCTGTTTGGTATGTGTTTATAATAAAATTTATTCGTGAATACTTTTCACTAACGAGATTGTGAAGTGATTTCAAAACATAAAACACTTAGCAGAAAATATAATTTTTGTAAATAGTAACAACTATTTATATCGATTACATAATAAAGTTTAAAGCTAGTAGGAATAAATGTGTATAAAATCAAGCTAATATGAATTTTTTTATATAACAAAAGTAACAAAACTCACCAGAATCTCTCTCCGACCGATGACGACGATCCCTTTCTCTGTCCTTATCCCGTTTGTTTGAATCCCGATCTCGCCTTTCTCTCCTGTCCCTCTTTTCCTCCCTGTATCTATCCTTGTCCCTTTTATGTTCACTTCTTTCCCGTTCTTTTTCACCTCTGTAAATACAAGAAACACTCAAGTATTTAGCAAACAATAGATGACAAGTGGAAGTATCGGATTCATCAGGCATCAATAATGTATTAACTTTCAGAATAATTTGAAGAATTAATACCTTTCCGAAGTGTAGTATTCGGGCGGATGAATTTGAGTGGCTTCTTTATTAATTAATTAAGGCTTATATTATTGTCAGATCAAATCAAATATAAATATTATTTAATCACTCACTAGGACCAAAATAGATAAAATTAGAAATGACACAATTAGAAATAAATTACAAGTAAAACCAGTGCTGACCCAAATTGAAGAAAAATAGCCATAATGGTATAGATGGCGCGCGTGTAGTTTAGATTGAGATTGTATGCGCAGTATCCAAAATTCGTACTTGGACGGGTCGAAACGTAATAGAAGGGGATTAGGTATATTGACGTTCAGCCAAATGTTTACAATAATTGTTATCTATTTATTAGTAATTATTATTATGCTATTATTTCGACGAGGAAAACACCCCATCAAAATCTAAAATTTATAAAAAGGGGAAGGAGATTCATTCAAAAGCCAAAATAAATTGTAATCGATGTTTTCAGATTGGCTAGTAATGGCATGTCCAGTCTCAACCAACGATCACAAATACACTAGATATAACTTCAAAGCATTTGTTTTGTTTTCGGCTGGACAGAAAGAGACAACAAGGATAGACATATGTTAAGTCTCCTCACGGAGTATTTGCTCGATGTCACTGCTTGTTTTATTAACGAGAAATGTGCTATATTTGAAACATTTTAATTATTATTAACAAAAAACAATTATAAAATGTATGAAACAAATTGATATTAATATTAGGAAAGGATAAAAAGAATGGACCTTTCCAATTTAAAGAGATAGAAGATATGCGCAATGGGGATCTGCGCATAGTAAGAACAACTGAGATCTATGACGTTTGATGCTAAAACATTTAGACGTAAAATGTAAGAATATCTCGGATAACTTTAAAAAATCTCATCGAAATAAGTTACAAAAGCTTTTATTGAAGGCAAAATGTCTAACGATGCAAATTTTCACTGAGAATACAGGTATTTTAATGACTGCAATATTTTTGACGTTTCGTTTGACAGCCCAACTGGCAGTTGTTCGCGCCATTTTCTTACTATTTCCAGCGATAGAAAGAGATAGCCCTTAAATTGAAAAGGTCCATTGTATATAATTATTTATATTATTCTATTGATTTTTAAACAATATTGTTTTTGTGTACATGCTTTGTAGTTTTTTCTAAATCTATTTTTGTGGTGGATCCGGATTTTAAAATAAATGTCTAAAATTAAATTGATCAATTGAATGCCATGATTATTTAATGGATCCTGGTCCAGGATATGATTATGAATTCAGTCCGTAGGTAAATTTCTCATGGTAGTTTTAATTAATTGTTTTTTAATTAAGAAGAGTTTCTAGAATTACGCACATTTTATTTCAAAACTCACTTGAAAAAGGCAGATTTATAGAGAATAATGAAACTGTAAAACTTTGAACAAACAAAACTGGGCCTCGATTTAGTACTTTAAATTCTGTCTGATTTCAAATTCTGTCGGAATTGGGTTTTCCACACTACGAATTCTACTGCCCCAGACCAGTAGAATTTGAAATCTGACAGAATTGCGATTCTTCCAATTCATTTTAAGGATAGATTTCAAATTTGAAATTTGACAGAATTGAGATTTCCCCAATTCTTTCTCCAGATAGATTTCAAATTCTACTGGTCTGGAGCAGGGAAAACCCAATTCTGTCAGATTTTGAAATCGAGGCCCGAACGACTTCACAACTTCCAAATAAAGGAGCAAAATGTCACAAATACATTATAAGGACCGTAGAGACATCTCTCGACAAACTTTAGAGTAGACTTTATATATCTCTATCTCTAGTTGTCTCTTTCTGTCCAGCCGAGAACATAACAAACAATAGTGAGGTAAACTGTTATTCACGAAAGATGACTATTCAAGGTCATTTGTGAGCCGTCTGATATAATATTACTTGCAGATAACTTCATTGCATTTCATTTGCATAGGCGTGCAACATGAAATATTTATGGACACATTTTAACTGAAAAAATAAGAATAATTCATTTAAAAATTATGTTTCTTTTCTAAATAATGCCTTTCTGAAAGATTTATGTTCTTCACTTATGTTTTTGCAAAATACAAAAATATAGATTTAACTTATAAACCAAGGAATAATAATTTAATTTAAACGTCAACGCCACTGAGTAAATATTAGCACAGATGGCAGTGTAGTAGATAATTAGGTATCTGTAATTCTACGACATATGTCATTATTATTTATAGGGTGTTAGAAAGTAATGGCACTATTTACGTATATCTGTCACACCACATAAATTGAATAGACATAGGTCAAATAATTTTTCTCTTTCTAATACAAAATGTTGCTAAGCTACTGCTATAAAGTGATGTGTATTCTTTCGTCGAACAAATGACCTTGAATAGTCATCTTTCGTGAATAATAGTGTATGGCATTTTTGTCTAGTATATTTGTGGTCGTTGGTCTCAACTAAACGCACGACAGCTATATAGGTACATTATTAGATTGCCGATGGATAGACTAGTAAAAAGAAATTTGGAAAACGAGAAATGAAAAAAAAAGCAGAGCAAGATCACAAAATACATGCGACAACAAAATAAAGTTAATATTAGCAAAAGAAATACAACTACGAGATGGCGAGAAACCGAGAAAAATGAAAATTTTGTCCTAAAAACGTGAAGAAATACACTTCCAAGACCCAAAGAGTACTTGACAACAACAAATAGTTTAAACTATGTTCATACTAGTACTTATAATGCTTACTTTTCAGGTCGTTCAGCCCTCTCTCTTTCTCTCTCATTTCTATCGCGTTCGCGTTCCCGGTTTTCATGACGCTCTCGCTCCCGTTCACGGTGACGGCGATCATCGGAGCCTAGGCCCCCAGAACCACCGTACCGCGCCCGCCTTTCTTCACGAGTGGCTTGAACAGCTGCAGAAATTTCTTCCAAAGCTGCTTTTAATCGCGCGTACCTGAAATGGAATAGTAAGTTATGAATAATGCAAAATTGCAACAGAGTAATATACATATTTGCCATGTTAAGCGAAATTAAGTTATTACATAGCAGTTTTGGATTATGCGTCGCTATTTACATATATACATAAAATCACGCTTTTCTCACTCAGTGGGTTACCACAAATCCGAAACAATAATAATAATACCAACCACAAAAATAATCACTCTCTCTTTCAACAACATTCTTACTAAACGGACATCATATAACAAATATTCCTCTCTTAAAGTGACCGATTTTCGGTAGCGAAATACCGCATCCACACTACAATAATAGTTACGAAACAATTATCCTTCGCCACATATTCCTGTCTAAGCACACTTTTTTCGCCTCGGCCACATTCATAATTGCATTCATGCATGCTCTTCTTCTCTTCCCACTCGGAAACTTTCTCTCTTTTAGCACCTTGTCAATCAGATCCATCCACTTACACACTGGACGGCCACGCAATCGAACACCCTCAACTTCACCAAGATATATACGCTTTACAAGCCGTCCACTCTTCATTTTCTCGCTATTTACAAAGTAATTTAAAAATTTCTTATACCAGCATCATCTATATTCCATTTTTTACGAAAATGTGTTACTATACTTCATTTCACGTAAGAAAATAGTCATGAGAAGATAGGTGCAGTTTGATCTTGTTTTTTTATTGGATAATATCGGGATATTATCCAATCAAACTGCACCTATCTTCCCATCACTATTTTCTTACGTGAAACGAAGTATAGTAGATTTGGATTCTGTCTTTTTAAATTTTAATTTAATAGCCTCCCGTAAAATTTAGCTAAAATGGAGTCCTCCACTCTAACTATAGTTATCTTTCTCACACCAGTATCTATAGTAGGCTGTGCGAGAAAAATAGCAAAAACTAACAATTTTTTTTTAAACTATTTCGTCTCAATCTTGATTTTTTCTTATCTACTTTCAATATAACTAACATTTTGTCAATTTTCTGTTATGGTGGAGGACCCCATTACATAGGAGGTATTTCCAAGTCATTCGCGATATGATATGATAGAATATAAAGAGAATCCAGGAAAAATAATTTAACTAACCCGAAAATAATTGGATAAATTTAATTTTAAGAACTTAACTAAAAGATATAGGCTGTTGACGATCATGATTTTAGTTTTACGCAATTTCCTGCTCTCCTTTTTTACGGAAAAGACTGTGCACTGCAAAGTTGTACAGAATTAAAAGTTTTATACAAAACTATTTTTACATTTATATTGTTTTTGGTTTCTTCCCAATTTTAAAAATAAATTTCAAAATTTCCGTTAATTAGTAGCAATAGCCATAATTTCAATATATTGTTTTGTTTTTTTTTATATATAAACCGTGATATAAACTAAAATTAAATTTGTTTATTCGAATAAGGAATGTATCTTGGTAAAGAAATATTATGATGAAAATAGTTATCAATGAATAAGGGATATATTTTCCATAAATCAGATTGACGTTTATAAACCATCTTTTTAAACGCTCGTCCGGTCATTATCAGTACCGAAATCTGTGTACCAAGCAGATCGGCACACCCAGCTATGGGTAATACGACGTGATGATATATTTTATTTATTTAAAATTGTGAAGAAACTAAAAACAATAAAAAAAGGCAAAACCGTTTTAAATGTAACTTTTAATTCTGAACAACTTTAAATTGTACATGTTTTGCCGTAAAATGAATAGGAGAGCAGGATATTGTTTAAAACTAAAATCCCATGTTAAATCCCTATATTTGCACCTGACCGCCAACAGCTTGAATAAAATAAAAATAAAAAATGATGACGTAGCTCATTTTTGTTGCATATCAATTTTAAATTTTTTCACTCCAATAAATTAATAATTCATGATTAAAACAAAAGAATGTAAACATCTAGTACATGTATGGAAATCTCTCGGAAAATCTATGAATTATTAAATTTTCAAAAAATCTAATCACACCACGTTATTCTACGTATAAACCGTATAAAAATTATGAATTTTTTTTTTCCATTTACTCTTAATTGAGAGATGAAGTATTTTCAAAAAAAGCGTAAAACACGATTTATGTCCGGTTGCAGAAACGTTCAACGCATTTAGCGGTTCATTAAAACGAACAAATGCAACGCAATTTTGTGACAGCAATGATATAAATGTCATAAGACCAAGGAAACTGATTCGAATTTGTTCGATGGTGATAGAAATTTTCTATGTTGACTATACTACAGTAATATTTCATATCACGATTTTAATTCATGACTGATATTATTTCCAATCTGAAGGTACCACGCGGGCGTTTACAAACGATTGGTTATCGTGATTTCTTTAAGAGTAAGCATATACGAGTACATATAAATAAAAAATAAAATAATGTACACTTATAGATTTTTTTTAGGAACGTGAAATTTGTACCCAGTAAAGTACCACTTTCAGGTCTTTTTATGCAAATTACTACAACAATATTGAAAATAGTCGTAATGTTAACAATGTAGAAATGATACAAATAATAATAAAACTAAATTTGCTAAAATAAAAATTATAAAAAAATAATTTACTTTATAAAATATTTAAAAAAGTATGACGAATTGATAATTACATATATTATTTTTATTACGTAATATAATAAAAATAAATACATTCGTCACAATTCAAATATCAATAAGAACGTCTATTGTAATGGAACAATACAAGGTAGTATATAATGCTTTATATTATATTAGTTATCGCATTAAGTAAGAATGAAATTTGTTTATTAAAAACAGAAACTATTAAACTAGTGGAATTTAAATACATAAATCAAGATATGTTTGCATTCTTATAGATTATGTAGTGTGATAAAATATTAACGAGTGGAAAACTTTATTATTTTGATTAAAAAATACCCCCAAAGTTTAAAAAAAAATACAATTTTCCATTTTATATGTCACAGATGATAAGAAATCGTAAATATATAAACATGTACGGAAGTAAAATATTGTCTATGTAAATTTTAACATATTTTTTATTGTTAAGAATGTTTACTTTCAAATGTCTTCAAACAAGTTAATATAAATTTTATGCGGTAAATAAAAATTAATGAGTTGCATTCGATTTCCAGTCTTCTGATACTCAAACGGATACTTGTCCGAATTTTAAATTTGCTTTGTGACGAAGGTAATGTGGTTATACCAGAAATAAACAAACAGTGGTTCACAGGCTTACGAAAAAATGTTGAGCAAATTACAAAATAATGTATAGTTAAAAAAAATGTAATATTATATTTCATTATTAGAGAAATAAAATACATTATTGCGCTTAATTTATATCACTTTTTTTCTCATTTCACAAAAACAAAGAAAAAAGAAAGTCACACGAACAGCATTCGAACGGATTCGACGCACCTGAATTAGTAATTTACGTAACAAGACCTTAAAGTGATACTTTACTGGATGAGCAAGCTTGTGGGTTAAGTTAAAACACTTTCAGGTCATGTTGGGTATAATTTTTATTTTGGAATCATAAACTTGTTTATTCGCCCTCAAAAATGGGCGCAATTTGGTTTTTATCGCCCGAGAGCTCATAAAGTTGCCAAGCAACAGCTATTCAAACGTCAAAATCGTGGATTATAGATAAATGTCAGACAACAAAATAAATTCGATAAATCACATTTTTTGAACACCGCTGTTCGTAAAACTATTCGTATCCTTTCTCGTATACGTCTTTTCACTTCTGTGGAACCAACTTGCCCTGGGCAGCGTCAAATTCATCCGATATTTCTTTTGAATAATCGATATCTTAAACATTCCCCCGTGCTACAAACTTTTGATTATGCCCTTAATATATAAATAACTATTTCGCGGTCCTGAAAAAAGGTTAAATAAAAATCTATAGCTATGCATTATTTTATTTTTTGCGAGGAAATAAGATATAAATTAATAAACAACTGATTACCCTGGATACATTCATGTAGGAATCGGTAAAGTACTATTTCGATCCCTTATAGACATTTTTCCGAGCTAGACCGGTAAAGAAGGATATTCTGATATAAAAAGTGATCAGAAAGAACTCATTTTCTGGGAGACCGCGAAAAAAAAGATAGTCTTAATTGAGGCGGAGCTTTACAAAGTAGTTCATACTTGGATCCTATATGCTCAAACATGCGCGTACATGTCTTGTGTTATCAAAAGCAAAACACCCCGTATTTTATATACCTATTATTTTATTTTGTATAAGCCACTGCTTGTAACACAGTAACAACCCCCATAAGTAAACTCTTAACTAAGTATTTGACAATATAATCAAATTATTTTCTAATCGTATGTACTTTCGTTGAGTCAAATTCGATCATAGAAAAATATTGTATGCAACTTTTGCAAAAGTATATTTACCATTCGACTACATCTCGTTCGCAACTTGCTTCGTCCAATAAATACACATGTTTACATAAATATTAACTTACCCTACGTGTTGTTTTCCCATTAAATGGTCATCAATTCGTTGCTGAGCATCTCCGACAATTAAAAACGCGCCACATACATCGCAAACTTCCATTTGCTTCTCTTGAGCAGCTGCTAACTCTGCTGTTGCACTCCAATGACTATAAAAAAAATTATTTGTAACATAAATGTAAAACAATGAAACTGTTTTCAAAAATCATACCTATTCTCATTCTGTTTCCTAAGGGCTTCGCGTTCTTCTTTGAGTTGGTCACAAAGCTTCATCAAACCTTGTGCTTGTTCGACATTTCCTTCAGTACCTGCACTTTCAGCTTCTTCCACTAAACCATTGATTCTTTCAGATAATAAAGTAATTTGTTCTGCATTTCGTTGTGTCTGAGCGGGAGTTAATGCAGCTACTTCTGATTTTCCAGAGAGAGCTAATCGTTGTTTCCCTTTCTGTATTTTACCTAAAAGAAAAATACTATTCAATATTTACTGCTTTGTCGGCTTTTTCAAAACTTACGTTCGACTTCTGTAACCATAGACGCACAGAATCTAATGAATTCTTCTTGATAGTGAAGTTTTCGTGAGTTAGATGTGGATTCAAATAATTTTTTGACCTCATCGTCGTGTACTTTAGGGCAAGCTCCAAGATCGGCCCTTGTGTTGACAAATAAATCGTGCGGGCAAAATTTTACTAAATAGTACTTGCAGTACTAAAAAAACATGATTATTTTAAGAGAAATATGAGCAAAGAAGAATAGATTTTTGTATTATATAAAGAATAAATCTTTCTTACCTCTGGATCTTCCCAATTTAATTCTTTAGCCTTTTCATTTGGAGCTATATTTCGATTTCTTCCCATCAACTCGTCGAGCAATGCAGCTGCTGCTAGCACCGCCATTTTCACGAGTGAACTCCAACCTCCAACAACACAAAAGTTCCAGCTATCCGGCGAGAATTTATGCTTTACAACGTTAGATGACACTAAACTACCTTATTTTATACGTAAATATTAGTAAATTAAATATATTTATTTATTAAATTAATAATGGAAACAAAATTAATAAAATATGGCAAATATTTGACAATGACAAATCTATTATAAATATTTAATATATAGTTTGTTTACATTAATATCTCCTTAAAGTAAAATAAAATTCCTTCTTGTTTTGTATATTCAAAACATTTAAAAGGTCTTAAAATTTGGCAAATATACATTATAAAAATATCCGTTCTGATTTTATAAATATTTAATATAAATATATTTTTTTTAAGCCGGGTCCACACTAACAAATTCGCCATTTGTTAACAGATATACTTTCAACTAACATTTTACGACCTAATAACAATGTTCGCTAATAAAAATTGATGTTCCATGAATAGGTAATATACTTCAAAGAAGTAATAGTAATTTACGATATAAGTGATGTTATAGCTTTTTAGATTACAAGAGAATAGTTTGAAGAATAAGCGACGACAGGAAACTTTAAATAATGTAAATGTTATTACGACATTAAAACTTGTAGATGCAGGTTTTGTAAACATAAAATATATAGGCCGTGAGCAGGCACGTGACTCGAGCAAACTTGGCGTGCTTTGAGTCAGCTGATTTGTGTGCTCCTGTCACATTGACTTATTTTCATTTTAAACTGCTAAAAAGTTATTATTTTACAATTTTCAGGCAGTAAAACACATGAATTTCAAAATCAAAAACGTGAAAGTATTGTTCATTGTTGAGGTGATCCATGGTTTATTGTTCTTGGCAAAGTGACAAGTACACACAATTTAGTTGATTTCAAACACTTCAAGGTCACATGAGTAACGTGTTTGCTCGCAAATTTTCAGATCTGTAAGACTCGGTTGCAGAAACGTTCGTCAACGCTTTGTTTAATGGGGACAGTTGGCAATAAAATAGTATATTAAAGAACGTGTTTTATAAGACATGTTTTTTTCGCACGCGTCAAAATTTAGAAAACGAGCGTAAGCGAGTTTTCTAATTGACAAGTGCGAAAGAAAGTCTTATAAGATGAGTTCTTTATACTATTTTTTATATATTTTGCGCCTTTTACAATAACATTTACTTACTCAATTTGTGATTATATTTGTAACCATTTGTACATTTTCATGTAAATAATCTTCCCTAAATAAAAATAATAATAATAATTTCAACATTATATTATTAAAATGAATTATCAATGGACCTTTCCAATTTAAAGAGATAGAAGATATGCGCAATGGGGATCTGCGCATAGTAAGAACAACTGAGATCTATGACGTTTGATCCTAAAAAAATTAGAGGTAAATTTTAAGATAACTTTAAAAAAATCTTATCGAAATAAGTTACAAAAGCTTTTATTGAAGGTAAAATGTCTAACGATGCAAATTTTCACTGAGAATACAGGTATTTTAATGACTGCAATATTTTTGACGTTTCGTTTGACAGCCCAACTGGCAGTTGTTCGCGCCATTTTCTTACTATTTCGAGCGATAGAAAGAGATAGCCCTTAAATTGGAAAGGTCCATTAACTAAAAAGAAATTAGATAAAAATGGGTTAAAGAAACGTCATCTAGTACCAACCGTCTAAAACAAAAAATTGCGTATCGAAATGAAGGTGATTACGATACGCAATTGCGTATCGTAATGACTTCATTATGAACGCAAAATATAAAAAAAAATATATGAAATTGGTAAAACTGATACATAAATTTATTTCCTGTCGTTGACAGTGACATTTGAAAATTTTAAATTTGACTACATTTACAGTTTTTTTTTTTTATTATTAAAATGGTCGTTGTTTCTCTTACCCACATCGTTTTATTTCTTACATTAGCCACAGAGCAACAATTTAAAGTAATTCATTCATTCAAAATCCTATTAACTCAGGTCTCTGCTCTGATATAACCTATTTGTGTTTAAAAATGACGTCAAAGTATTTCCGCTTTTACCTGGTGTTGTGTAAACTGTGGAATAAAAAGATCCCCAGAATTGTATTGCCAACTCACTCTGTTATTTTTGATAATTCTGTATATCTCAACATATCTTTCCAAGGAGGAACCACAGGAACTATCTTTCCTTGTCTATGAACAGAAGACAGAACTAAAATGGCGATGGTTTGTTTGTTTGATCTTCAATATCAACGTCTACATCGATGCACTCTTTCTTGGGTGTGACGTCAAAATCGTAACCCTCCAATAGAGAATGGAGGTATTGTTCACGAACAATGATGTTGCCTGAACATTTGTTCGCAACAAAGAATGTTAGCTAACAATGTTCGTTTCAATGTGGACCCGGCTTTATTCGTGAAACTGATAACAAAGAACGTATCATGTAAACGTATTCAAGTTCTGTCAGTTGACACATGACACATGTCAAAAACTCTTCAAAAAGTACACGTTTAGGTTAAGAATTTATCCAGTTGTTAAAATGAATGAGATTGTAACAAATGTGATATAGTTAAAATGAAAATTGTGATAAAAGCGTGTACTAAGTTAAATTTATTTATTAAATCCCTGTTATAATGAATAGAAAATACAGATAGTCGAAACGAATGACGCTGGAAGAAGGAGAAAGTATGGGCACAATGAGAGACTGGAGAAAGGCCTTAAGATCTCCTCCAGCTTACAGAGTGGTAAACCGAACACTACGTAGTCAAACAAAATTTGTTACCATTATAGCAGTCACAGGATTAGTTATTTTATTAATTTTATATGTATTTCCTAAACGCACCACAGCAGACTTTCACGTGCAAGAATTTTACAGAAGTTATAATTATTCATATCCTTTAAGTAGTCCTATAATTACAAGTAATATGCATACGTTTAGAATAGGTAAACAAATATAGTTTATCAAATATCTTCGTTCACTCATTTTATTAATTTTTTAGGAATAATAGCAGATTTAGATAAAAATTCAAAAAGCCTTCAGGAAAAACACGCGTGGCATTCCTATTTTCAGAAAGGCTATTTGAGTTTTAGTCCTTCAAAGAAAACAGTAGTAGTTAGTTGGGATAGATTAGACCCTCTCACTTTAATTTCAAATTATGCTCATAAAGACAGAGGGATGGAACTTTCCGAGCTAGTCGTATTCGATGGAAAGTTATTAACGTTCGATGATCGAACGGGAATTGTATTTGAAATTATTAACGACAAAGTCGTTCCGTGGGTGCTGTTGATGGATGGAGATGGCCGAAGTACAAAAGGGTTTAAAACAGAATGGGCAACGGTTAAGGGGGAATCTCTGTATGTTGGGTCCATGGGTAAGGAATGGACAACAGCAAGCGGAGAATTTTCAAGTAATGATCCACAATGGATTAAAATTATATCACATTATGGGCAGGTTAGTCTAGAAGTATTTTTTTACATATTTCATAACAAACTGTTTGTTTCAAAATTGTAAATTTTAGTTTAAAAATTATATCGAATCATTGTAAAAACTTTTTTTTATAATAATAGACGTTTTCAATTTAAGGGCTATCTCTTTCTATCGCTGTAAATAGTAAGTAAAATTGCACCAACAACTGCCAGTTGGGCTGTCAAACGAAACGTCAGAAATATTGCTGTCACTAAAATACCTTCTCGGTCAAAATTTGCATCGTTAGACATTTTAGCCATTTTAGCTCCAATAAAAGCTTTTATAACTATTTTCGAGAAGTTTTTTTAAAGTTGTCAAAGATTTTTCTCTCATTTTACGTCTGATTTTTTTAGAAATAAACGTCATAGATCTTCTTTCTCTATAAATTGAAAAGGTCTGTTATTAATGATAGAGCAAAACTGTTTGCACATTCCATAGTAAATTTTTTGATGTACTTATTGGCAACGATAATGACCGATAGAGACATCACCGATTTTACAGAATGGCCGGCGCACGGCCGGCGAGAAGAGTAATTGACAGGGATATAAGTAAATAAAGTTCATATGTTTTTAAATGTAAATTGATTTGAAGTGCAGTATTGTTTAAAGGGAAGTATGACAACCGTACACACAACGGTTTGATTACTTTCCTGAAAAGTTCATAATTTTGCCACTATGCTTTGTTCCATTTAAGCTATTCAGCAGATGGCTCTGGCATCAGCGCCAGTTTTAAGTAGCTGAAATTACATTGGATAAACGTGTCTCTTGTCTCCAATTTCAGCCAATCAGATTCAACACTACGCCCTATAATACTGAGTGGCTTAAATAGAACAAGGTATAGACGGGTAAAAGTTCATTTTCTACGCCAATACTCTGTTCCATTTAAGCCATTTAGTAGATGGCGCTCGAATCAGCGTTAGTTTTAAGTAGCCGAAATTACATTGGGTAAACTTGTCTCTTGTCTCCAATTTCAGCCAATCAGAAAGGTCAAAATTATTATTTATTCTTTGCAATACTGAATGGCTTAAATGGAACAAGCCCCACAGAAATTTTCTATCGTATTTTGTTTTTGAGCTACAGACAAACGTAGTGTAATTAGATTTTCTGAAAACGTATTAATAAATTGTTGAGATAAAAATAATGGCCCGTTTTTACATAGCGCGCTTTTATATTATATTCGAATTTTTGTCCATCTTTCAAATAAGTGAGATACGAAAATCTTTCAAAATGATCGAAAAGCAAGTAGCCTGAGCTCAAAAATAAAATACTAGATAATTCCTTCCTTGGCGACTACTAATTTTGTCTTAAAAAGTTGACTATGGAATGTACAAACGGTTTACTCTTTTAAACTGGTTAAATATTACTTCAAATTTTGTAATTGTATCATATCGCGGCATTTTAGACTATTATAATAATTACACGGTTTTGTTTATCAAAATCATGTGAACAAGTGGTCTAAACTAAACCTTTTGCAACTTATTTTACAGTACAAATATTTAATTAAATATTTTTCTTGAAGTATTTAAAAGTATCATTTTGAGTTTTTTTTAAATACAGTATTTGTATTTACTTTTCTCTTCAAATAATCTAAAAAAAATTAACATGCACTCTTTAAAGGCATATTTTAAAATTTGGAGTATTAAAAAAATATTTATCATTATTTTTTACTAATTTAATTAATTCCTGTGTCCTTAATACGCCCAATAATCTTCGAAAACCAGTTCTCACGTTGAAATATGTACTAAATGACTAATATAACATGTAAATACATTTTACATTCATGGACTGGAAACTCTTATATTTTCATGTTTCTTTTGCAATACTTTTTTTTGTTAAGTATTTTTTTTTAAACAAATTGGGTACTCTACCATGTTTTTTTTATACAAATAAATAAATATATCATCACGGCTTATTACCCATTGCTGGGTGTGCCAATGTGCTTTGTACACTGGCACGCAAAAAAATCGCGTACACCTTAAAAATAAAGTAATCGAGTTTTTATAATTTTTTAGCTCTGTAAATAATGTAAAAACTGACAATGTTGTCACTGTCATCACTATTTGTTCTATTATGGAGCTAGTTCTTCATTGTGTTTAATTTACCTACTGTTAAATTACAAATATATTCCAGAAAAATGAAAGAACGACCAAGTATATATTTGAATTTCTGTTAATTTTGACTTCTTAATTGACACTAGTGACATTGACAAATTAAAAATCAAGATCGACTCAATACAGCAAAATATAGATGTACGCGATTTTTCTGCAAGCCAGTGTACACAGATATTGGTAATGATGAAATATTTAACCATACGGGCGCTTACCAGGCGTCACCTCACGGGTACTCATAGCTGGCGTGGAGAGTGCACCGCAGGGGTGAATTTTGTGCCATTTAAAACGAAATATTTGGCGTTGGTCGGGATCGAACCCGGTTCCCCAAATTCGCAACCTGACATGAAAAAAAATGTAAAAAATTTCAAACATATCAAACTTCATCTCCTGGAAAATGTCAGTCAATTTAACTGCCAGATAAAATGAAAATATCGCATCAATATTAGAGCGTAAATTGACAAAATTATACATACGTAAATTATAAACAAATCGCAACGAAAGCTGCCAGTCTCATGTACATATAATTTTATGTTAATCAACAAGAACAGATGTGTTTTTGTCACTTTTTTACTGATCTGTAAAATTTATAATATTGAACAGAATAGACTCAATAAATGTTCTTGCTTCTTATATGCTATTTTTAAATTATATGTCTGTATGTATTTATAAAAAATAAATTAATATTATATTCAAATTCAAACTGTTTGAGAATTGCAGTGCTGGAGTGATGGCCACTCCTCCGCTATTTGAACCTCTTTACTTCCATTGGTATATTTGTAACGAGCCGCTATAAAAAAAACCACATATTTCCGAAGTACATATTTCAGTTATATCATTTTATATATATATATATATATATATATATATATATATATATATATATATATATATATATATATTAATATTTACTATTAAGCACATACTTTCGCTTTTTTACTAATTTTTCTTAATTTGATTTGAGCTGGAATTGCATAGTTCTAATTGAAAGTGTGTTTCATAATTTTTCAAATTTTTCTTAAGCAAATTCTTGCGTTTCAAAACTGAATTATGAATCCGATAGTAGTAACTTATGATTAGAATTTTTATAAAAAAATACAAGCAAGCACATCTCATAAGTTCTCCCAAGGGTGCAGTAGATGTCCCATTTAACCGAAATCGTATTTTTTTATAGTTGCTGAGATCTCAATGGTGTCAATGTCAATCGAAATCCGGATACCTGTATAGGGCGCGAGCAGACACGTGACTCGAGCGACCTTGACGTGCTTGGAATCAGCTGATTTGTGTGCGCATGTCATTTTGACAAGAACAATGTCACGTTGACAATACCAATGTTTTGATTTTGAACTGCTTTAATGTTATTATTTTACAATTTTTAAGCAGTAAAACATATGAAATTAAAAATAATAACATTTTAGCAGTTAAAAATCAAAATAAATCAAAACATTGGTCTTGTCAACGTGACATTGTTCTTGTCAAAATGACATGCGCACACAAATCAGCTGATTCCAAGCACGTCAATGTCGCTCGAGTCACGTGTCTGTTCGCGCCCTATATATCAAATTTTAAACAACATAAATATTATTAAAAATACACTTCTATACTCTGTTCCATTTAAGCTATTCAGCAGATGGCGTTCACATCGGCGACAGTTTTAAGTAGCCGAAATTATATTGGGTAAACTTGTCTCTTGTCTCTAATTTCACCCAATCAGAGAGATCAAAACTATTCCTTATACGGAATGGTTTAAATGGAGCAAGCTATAGGCCCGGTATTTTCCTTTCAAGTTAAACTGTATATCTTATTCCATTTAAACTATTCAGTATTGTAGAGCATCTCTGATTGGCTGAAATTGGAGACATGAGGCAAGTTTACCCAATGTAATTTCAGCTATTTACAACTGGCGCTGATGCAAGTGCCATCTATTGCATGTGTTAAATGGAACAGAGTATAAGTTAACTGAAGAAAAATTGGCAACTCAAATCTGGCGGGAAAATTAGAACTATTCAAAGACATACCAAGTTTATGATATTTTTAAAATTTTAACATTTTGCGATACGAAATAACTTTTTTTGTCTTCATATTTGACAAATGTAATCACAAAACAACATTAGCTGTCATTCGGTATGTGTTTTTCGTCCACCATTTTCGCTTGCGACAGCAACGTCGCCATCGGTAATTTGAGTTGTAAAAATTGCACGTGTCAATATTTGGATGCGATATTTTTCTTATAAATTACTGATAAGTTAACAGGCAGTTTAACCAGAGATAAAAATACCGCGGGCAGAAACAAGTTGTTCAATTGGTACGGCTCAAAAATTATCCTCATCCGACCAATGGAACGAGTTGTCTCCGTTAGCTATAGTGATTGACCTATACTAGACACTTTGAAAGTCACACGAAAAAATTAAAACAAATATTTGAAAAGCCATGTAACGTAAGGAGAAGAAGTTTCCAGTTCATTAATGTACTGCATTTATAACCAAGTTGCAGATTCAAACCAAGGTACTTGAGGTCGATTATAATTTACATTGCACTAGTATTACACCAACATTAATCATTATTTCATGTTCACTTATGAGACTAACAATATTTTTTTAATAAAATTGTGCAGGTTTCCCATTTAAATTGGGTGGATGCGTACAAAAGATTACGTAGAGCTGTTGGAATCGAATGGCCTGGTTACATGATTCATGAAAGTGGCGTATGGTCAGATATCCATCAAAGATGGTTCTTTCTACCTCGAAGATGTAGCAGGCAAAGGTACAACGAAACTTTGGATGAGCACATGGGGTGTTCAGTATTAATTAGTGCTGATGAAAATGTGTACGACATTAAAGTCACACAGGTAAATATACACGAATCAAAAAATTTCCAATAATTCAGACTTATTATAGTAGTCATTGCAGTTAATATCAAACATTTTGATTCATTACTAACATTTTGATCATTCTAATATTTCATCTACGACCACCTGAAAAGTTTACACTTTACACATCGTAAACAATGTTAAAAGTTAACGTTTATCAAATTTTTCCTTTATAACATCGATACCGTCGTGCGTCGTATCTTGGTCGTATCGATGGCAAAGAATTTCATGATACACGCCAACATTCGTTACTAACTTCACTCGCTTCATTCTAACCTCTAATAACAGTTTGACATACAAGATTGTAAAATGAAAAGTGTGATTTTTATCCGTATATTTAATCATAAGTTAGTAAAAGTCATAATACAATGAAGATGGAATTTAGTGATGATGAACAGGAAAGCGGAACTCTACCGCTAATTGCAGAACAAGCTGCAAAGGCAAGTCTGGATTTACTCCCGGAAAAATCAAGAAATCAGGTTTTTTATTGTAATATATGGTCGTAAATAAAATTTTGTATGTAACTTATGAGTAACTTTCGAATTCATGTCATAAACCGAACCTAACACACTTGTCACATAAATAACTATTATAACTTTATTCATAATTAGAAAGAAAATTTTTTGGTTAAAAAATTATCCAATGGAGGGTTATACAGAGGTATATTTTCGGGCTGCCATCTATTGGTAGTTTCCTTGTACTACACTTGTGACTCATTTCACTCCGTTGCTAGATTACAAACAAATCGCTGTCATGGTGACAGTTGCAAGATGGTGCCAAGTATCAAGCGAGTGTATGGTCTTTGCAACAGTGATTCCCGCTATAATTATAAAGAATACGTGACAAATGTGAAATTCTTTAAGTTTCCACAGCCATCCGAAGACATTGAATCACATGTAAATCTCAAGTGTTAAAACACAAGTGACAGAAGACAGAACTTTAAAAATGGCGTGGTTTGTTTGTAATGCGATATTTCATCTCAACTTCTACATCGTCGCATCCTTTCTTGCGTGTGACGTCAAAATCATAACCTTCTATTGAATAGCTGTATTTCTGATCACGTGTGCGAAAGTAACCAAGCAAAACAAACTTACACTGAAAATTTTTTGGTTAAAAAATTATCCAATTGAATCCCTGTATTTTTGATCACGTGTGCGAAAGTAACCAATCAAAGCAAACTTACACTGATAATTACCCTAGGACAATTATCACTTATGTCACTAAGTTGCTAAGTAACAAACGCTTTTTGACAGATAATCCAAGATTAATTGTTTTAATTTGAAAATGTCATTTTCACGGTATTTCAGTGAAAATAACGGTTCAGTTAATAAAATTATTACTATTAAACGTTTGTATAATAAAACTGGACGTGTCTTGCCTTCTCGTGTGAATGTCAATCTTATTATCGTTACACACTTGACGTTGAACTTATTCATAGCTACTACTGACATCTATTGGGAGATTTTATAATTATAAAAATTCTGTTAAATACAAACTATTCGAAAATTTAATAATCAAAATTGCAAAAAAATTTCTCACCGAATACCCCTCGATCATTGATAAATACTTATAATTTTATCACAACTTCCTCAAGCACGTTGCTTTTAGGTAACATCCCTCCGCCTTCGGCGTCGGGCGGTTACCAAGCAACGCGCTTTCCGTAACTGTGATAAAATTATTTCGTAATTATCAATGTCCTCGGGATATTATAGCTGATAATTATCCTAAGACAATTAACACATATCACTAAGTTGCTAAGTAACAAACACTTTTTGACAGATAATTAAAGATTAAATGTTTTAATTAATTAATTAATGTCGTTTTCACGGTATGGCAGTGAAAATAATGATTCAATTAATAAAATTATTGAAGAAAGTACTCTCAAAAATATCGTAAGTAAAAATACGTATTAGAAAACCTTTATGGACTTTTCCGACACCAGCAAATATAAAACGTGCCTTGTCTTCTTGTTGTGTCAATGTCTATTTTATTATCGTTACACTCTTCACGCTGAACAAATTCATAGCTACTACTGACATCTTTTGGGTGATTTTATAATTATAAAAATTCTGCTGAATACAAATTCTTAAATAAATAAATATATCATCACGGCTTATTACTCATTGCTGGGTGTGCCAATCTGCTTTGTACACAGCATTCGGTAATGATGAAATATTTGCACCGTGCGGGCGCTTACCAGGCGTCACCTCACGGGCACTCATTGCTGGCGTGGAGAGTGCACCACAGGGGTCAATTTTGTGCCATTTAAAATTGGAAATATTTGGCGTCGGTCGGGATCGAACCCGGTTCCCCAGATTCGCGACCTGACACTCAGGCCACGAGACCCCATAAAATACAAATTCTTCATAAATTTAATTCAAATTGCAAAAAAAATCTCACCGAATACCCCTCGATAAATACTTATAATTTTATCACAACTTTCTCATGCACGTTGCTTTTGGGTAAAACCCCTCCGCCTTCGGCGTCGGGCGGTTACCAAGCAACGCGCTTTCGGTAACTGTCATAAAATTATTTTGTAATTATCAATGTCCTCGGGATATTATAGCTGAGAATATCATTTAACAAATTACATGATTTTTCCTCGTAGTTCAGTGCTTAAATCTATGATTTATTAATTTTAGCTCCACAATCATATGCCAACGAGAGGTTTTTCAAGTTTTAAGTTTATCCCTGGAACAGAAGATAATATCATCGTAGCTCTTAGAACAGAAGAACTTGAAGGAAAAACAGCAACATATATTTGTGCATTTACAATAGAAGGAGATATAGTTCTTTATGATACTTTAATAGCAAATTTAAAATATGAAGGATTGGAATTTATATAGCATTCCGTGTAAATAATTAGGTATTATTAAAACATTAATTGAAAATTAAAATGAGTTCATTATTTAGAATTATTTATTAATTTTTTATCATTGGACCGATTTGTAACCAAAGCGGCGACGAAATACTACTACACAATTAGAATTATGCAGGCAACTGGTCAAATCGTCTTATTCGAATGTGATTAATGACTGGTATTTTGGCATTTTTAAGACTGGATATTCAAACCGATATATGAGGGTGGATTGCAAAGTTAGCAGCCTAACACAGAAGCACCGCTAGATGCACAATTCTTTTTTGAGTTTATATAACCACTCGTTAGTATCTGCGAAGTTATACCATGGCCAACTTCATTGAATTACTCTTATTATGGCCGTTTCAAATCGTTGTTTACCCATAGGGCGCGAGCAGACACGTGACTCGAGCGACCTAGACGTACTTGGAATCAGCTGATTTGTGTGTGCATGTCATTTGACAAGAATAATGTCACGTTGACAATACCAATGTTTTGATTTATTTTGATTTTGAACTGCTTTAATGTTATTATTTTACAATTTTTAAGAAGTAAAACATATAAAATTAAAAATAATAACATTTTAGCATTTAAAAATCAAAATAAATCAAAATATTGATCTCGTCAACGTAACATTGTCCTTGTCAAAATGACATGCGCACACAAATCAGCTGATTCCAAGCACGTCAATGTCGCTCGAGTCACGTGTCTGCTCGCGCCCTATATAAAAATTTGTCGTGAGTTTTTTTACATATTTGGTACGGATAGTGGTGACATCTAGTTATTTTTATTTCAATTAAAAGGATAGTGTCGGATCACTCCTTGGTCTTTGTCAATAAAGTTTAAGCCTATGTCACACTTGTCGATGAGCATCAAGGAGCATCGATGAGCTCATCGATGAAACAACAGTACGCACCCGTCATCGATGAAAAATACGGCGCCGCTATTTTCATCGAAGAGCATCGATGAAACGAACGTATCTAATTTCAGATGTATCTTTTGAGTCTCATTTCACGTGAACGTCAAAATAGATAATAAAGTGTCAGGTGTCAAGTAAAAAATAGTGTTTTGAAAACGAAAGCCGCTTTCTTTTTATCAAGAAGATAAATTCCGAGTAGTACACATCTACCCTAAATCGTTCTTTTTAAAAAGGGATAAATGATCTTGTACTACCCATTTCTTCGACCCCGCGAAGCACCACCTTTGAAACAGGATCATATAGATCCTAAACTGATCCCGAATGTCAGTGTCACGTCAATATGACCGACAGCTATGTATTTTGTCTTTTTACCTTCCGTCACCTTTAGGTAAGGAAGGTATTGTCTTTGGTCAAAAAATTCGGTGGTGAGATTTTGATGAATAAGCACGTTTTAGGGTCCCTAGAATACGATTTTACTATTTTTACGATGATGTCTGTATGTGTGTGTGTGTGTGTATGTGTGTGTGTGTGTGTGTGTGTGTGTGTGTGTGTGTGTCTGTGTGTGACAAAATTTTCTAATGCGATAACTCTAATACCACAATTCCAAAAATTATAATTCTTTCGTATTCCTCTTCGTTACATCCATGTGAAGAGCTGATTAGATTTTGGTTATAATTGGTCAACCGGAAGTACCCTCATTTGAAGATTTTAACAGTTTTTCTTGAAAAAACGATGTTAAATATCATTTTTTCACATTTAATGTTATTATAAATATTAAAGAATTATTTATTCCCTATACGATTTGAATGCATTTTATACTTCATATTAAATGGACATAGAGTTAAAAAATTATAAAGAAATTATATACCATATATATTAGTCAGCTTTGCTATAACTCTGGAAACAGCTGCTACATTAAGAAAATTCTGATTGAAAGGTGTCAGTGTCAAGTGCAGTTGACAGTATGTTTATGTTATAATTTTACTGGAAATATAGGACCTTTTGTTAGAAACTTTCTGTATGGAATTTGTATAAAATACATACAACCGCCTTAAGGTAATGTACAAGAAATATAATCTTTTGAAAGGAACTTTCTGTATGACATTTATACAAAATACATACATAGAACTGACGGAAGGTAATGTGGTGGCCACATCAGATTTTTTGTAAGTATTTGATATTAAATTGTCATGATTAGAAGAAATTAATTAGTTTGAAACGTTATATCAAGTTTAATTACCATAAGACATACATCCATAATTAAATACTCAAAGGTGAAATAATTTAAGACTATAACCACAAGCAAATTCAGCGTATTATTATATTATAAATATAATGCTATATATGTTTTTATCTTCTACTTCTTTTTTCAAAAAATATGCTGTTTTTTTTAGGAGTAGTTTAGTTCAGTTCAGTATGAGGTAAGATCAGTTCATTTTCCCCCTAAAAAGCAAGCGCCTTGGCCTTAAACAGCAACAGTAAACGGGAAATATCTATTTAAAAACATGGTAACTTTCACTGGTATTATTACCAACATAACTTTTTTACGTCACATAAAAAATCGCTGTATTTGTCATCGATGAAATTGAAAACCATCGATGACGGGTGCGTACTGTTAATATTCAAATTAATATTTATTCGTGACAGATAATTTATCAAAATGGTACAATGTTACGCCGTGCCACTTGACACTATGTAAATTTCGTTGGTATAATTTTAGTGACATTGACATCATAATTTTGTACACATAGCACGGGAAAGAGTACACAAGGGCGCAAAATTGTGTCATTTGAAATTATTTCTGTAAAACTAGAAACTTATGTGATATGAAATATTTATTTATGAAAGTAGTTTCAAGTGTACTTTAAAAAAATAAAATAAATGTGATATGACCCCATTCAATGAAGTAGGCCATGGTTATACGTTAAACCGCTATGCGGAAAAGTTGAGTTTGAAAGAAAAAGTAATAATTTTTTTCCACACTTAAAACAAAGGATTTGTCAATCGGAATTAGAAAAAATAAAACACCGTTAAGTGATAAAATACCTGCACAAAAAGGGCTTAATATCGAAGCAAACTCATGAAGACATGGCAAATACTTTGGGGACATCTTGTCCTTTGTACACAATGGTAAAAAAGTGCGCAGTTGAATTTAAACGAAAGAAAGAAAGCATTAAAGATGATCCTTGCATTGTAGGGCCTGCAACTGTTACCAGTGAAGAAAACAACACAATATAGTCATGGCAGATCAACGAATCAAGGTTAAAGAAATAGCAGAGGCTTTAGGCATCTCCTCTGAACAAGTTCAAAATATTTTAACCAATGAGTTACGAAAGACAAAAATTTCTGCGAGGTAGGTTCCCGGCTTCTGACGGTTGATCAGAAACGTGTTCGTTTCCAGACGTCTGGCTGGTACCACAAGCCTTGTTTTAACTAAAACGATGTTTTAAGAAATATTAAATTAAAATTTTAATATTTAATTTCACCCTTATGTTTAAATAACGATTTTTTAAAAAATATTTGTTTAAATATAAACTATGTTCTCCTTTAATAATATTTTGATAAATTCTATATTTATTATTATTAAATAAAATTTGATAATTCTTAAAACAGCGTTTTAGTTAAAACAAGATTTGTGGTACCAGCCAATATGTTTATGGAAAGATTTGTTACTACCGATGAGACTTGGGTTTACCAGTATCAGTCTGAATTACAGTGAAAGCATAGGGTACACCACCTACCAAAAAACAATGGTGATGCCATACTTCGTCCACTGGCAAAGTCATGAATTCTGTTTTTTGGGATTCAAATGGAATATAAAAAATAAAAAGAAAGCGACGAAATATATGCTGTACCAGCGTACACATTAAGAGTTGCGATTACTGAAATCGGTTCGGTTTTGAATTGGTACGTCATCCTCCGTATTCACCGTATTTAGCTTCATCAGACTTCTATCTATTTCCGGAACTCAAAAAACATGTGGAAGGGCAACGGTTTCCGTGCATAGAAGTTATAGCAGCTGTAACGGAGTATTTTGCGGACCAGGGCGAAGCATTTTATAATACCGACCAAGTGTAGAGATTTAAAATATGTCTACGTTAATAGTTATTTGTATATCAAGGCCGCGAAATCACTCTTTAGCGTACCGAGAGAAAAATTGTCGCCGATGCCGCTAGCGGCCGAGGCAAGACAATCTCGAGGGCGCTAAAGGATTTCGCGGACAAGGTGTACACAATATTTTTTGTGCAACCGTATAAAATATGTAATGGGCCCGTCCAACTTTTTTTGAATTTTTTATATGTTGCGAAGAATTTAAAAATAGAAATTCCGTATTTTTTGTTTTCTTGAAATTATGCTTAATAACGCCTAAAATAATTATTATAGTTTTGGCGCGAAAGTTGTGACGTTAGTGTCACTGCGTCGTAAGTAGAGAGAACCGACATACGTTACCATTAATAATGGTAATATAATATATTATAATAAATGTTGCAAAAATGAAAATACGTATCTATTACAAATTGTGATCAAAAATCTTTAGAGATAGTTACTATATCATTTCAAATTATATTTTTTCGTTTGATTTACTTACATGAATAGGTATAGGAGTAGTGTTAAATGATAATTTATGAAAAACTTCCAAAGTACATATTATACATAAATCAAAATCAGGTAAGTAATATTAATAATTTTTGCTCGTTTTCAGAATCAGATTAATCATTCGCTTTAATTAATGTGACTTTAAGACTTTCTTTAATATGATATTGAAGGTTATTATACTCACCAAGTGCCATTATTATAATTAAAATAGTATTTAAACTATTTTCTGTTTATAATTAAATACAACAATGACAGTATTGATTACAATAATCAAAGCGTAGTACATAATAAAAAGTATTTCAACATTTACATTTCTATTTACTAAATGATTACAACAATGACAAGTATTGAGATTACAATAATTAAAACATTTATTTAATAAGTAAATTTTCTTTTGATCTTAATAAAAAATTACTCGGATATTTTAAATATGTGCATGTTAGAGTATGTGTAACGCCAATCGCGAATTTATGAGCAACATATGCTTGGCCCACTGTACAGTGACATTTTCACATGGTAACTGGACGACTGTAATGACGCTGACGTCACAACATGGCGATCGTTTTACGCTAAAAACTTTAATTCCGTTATTATAGGTATAAAAATACAAAATATATAACAATTTTTATTTCGTTTTCATTTATTTATATTTAAAATTCACATGCGACATGAAATTTCTAAAAAATCGAAGACTTGGACGGGCCCATTACAGATTTTATTAATTTTAAACAGTTTCATTGTAAATAGAATGTTAGCTTTCAAGCTGGCCATGGGATTAACATTTGATAAACAAAACCATGCAATTTTCAAGTGTCAAACCATGACAACGGTCGTGAAATTTAATTTTGCGGCTTGTATTGCGGCTGCAAAATGCTTATTTCGCGTTCGGTTGCACAAAAAAAATATTTCAGAAAAATAGTTAAGTGTGTTACTGATCGTCCTGATTAATGATTGAGAAATTTTAACGCGTGAGAGGTTAGCAACGTTTGACACTTAAATTTTGACAATTGTTCAGTAGTGGTATCTATCTATGGTTACCCACTAAAATCGTTTATTATAATAAAAAATCATGCATTAATAGGGGTTATTAAAGCATGAAATTCTATACATAACACAACCTATTAATAAACGGTTAACGGAAAAATATATTTATAAACTCCTATGTTACTCCGCGAATTTTTCAATCCACCTTCGTATCTCAGATCCGATCAGGGGTCTGATTTTCTAACTTTGAAATCTATCAGATTTATAGCCACCATTAACTGCAGATTTGAAATTTACTGCCCGAGACCAGCGGAATACAATCTACAGAGATAGTTTTCGAATATAGTTTGCTAAAGTCCCAGTGTTTCCTTGTTTGTTTATTAATCGAAATTTGATAGATTTCAAAGTTACAAAATCAGACCTCAGGACATGGCAGAGTCCCATAACTTCATTGCGGATATCCGCGCTAACGTTATTTATAATATATTATACATAACCGGTTGTGGTTTGTGTTCAACCGCAGTTAACTTTGTATTTATTTAAAAAAATTGTACTGCGTGGTCTTTCTACAAATTCTATAATTATAGTCTTGGTGCGTGTGGTCGAAATTATAACGCGTACCCAGTAAAACTGCATAGTTTATTAATGAAATCAATTTGAAGCCAGTTGCTTCGTCAAATAATAGGTAAAAATAGAGATCGTGATTATATATTCATTTAGGAAATGCGGTATTTTGAAATGAAATGTCACAAGGAAAAATCAATAGCAACAGTCGCTACCAACATGGCATGATAGAATTGTCAAAATACTTATATCTGCTCTCTCGTAGTTAAATTCCAAGTTTGTTTTAATACTTTTTCAGTGATTCGAATTAATATTATTTTGTACTCTACTAATTATTTAATCATTACTCTTTTCAACAATTATCACATCCCATTGTAAGAATCGTACCATAAACAATATATTTAACCTTGAAAGATCTGCAAAATCATCAATATTCTAAAAATAATTGTTAATAACAAGTATGAAATGGAAAGTGCATTATATCAAGAATCAGAGTACTAAAATAATCATTCGTAAACAGTTGTCAAAGATTAGAAAATAATGGTGTAAAAAAATGATGGCAATGTCGCAACAAAGTGCACGGACTAGTCCTGAACATACAAATGAATTGGCTATGGACCCCGCAGAACTAGCGAAACATGGAATTTCACTACTTCTCAACAATCAAGCAGCGGAAGCTCAAGAATTATTCAGAAATAATTCAGAGAGTATTCAAATGTCCGCTGGATATGCATTCGTTTTGTTTATGGTTTGTATTTTGATACAAATATGCTAGACAACTCTACATTATAGTAATTTTAGGATGCTTTAATGTCCTACGAAGAAGAAAAACTTGTACTTGCATTAAATTATCTTCGTGAAACGGAAAAAAAGTGTGCAGGAGACATCGGATGGATAAAATCAGTCAGAATTAAAGTTTTTGGAAATAAACATTCAAGCACAGCTGAAAGATTAGAAACTCAAATTATTTTAGCAGATATACAAGTTTGTGTTGCAATTTTAACATTTTTACAGCAAGAATTTCGTGGTTTTCTTAAAGGAGGTTGGGTCTTAAGAAAAGCATGGAAGATATATCAACATACTTATTTAGAAATTGTTTCATTATATAAACAAAAATTTGGCAATTTTAATTTACCAGGTAAGCATTTATATTCTATATTTAGAGTAGGCCGCATGCGGCCCAGAAAGTTAATGGGGTATATGACTAAATTTTGATTTTTACATACATGGGCGCCCGCAGACTTTTTTACAAGGTGGGTCGATATTTTTGTTGTAAGAAAAAAATTCGCCGCAGGCAAATTTTTAATAATTTTCAAGGTCAAATGTGTTTTAATGCAAAGTAAGATAATATATAATACGTTTACATGCAGTTTTGAAAAAGGTTTCAGTTTTCAGTCAAAATTACACGAAACTGTTTACAAGCAGTTTTCAAAACAAGTTTGAAAATGGATTTGAAAACAGTTTCGGCGCATGCGCATTTAGCTGCTGTAAGTGACAGATCCTCTTCACTCCAAATACTTCGTTTTGTCATTATTCCAATTATTTTTTATACTCCGTACTACTATGCACTAAAACTACACAACTGTCAGTTTATTTGTAGATTAGTAACACAAAGCGGCAGACACGTTATGCTCTATACGCAATCGCAGTATTAAAACTGAATTTTAAGTGTTTACATAAGTAGTTTTCAAACTAGTTTTCAAGTCAAACCCATGAATTTTAGTTTTGGTTTGAAACAACTCAAAACATTTTGACACTGTATACATGGCGTTTTAAAAATTAAAAACGTTTTGAAATCGGTTTCAAAACTTCATGTAAACTCAGTAATAGAGTTCTTTACAATGAAGCAAATTTAACAAATTCTTAAAAAATTAAAATCAATATTTTATGACGAAAATGCGTATGTATGTCTATTCATTATTTACTTTTCTATTTCTTTATTTCTATATAACAGTAAAATCGATAATTGTGAAAGTTTTGAGAAGAACGTGATCATAAAATGATTAGAATATACTACGGCATATTAAAGACAATACAACATCGAAGATAATGTAATATAATGTAAAAATAATTGCAATACACATTTAACAGTACATAACATAATTTACTCATTCTGACACTTCAGCTATTTCGTACTTAGTAATAGATAGTATGTAATAAATTTTTGATTAAAATATAAGAAAATATTACCAATAATTAATAAAAAATACGATACATTGAAATGAAAAAATAAAATTATAATTTTATTTTTAAAAATGGATACAGTCCATAAATGAAAGGGGGGTCAGTCGACCCTTTCGACCCCCCCCCTGTGGGCGCCTATGCATACATATATGTATGAATACTAGACAAAAAGTAAAATACCCGTATTTTTTTAAAATCCATTAATTATTTGTAGTTTGCGAGAAATAAATTATTAAAATTTTAAGAAGGGCATTGTGACGTCACCGTAAACTGAGCGTGGCAGCGAAAATTCAAATAAATTGTTTCTGTAATAGAAGTGTAAAATTTAAAAAAAAATGAACTAGACGAACAAACTTCTGATATAAACCTGCATTAAAAGAATATTGAAATTTGACTTTGATTTTATGGGGAAAACGGCATTTCTCATTTTTCCAATAAAATGAAAGTCAAATACTAAGCTGTTTTCTGGCGACACACTGGTTTGACGCTGGTTCGTAGTGTTTTGATACTTACAGTATTATTAATTATAGTAGTTATCCACAATGACGAGTTGTTCTGCTCCAAATTGTGCAAATCATTTGAGAAATGATTATAATTTTTACAGGTATATGTTTTATTACTTATGCAATACATGTATTTTCCTCTAACCTCAAAAATCTTAATGAGCCGTATTTTTTTCTGGTTTTCTTGGAATATTTTGTTATAGTAAATATAATATGACAAATATAGAAGTATATTTAATTATGAATAATAGTTACTATAAAAAATCCACTTTTATTTCATAATTTACTGAGATCGTTTTGGCACCAATATGGCGGACGAGTCAGCTAAGTGCAAACTACAGCTACTAGATAATAGATAGTTGACTCGTCCTACATATTGGTGCAGTAAATTATGAAATAAAAGTGCATTCCTTCCAAGTTTATGTAGTAACTATTTTTCATAATTAAATATAACTTCCAAATTTACCATATTATATTTACCTAAAATAATAAGACAAGAAAAAATACGGTTCGTTAAGATTTTTGAGGTTACAGAAAAATATATGTATTGCATAAGTACCTGTAAAAATTAAAACCATTTCTCAAATGATTTGCACAATTTGGAGCAGAACAATCCGTCATTATGGACAATTTCTATTATTAATAATACTGTAACGCTGATATTGAATGATTTTAGTGGCTCCAAAATGGTGGACGAGTCAGCTGTAATTTATCTAGTAGCTATAGTGCAAACAATGACGTCACGCTACTACCGTTTTGAAATAGTTTTGAACCAGCCAGCAGCAGTGGTTTGAAACGTTTTTGAAGTTGAGGGCGAAGGAGAGGAAATTTAACCTCTACAGTGCTCAGTGTTTTGTGTAAACAAACTTGACAAATTCGATTCATTCGAAATAATAAATAGAAATCTTTTAAATATTTATCCAATTTATTATTGAATTGCTCTCTATATCACTACTATCCTTTAAAAAATGCATGAAATTAATTTGCTCTATGGTATTTTCATAGTCATATAATTAATTTTAATAAAATTTGCACTCCTTGATCTTCAACACTAGTTACAAATAAACCTCTATTTGATAACTCAATTTGTCAAATTCAAATACACCGACATTACGGCATTGTTTTAAAACTATACATTTTGGCGAGTCAAAAAACGATGACGTCAGATACGAAAACGATTTGAAAACCTTGTTGAATACGGTTCGTCGCCAAAAAACTGCTCTAATAAATTTCAATAATACTTTTTTTTAAAATGCAGATTCATATCAAAAGTATGTTCGTCTATATCTTGTTCCATTTAAGCCATTCAATATTGCAGAGAATAGGGAATAGTTTTGAACTGATTGGCTGAAATTGGAGACAAGAGGCAAGTTTACCCAATGTAATTTCGGCTACTTAAAACTGGCGCTGATGTGAACGCCATCTGCTGAATGGCTTAAGTAGAACAGAGCATAATGTTGAATTTTTAAAAATGTTAAACCTTCTAGTACAGGAACAATTTATTTGAATTTCCGCTTCTTGTACAGATGTCCCAAATTTATTTAGGCCGTATTTATTTGGGACTTTTCGAGTAACTTGGTAGGTTAGTTCTGTTTAATTGTCATAATTTAAGTAGTTAGTTAGTATATCCAAGCCGTCTACTCTCTCTTTCTAAACAGTCGCGTGCTTTATTTATTTCTTAAAACTGATAAAATAAAAACAAGTTAAAAAGAGTCAATTATAGTACCAATGACGGGAATAAATGACGTGAATTCGAATTTTCCGTCAAATTTTAGAATTGTATCATTTATTTGGAAGTAACGCAGGTTGGTTAGAGATCAGTTCAAGATTGAACCTGAAGTTCCCAAATAAATACGGCCTTAGAGTCGAAAAGTTCATATAAACATATGTCCTAAACGTAAACTTTAACGAGTTATTGTTATTTCATAATTTCTGTGGCTAAACTTTGAGAATAACAGATTTCTGAAATACTGATATAGTTGCCAACATCACGTCTTTTGTTTGGTAACATTTGACCATCATTCGCCGGACCTGACTCCATTAGATTTTTATCTTTGGGGCTTTGGGGTCACATGAAACAGATTATTTAAGCAACTGAAATGCACACGGTAGAAGTATTACGCCAAAGAATACAGTAGGCTGCTGATATTAGGAATACAAGAAACCATATTAAGCACGTAGTGATCTCCTCTGCGACATGTAGCTTTATGTATCGAACTGAATGGAGACAATTTTGACATTTCTTGTAAATAATAGTTATTTGTATATCAAGGCCGCGAAATCACTCTAGCGTACCGAGAGAAAAATTGTCGCCGAGGCCGCTCGCGGCCGAGGCAAGACAATCTCGAGGACGCTAAAGGATTTCGCGGACAACGTAAAACCGTAAAAAATATGTAATTACAAATTACACTGTAAATAGAAAGTTAGCTTTCAAGGTGGCTATGTAATTAACATTTGATAAACAAAACCACGCAATTCTCAAATGTCAAAGTGTTTGTTTACCTAATTTCGCGGCCGTTATCATAACAACGGTCGCGAAATTTAATTTCGCGGCCTGTATTGCGGTTGTGAAATGCTTATTTCGCGTCCGGTTGCACTAAATAGTTATTTGTATATCAAGGCCGCGAAATCATTCTTTAGCGTACCGAGAGAAAAATTGTCGCCGAGGCCGGTTGCGGCCGAGGCAAGACAATCTTGAGGGCGCTAAAGAATTTCGCGGACGAGATGTACACAATATTTTTTGTGCAACCGTAAAAAATATGTAATTACAAATTTTATTAATTTTAAACAGTTTCATTGTAAATAGAAAGTTAGCTTTCAAGGTGGCTATGGGATTGACATTTGATAAACAAAACCATGCAATTCTCAAGTGTCAAAATGATTTTTTACCTAATTTCGCGGCCGCTACCACGTCAACGGCCGCGAAATTCATTTCGCTGCCGTTACCATAACAACGGTCACGAAATCCAATTTCGCGGCCTGTATTGCGGCTGCGAAATGCTTATTTCGCGTCCGGTTGCACAAAAAATAATAAAAGCGTATTAAAAAAAAAAGATTTATTTCGTAAAATTCGTTGAACTAAAATTTTAACCACATAATTTATGAAATAAACAATAACTCGTTAACGGTTACGTTTAGGACATAGGTTTATATGGACTTTTATGCTCTAAATAAGTTCTAGAATTCGTCGTACACAATTCACCGCGGAAAGTTCATCGCACACATTCGCCGCAAAAAAAATCACAACGGAAAGTCCAACAGAACTAATTTTTGTCCAACATTAAATTCCAGCCCCTTCTTTCTCAGTTAAAACCACTGTTAATGTAGTTCTTGCCGAACCTGAAAAGTTAGGGTTATTATATTACGCATCGATGGGAGCGGAGTGATTGGTTTCCGGCGGATCGTGAGTGTAGTATTTTATCAAATTGTTTCCACAAAAACATCCAATTTTACGGCTAAACGACAATATATCTATACCCTCCCCCCTATTGTAAACATTCGGCTAAATATCAATATACCTAAAACTTGTAAAAAAGCTGTAATTTGGGATACGTATACAGGGTGTTTCCTTTAAAACAATCAGCCCTTTTTGGGTGAACTAATGACTTAAATGTTATATACAAGAAATTATGAAGAATAAGGGGCTAATTTATTAATAATAATAAACCGAAAATTCGACCAGTGGTTCTCAAACGGCAGAACAAAATTATATTTTTTAAATGGTATCCTATATAATTTTTAGCCCATTAGATAGAGATTTTTTTTCTGATTTCAACGACATAAATATGGTATAGGGTTGTATAACAATTATTTCGAGAAAAATGGTATTAAAAATAATGTTGTAATATTACAATAGGCTATGTAATACACAGGTTGCCTAGTTACGCTAGTAGTAAACCCATTTTTTTTTTTACATTATTTCTAGTTTTTAATACCATTTTTCTCGAAATAATTGTTACACAACCCTATGCTACATTTATATCGTTGAAATCAGAAAATAATATTCTATTTAAAGGGCTAAAAATTATGTAGGGTGCCATTTAAAAAAAAGTATAATTTTGTTCTACCGTTTGAGAACCACTGGTTAAATATTCGGTTTGTTACTATTGATACATTATCCCCTTATTCTTGATCATTTTTGGTATAAAACATTTTTCTCTAAAGTTGTTAGTTCGCCCAAAAAAAAGCGCTGGTTGTTTTAAAGGAAACACCCTGTATACCACTGGTCTTTTGAAATAGAATGGTGGGTTACACTTGTCCCGAAAGAGTTTTAATGAATTATCTAAGTTCTGTGCAAATATATGGAATACGATAGTGATTCTGAAATTCTACGCAAATTCCAAAACTCGCTGCGTTCGTTTCGGAAACGCATTCACTTCAGAATAACTAATTACCCGCACTTACCTAAGTTTACGTTTATTTCAGAACCAACTGATTTTGAATGGATAGATACAAGCACAATAGATGCAAAATCAAGAGGCAGTAGTTTATCAAATCCGTCTGAGATTCCAGAACAAGAAGAAGAATGGAGTATTCCTGATTTAACTACCCCTTCCTCTTCCAAAACCGGTAGCCGCAATGGGTACGTCTCTATTTCTTCCCCTGAACACAAACCGAACATATCTCACTCCCAATCCACTCATTTTTTCTCAAAAACTCCTAACTTCTTTCCTTTTAATATGAAAAGATCGGGTTCAGCACATTCTTCGTTAACAAAACACGCGAATAATTCAGAGAGCACTAGTAGTTCATTTTTCTCATTATTATCTCCGTTTACTAGTCAGCTCTCTTTATTAGCAAGTACTTTGAATCTAATAACATCTACAGACGAGAAGTAATTATTTAAAAAACAAACATTTAAATGTGTACTAATTTGTAGTAGTTCTAGAATTGACGTAGATGCCGAAACTATCGCCCGACTTATGGGGGCCGTGTGTTTCGGCTATGGTCTTCTCCAGTTAGGACTATCATTACTACCGCCATCTTTGCATAGGGTCACTACCTTTCTTGGATTTACTTCCAATAGAGCATCAGGAATATCCAATCTTATGTATGCAAGGAAAGGAACTGATATGCGTGCACCATTAGCAACGTAAATTGGTTATCTGTGTTTGTTATATTTTCTAATCCTATGTTATTTAGGCTGGCGTTATTGTGGTATCACACTATCGTTAGGCCATTTTATGCATTTGATGGTACTAATTTAAAAGCTGCAATAGAAGCAGGTAGTTTGCTGTTGGAAGAAGGGAAAGTTGAATATAAGAAATCTGCGTTGTTCTTGTTTTTCGCTGGTCGAATTTATCGGTTAGATGTAAGTAAATGTTTTTAACAAAATATTATTTACGCATTACTACGTAAAAAATATATCGTAACGTTTTTATTTATATGGGTGAAGTGTAAAAATTAAAGAATTATTATTAATTAAAATAAAGTTTATTAAATGATAAAGAAATATTAAAAACATAATTAAAAATAACTATTACTGCTACTATTAAGTACTAATTTAAAGACTAAGAATATTACAAAACACTTAAACACTAATATTATTTATTTAAACAATATTTATCTCATTTATTTATATAACTATAATTATTTATGTTCACTGCTCGTCGACTGCTTGTTTATGTCACCAACTATTCACTTCACGACGCTTGTTTTATCAGACTCTCCAATCGAGGCCATACGAGAATATAGGCCTGAATGTTTATCCCTGCTCAATGCGTCACGCCTAGCTAAGAGGCCCGAGCTCTAGTCTACCCTTCTACAAACAGTAAACAGTCGACTTATAGCAGTCAGCGGGAGCGGACGCACGACACAACGCGGGACGGAACGTCAAATTTCTATTATTTATTGTAGGAAACTATAAAAATGGTTTTCAAATGCTGTGTGCCAATGTGCAGGAGCAATTACAGTAATGTTTTTAAATTTCCACGCGATAGTGAGATGCAAAGAACAAATTTCTGTTAAAAAGCAATTTAACAAAAAAAAAAAAAATTAATAAATTAGCGAGCACCTAAATGTCTTTCATTTATCATTTTTAGTTTCATTATCATTTTCTGTGTTATGTAATTTTCATTCGTTTTTTTTTTATTTCTTGTACAATTGGAACAAAAATAAATAATTTAAAGTGAAACATGAGTTTATTCGTATATATATATATATATATATATATATATATATATATATATATATATATATATATATATATATATATATATATATATTAATTTCTTATTTAATTTGTTTAGTTATGAATATAAAATAGGTAATACATAATATTGAAATAGTTATTTAGGAGTTGTATATCTTTATAAATCACATTCTCCAATCCTATTTATTTAAAATTCCGTATATTTCCTATGCGTTCGAGGCGTGGCGCGACAGCAAGAGGCTCGCTGTGACGTCACGAACTGAGTATTCAGGCCTGTATTCTCGTATGGTCTCGCTCCATTGCCTTCGCTCCGGCATACAGCTGTTTTAAGTGTCCTTGAAAACATATGTGCTGGAGCCCCACTTTTCAAAATGACAGTACAGAATACTGTTAATTCTTTGAACAATAATCTAGGTCCTAGAGGCCTAGGCACAGTATAAGAAACAAACCGTAGGGATACTTCTTGGTGTTTCAGTCGTAAATTTAAACTAGCGACCATGTTTTAGGAATGGACCTTTTACATCAAAAGAGAGAGATAGACAAAAATGACATATATGATATATGTAGTGCGCAGTAGGTTGTTTGCGCTTTGAGGTGGCCAGTTAAATTTCAAATAAAATTACAAATGGCGGAAAGTGAAAACTCTGAAAAAAACTTAACTTTCTTAAATAAATTCACACAAAGCGTTTGTGATGAATATTTTAGAACAAGAGCAAGAGGAGATGGGAATCAGAAAAAGTGGTTTTTTGTTCCACAAGATGCGAAATAAACACCATATAAAGTGACAGATAATTGCGTAGTTGCCAGTGTGATATTACGAAAGTAATAAACAAGAATAAAATTGTTGTTTTTTCTTTTAAATATATTTTTTTCATGATTAATTATTTCTTTATAGTTAAAGACAAGATTATTTAAGTTTTTGTGTTGTTTAAATAATTTTTTATCGAAAATAAATGCTTATTCTTTTAATCATTTTACTTGACAACATGGAGCCTCCTCATCTCTAATTCGTAAGAATTTCACTACGTGGCGCATTGAAAAATGACATCAGGGTGCAATAAAAATGTAAAAGGTCAATACCTTTCAGCGCAAAATTCAAACGTAAAATAATGACAGTTAAGTAATTTTAAAGCATTTAAACATGTTAATTCCCCTTGAATTATAAAAATAGACAATCTTTTAAAATAATATACAGAAACATCATTTAGGAATTTTATTAATACAATATGATATAACATAAGAATGAAATATAATGAAAAGACAAATTTTATTAGTAAAAGAAGATAAGGTTCCAAGGAACACAACACAGGCAAGGTGAACAAAAGCACAAACGAGGTCTGTCTTTTAAGTTTGCCACATGTGTTATGTGTTTGATGTCATTAGTTAATAATTTTAAATAAGCTGACATTTTCACACACAAACGAATAAATGTTTCTGTTTAAAGGTTGTAGACAATGTTAAATTATTAAAGAAAGGGCGCCTATTTTGTAACTAGAAAGCGATAACGAATACCAATTCTGATGGAATACGAACCCCCCACCACTGTAAAGGTAGCCATTTAGGTAATTATGAAAAGAAATATTGCTCAAAATTTAAAGATTAAGAGAAGAAGATTAAAGACACGATGATCCTTTTAAACTACAATCGGAAGAATTTGAGAGCAAATATTGGTAAATTTATAAATAAAATTGCGTGGTAATGTTAAAATTTCAAGACCAACAGATTATTTTACACAATTCGATAGAATGCGTGAATCTGAATAGAAAATTAAGATGGCGCGCTTGCCATATTGAATTCATATTCGTTATTGCTTTCTAGTTACAAAATAGTGGCCGGTTGGACTTGCATTGTCTTTATTATTTTAAATATAAAAATAATAAACACAATGCAAGTCCAACCTGTATTCTTTAAGAAATAAATGTTTGTTGTTCAGACCTCAATGTAAGACAGCAAACTGATTTCAGTTTTTGAATTAGCGCCAAGGTAAACTATGGCAGACAAGATGGTGCTGTTATCAAGGCGCCAGGACAGCTGATCGCAAGGTTACTGGACACAGCTGAGTGTCCGTGACCTATACTCCGGTGTTTGTATTCGAGAAATTACTAGAACATTATTCTAGATAAAAACGTCAAATACAATGTCTGGACAGGTCTGTTTACATCGCACGACCGTCCGCGGCTATTGCGTCGTCGCTAAAAATTGACACTCGCTCATCGCTGCGACGGCGACCGCCCTACGTTACAATAGTATTCCAAATACTGACCCTTGATGCTCACTTTAAATTTCCTGGAGAACGATTTGCTGTCTTCCCCAGAAAAAAAGACGATCTACCCAGCTGTGGGTCATGACCTAAATTTGATTAAAAAAATGATATTTTAGAATCTAGGTATTCTACATCGGACCTGCATTTTTTGTGTCTTTTAGGGTAAAAATTGTCAGTTGATTAAAGCCCATATGGAAAGACAGCAAAGCACTACCATGACCTCTTAGATAGAATCTAAAACAGTATTTAAATGTGTTGAATAATTTTGTGTTTCGGTATTATTTTTTTTTTTTTTTTTAGAATTTATCATTAGCTAACAAATCATTATTATAACAAAACTGATTACTTATACATACGTCAAACACCACCGCAAAATAAAACAACAAATATCAAATCGGATTAGGACGATACGTTGAAAAGAGAAGAGAGGCCATGGTAATACAAAACTGTTTCTTTCTTCGAGCCTGCCCTTCTTTTTCTAAACGCATGTGGTACTGGAGAGGAGAATGTGAATTGTTTGACGTCAATTTCATAAGTCCCCATTGCACTACAGCTACTAGCTAATACATAGCTGACTCATCCGCCATATTGGTGTCAAAATGAACGCAGTAAATTATGAAATAAAAGTGCATTTCTTATAAGTGTATGTAGTAACTATTTTTCATAATTAAATTTAACTTCCATATTATATTTATTTAAAATAATAATACAAGAAAAAATACGGTTCGTTAAGATGTTTGAGGTTAGAAAAAAATATATGTATTGCATAAGTACCTGTAAAAACTACAACCATTTATCAAATGATTTATTCAATTTAGAGCAGAACAATCCGCCATTATAGATAATTTCTATGATTAATAATACTGAGACAACAAACGCTGATATTGAATGATTTAAGTGGCTCCAAAATGGTGGACGAGTCAGCTGTAATTTATCTAGTAACTATACATTACACCGTGACACTCATATTTCAATGCGCCAAGTAGTGAAATTCTTATGAATTAGAGATGAGGAGGCACCATGTTGTCAAGTAAAATGTCTTTCATTTTAAAGATATTATTGATAATGAAAAAAACAATTTTATTCTTATTTGTTACTTTTTAATATCAAACTGGCAACTATGCAATCATCTGTCATTTTATGTGGTGTTTATTTCGCATCTTGTAGAACAAATAACACTTTTCTGATTTCCATCACCTCTTTCTCTTGTTTTAAAATATTCATCGCAAACGCTTTGTGTGAATTATTTAATAAAGTTAGGTTTTTACCAGAGTTCTTGTTTTCCGCCATTAATTTGAAATGTAATAGGTCTCCTCAATGAGCAAACAAGCTACTGCGCACTACATATTCGCGACTGAAATTAACTCGTAGCCACCAAGCGGCAAACTTGCGAACCCTCCGAATTGGTAATAGTAGCCAATCACACTTCAGAAAATTATTAACTAAGTCGACCATCTTAAATGGACGCAGCGCCTCTATATGACATTTCAGTCGTCATTATGTCACTTGTCTATTTCTCTCTTTTGATGTAAAAGGTCCATTAGCAGCGGGCCAAAATTTTCCAAGCAGGGGCACCAGGCCCGTGGATACTTCATCGACCTTTCAACTAATAGACGCAGCGTACGAGCAACACGCTTGTCCCAATATAGCGGTGCAGACATAGTATATCTATCCTTCAACAGTACGGAAGTTAAGAAAGCGCGGCAAAATTAAAAATTATAAATTTTGACTTGTTCCAAAATTGCTATAGAGAACGGGCACTCAGCTGTTTCCGTGAACCTTCAAAACAGCTGATCTTGCTGCCCCGTGCGGTGTGAAGTTGTTACATTAATAAACGAAAATTTAAACTTAAAATAAATACTTTTATTAAAGCATATTTTGAAAATATAATACCTATTTAGAAGAAAGATTTCATGAAAAAGTAATTTGTAGACTAATATTTATAATTCTAGACAAATTTTAATTGTTAGAGGTCAATGACCCCGCAACCACTCTAGAAAAACTAGAAGGTTTCTAAAAAGTTAGTGCCGTTAAATGGCGGTATTTCAAATTTATACGCGACCCCGGTATTCTGTTTTAGACTTTGGAACTACACAGAGTTGTTAATATGAATTTGAATATAAGATATGATTTCAATTCTTATTTTACAAATAAAAACTTATTTTACTATGTGAAAAAATGAAGTCCATTCATAAATCAATTATAAAAATTCTATTACTATACCTAAACTAGACAAAATATTTCAAATGGCTACATTTTGTGGACCAGAAGTTTAGTACCCGTCATAATTACATGAAAAACGAAACCAACAAAACAAAAATGTAAAATTGACAGAACTCTCATATAAACAAGGACGGGTATCCGGCAATCGGCACTAACTTTCTGTCGCAGTCTAACACTTAGCGCATGCGCTTTGAATTTCTGAAATGGTCTATAGCTGCCGGGGAGTTACACAGAGGCCTGAAAAATCCTAATTCGTGCTTTGTGGGAACCGAAAACTTTGTAGAGAACTTTATAAAAAGCATCTGTGAGAATTTGCTTACATGAACGTGTCCAATTATTTTTATGTCCTTTATTTAAATTTTAAGTTTTGTTGTTTAATTTTGAAATTCCCTGCATATAATATTTTTATTTTAGAGCAATATTCCAATGGCTTTAGAATCATTTCAAGCAGCCGCTACTAACTCGACGCAACGAGAAATAAAATATATATCTCGACATGAAGTTGGATGGTGCTACTTAATACAACTAGATTTCGCTGAAGCACATAAAGTGTTCGTAAAATTAAAACAAACCAGTAGATGGTCACGGTCCTTCTACTCTTACTTGTCAATCATTTGTTCAGGAGCATTAGGCAAACGAGATTTTAAAGAAGTAGAAAACTTAAGAGAATTTTACAAAAGCTCTTCCAAAAGTAATCAGTTAGATGTTTTTATTCAAAGAAGATTGAGAATTATGCCAACTGCGGAAAAGAATTTTGAGAAAGTTGAAGATGACTTCTGGAAATTATTAATTTATGAAATACTTTATCTATGGAATGCCTTGCCAAGTTGTAATATTTACAATCTTGAACATATTATTCAAGGTACATACAGTACAACATAATTTTTTTAAAAAACCTGATATTTTTATTGAGATACAGATTGCGAGAAAATATCTATTGAACCAATGCCAGGTTTAGCGAAATTAATCCAAGGAGAATGTTTCCATATAATCGGCGCTTATGAAAATGCCATTAATTCATTGAGAAAATGCGTCCAATTACGTAATGGAGCTGTCTCGAGAGAAGATACTCATATCTCCGCTTATGGAGAGTATACACTAGGCACTCTTCTAATAAAAAATTCAATGGTAAGTACACAATAATTTTTTTTACCGGGTATCTACTTTTTTTCTGAGCATAGGAAATACGAGGGTCACTCTAGAATAGGCTACTCCACAGTAATCAAAAACAACAATAGTAGGATGAAAGATAACAGTTAAAGGATACGGAAAATACCTTTTTTATTATAAATTACTCCCTCTAAAAAATATGGGGTGTATAGGCTATCCAAGCAGCTGTTTCGTGTCGCTGGCCGCGCCATCTGACGGATTTCCCGATAAGTAGTTTGGGGTAAGATTTCTTACGTGTAGAATGGAGTTTTATATATACCGTTTTGTTAGTTTTAAATATATTTGAAACACCACTTGAAATAGAAAATACGTGAGTTATCATAAGCTGTGATTTTAAAAAAGGCAACATGCCTTTCTTATATGTTTGCGCGGTAAATTCGCGCCATTATGAGGACTGTCAAACTATCACTACTTGTCGCCGTGTACTTTTAGTCGACGACAATTTGGAAAATATTTCCCGTTGGTTTGTTTCTTGAACTTTGACGTACATATGTCAAGTCAGTATAAAGATTTCCTTCGTGCGCTTTATATAAAGTTGTCTACTAATAATTTATCGTAGATCTCATAAATATTATAAAATTATACATTTTCCATTCATTAGCATTTATATTTCATAGATATTTTATTTTATTTTTTCATTATTGTTATCAAAGGCATACAGATATGTATTGTCCCATAACCTATTTTGAATCGAAGTATTTTGTTCCTAAGTTATAATTATTGAACTAAATTTTTTATTTGACTATTTCACTCATAAATATATAAACCAATCCAAATTCAGGATTTTACTTAGTTACCAAGTTTCATTTCGACAAAACACCGTCACAAAAGTTTTTTCGCACCCTTTAAGCCAATAAGATGTCGTATTTTTGCAAGTAAGTGAGTTTTGATAAGCGAAAAAATTTTGACATTTAGAAACATATTGTTTACATACCTGTCAAAGTCTGTATATTTTCAGTGTTATCAGTTTTTATTAAAAACGAGTCGATTTGGACAGGAGTATATTTAAAACGTTGAAAAAGCAAACTGAAACATAATACCTCGAAACACAATAAATATTTACAAGATTTTTGTTAAGAAAAAAATTATATAAATGATTACCTGATTTTTATTTTGGAAATAGTCATCCGAATACCATTCGTGGTTAAATTTTATCCTGGAAAAATTTTCCGATTGCTTTACTCGAGCCTGTTGCCAATTTATTTCGTGACATTGATCAAAAATTACTCGTTTGACAACTCGTAATTTTTTTGTCAATGCCACTCAATAAATTGCTAGGCAACCGGCTCTCGTAACAATCTGAAAATTTTTCCGGCAAAAATTTACCACTTATGATATTATATATGATAAAACCACAAAATATTTAAACTTTAAAATCATGTGTGGCTTGAGAAATATATAATCAGATTTTTAATGAAATTCAATTATTGGACTTATGTCATTCGACGAACCGATGGTATCCATTTTTGTTGCCTTATCTGCTCCCAAGGATAATAAAGGAAGGGGTATAAGTGAATCTTATTATCCCCATTATATTTAGATTTGCACTCTACAACACAACAAGTTTGATGGCTTTTTACCACGGTTTTCGTTGATCATCGCGTGTTTACGAACTGTCATCCCAGCCACAACCCAACGCTAGTGTTAAATAAAACCGCGAGTGGCGTGACGATACGTACTTGGTTAGTCTGTAGGACATATACGCGCGTATATGAGCTAATAAGATCCATGTAACAAACTCCTACTTTGTGAAGTTGCGCCTCAACTAAGTATACAGAATGTTATGTAAGTAAATGTACAACGCTTGTTTAATCCAGGGTCATGGTGGGACTGACCCTATCATAGATAGTAAATCTGGTAATAATTTTTGTTTAATATGCTTTCTATGTACAAGAACTGGAGGCCTTTAAAACTGACCACTCATGTCATAGTTCAAAATTTTGTAAAAAATGTAAAACTCAATGTAACTTATGGAAAAAATGTTGTTTGCATAGGTGTATAATTTATACCGAGTGATCCATTGACTTTATAATGTATTTAAGAACTTTAAGTAACTGTTTATTTACTAAATAAAGGGCCCGTCCAAGTCTTCGACTTTTTAAAAATTACATGTCGCATATGAATTTTGAATATTAATAAATGAAAACGAAATAAAACTTGCTATATATTTTGTATTTTTATGCCTATAATAATGTAATTAAAGTTTTTAGCGTAAAATGATCGCCATGTTGTGACGTCAGCGTCACTACAGTAGTCCAGTTACCCTATGAAAATGTCACTATACAGTGGACCATGCATATTTTGCTCATAAATTCGCGATTAGCTTTACACATACTCTAACAAACACATATTTAATATACCCGAGTAATTTTTTATAAGATCAAATGAAAATTTACTTATTAAATAAATTTATATTATAATTTATGTATTAATTATTGTAACCTCAATACTTGTCATTGTTGTAATCATTTAGTAAAAAGGAATGTAAATGTTGGATTACTTTTTATTATGAACTATGATTTGATTATTGTAATCAATACTGTCTTTGTTGTATTTATTTATAAATAGAAAATAGTTTAAATACTATTTTAATTATAATAATGGCACTAGGTGAGTATGAAAACTACAATATTATATTAAAGAAAGTCTTAAAGTCACATTTATGAAAGCGAATAATTAACGACTATGAAAACGAGCAAAAAATATTAATTTTACTTACCTGATTTTTACTTACGTATATGTACTATGGAAGTTTTACATAAATTAACATTTAACACTACTACTATACCTATTCATGTAAGTAAATCAAACATATATATTTTGAAATGATATAATAACAATAATAACAATCTGGCTTACTTTATTATCATTAGATCTAACGATTTTTGATTACAGTTTGCAATGGATACGTATTTTTATTCATGCAACATTTATTGTATATTGCCATATTAATAGTAACGTATGTCGGTTCTCTCTACTTATGACAGAGTGACGCTGACGTCAGAACTTTCGCGCCAAAACTTTAATTTATTTTAGGCGTTATTAAACGTAGTTTCAAGAAAACAAAAAATACGGAATTTCTATTTTTAAATTCTTCGTAATATATAAAAAATTCAAAAAAATCTGATGTGGCCAGCACATTACCTTCCGTCAGTTCTATGTATTTTGTACAAATTTCATACGGAAAGTTCCTTGCTAAATTAAATATTCTATTTCTTGTACATTACCTTCCGGCAGTTGCATGTATTTTATGCAAATTTCATACAGAAAATTATTATTTTGTGACGTTTTCTATATACAGTGTAATGTGTCTGCAGAAATAAAAGATTTATTATTATTATTTTTTGTACATTACCTTAAAGCAGTTGTATGTATTTTATACAAATTCCATACAGAAAGCAAAAGATCCTATACCTATTTCCAGTAAAATTATAAGACAAACACACTATGTCAATTTCACTTGACACTGACATCTTTCAATCAAATTTTTTTTAATATAGTAGCTGTTTCCACAGCTTTAGCTACTTTATGAAATTTATTTTTTTTATAATTTTTTAACTCTATATCTATTTAATATTAGGTATAAAATGCAGTCAAATCGTATAGAAAATAAAATATTCTTTAATATTTATAATAACATTAAATGTGAAAAAATGATATTTAACATAGTTTTTTCAAGAAAAACTGTTAAAATCTTCAAATGAGGGTACTTCCGGTTGTCCAATTCTAACCAAAATCTAATCAGCTCTTCGCATGGATGTAACGAAGAGTAATACAAAAGAATGCACGCACGCACGCACGCACGCACGCACGCACACACACACACACACACACACAGACACACACACACACACACACACACACACACACACACACACACACACACACACACACACACACACACACACACACACACACACACACATCATCGTAAAAATAGTAAAATCGTATTCTAGGGACCCTAAAACGTGCTTATTCATCAAAAACTCACCACCGAATTTTTTGACCAAAGACAATACCTTCCTTACCTAAAGGTGACGGAAGGTAAAAAGTTGGCCGGGCCCATTAAAAATGACCAAATTTTGAAGTTAGAAGCTGTCAAGTATGTCTACCACGAAACACAAATAATAGACCTTTTCAATGTAAAGCGATAGAAGATATGCGCAATGGGGATCTGCGCATAGTAAGAACAACTGAGATCTATGGCGTTTGTTTCTAAAAAATTTAGACATAAAATGTGAGAATATCTCAGATAACTTTTAAAAATCGTATCGAAATAAGTTATAGGTTAAAATGTCTAACGATGCAAATTTTCACTGAGAATACAGGTATTTTAATGACTGCAATATTTTTGACGTTTCGTTTGACAGCCCAACTGACAGTTCGCGCCATTTTTTTGCTATTTGCAGCAATAGAAAGGGGTAGTCGTTAAATTGAAAAGGTCGATTCATATGTTTTTTGAGTGTAAAACAGGCTGGCCATCAGCGCAACCACTCTATTCTAATCTGAAATACAGTATAAAACGCTGTTTTAAGAAATGTCAAATTTCTTTATTTAATAATAATAGAAATAATATTAAATAATATCAAAATATGATTTTAAAGCAGAACATAGTTTGTATTCAAACAAATATTGAAAAAAAGTTTTTATAGTGTTTTCAGCTTACAAATCGAGTGCGCACTGGTGCGCACTTTTTTGCACTAAGCGTTTTCAGCTTGTCATTGAGTACAAAATTTAGTCAGCTGATGCGTTTTCAGCTTAAGAAAAAGTTGCACCGTGCATTGGCTCAGTGCGACTTTTGTGCACTGACTCCCTAGGTAAGTGCAATAGTGTCAGTGCAAATATGGCGGCTAAACAAAATCGTTTTCAGCTTAAACTGCACTGCCACCGGATGAGGGCAGAACTCGTTTAGTGCGATCAAAGCTAGTAGATATACTAAAGTACCGATATGGCGGCCATCTTGGCCTTAAAGAGCAACAGTAATGATTTTTTGTGTCGCTAGAGGCGCTTTTGTCGCAGGTGTATATTGTCATTTTCAAACGTCAGATTATTCGTGGTGTGGAATTAAGCAATTTTTACTATGATAGAGAAACTGAGAATTTGCAAAACAAGTATCCGCAAACTGTACGTACCTTATTCTGAGATTATTATATGAATGCATGTATTTGTGTTATTGCAGGGTTCTGTAATGTTGACAATGTCATTGGTTATGTACAAAATGTTTCTGTAATAATAGAAAATGTTAATTTCAACAACATTATTCAAATTAAAAGTTCTTACTTCACAATGCATTACATATTTCGATTAAATATCGGATCTTCCAATGTTTATAAACCACTGATGACACCTCACTTCAACATTTGATATGCAAAAAAATGTATTCTCATTTGTATGCAACAAGGCATTATTTGTGGTAAATTTTCAGTTTATTTTATTTTCTTTAACAAACCAAAATTAAAACTGGTGAATACCAATGTGACATTTGACACCTGCAACAGCAGCGCCTCTAGCGACACGAAAAATCATTACTGTTGCTTTTTAAGGCCAAGATGGCCGCCATGTCGGTACTTTAGTATATCTACTGGCTTTGAGTGTGATCACGTGATATGTTGCACTCAGTGCGCACTTGCACTGTGTAAGCTGAAAACGCTATTAATATAAGGACGAAATTAAACAGTAAAATTTGAATTTGAGATTTCTTAAAACAACGTTTTACTTAAAACCGTGATCGTGGTACGAGCCATTGATTTTTACTTTTTTACAAAATTTTGAACTATGACGTGACTGGTCAGTTTTAAAGACCTCCAGTTCTTGTAGAAAGCATGTAAAACAAAAATGCCAGATTTACTATCTACGGGGTCAGTTCTACCATGGGTTAAGCGTTGTACAGTTACTTACATAACATCCTATATTGGCGAAGAAAATGAACTCGTAGCTGCCTGTAGGCAAAATTATGAACTTGCCAAAAAAATAATCAAACTGTTGTGATTACGCTTGTCATACTGCCCTTTAAATAATACTGCACTTCAAATTAATTTATATTACAAAATACATTCACTTAATTTGGTTATATTTCTGTCTAACACTGTACAAGTTTTGACAATAGGGCGCGAACAGACACGTGACTCGAGCGACCTTGACTTGCTTGGGATCAGCTGATTTGTGTGCACATGTCATTTTGACAAGAACATTGTCAATTTGACAAGACTAATGTTTTTACTTATTTTGATTTTGAATTGCTAAAATGTTAAAATTATAATTTTTAAGCAGTAAAACACATGAAATTAAAAATAATAACATTTTAGAAATTATAAATCAAAATAAGTCAAAACATTGGTCTTGTCAACATGACATTGTTCTTGTCAAAATGACATGCGCACACAAATCAGCTGATTCTAAGTACGTCAAGATCCCTGGAGTCACGTGTCTGCTCGCGCCCTATACTCTTCTCGCCGGCTATTTTCTAAAATCAGTACTGCATCAATCGGTCATTTTCGTTGCCAATATTTATTCGGGTCGGATCTGTTCAGAAGTTGTTCGGGTGATTTTTTTTTTGTTTTTGAAATACATAATCACATAATCCTTTTCTTGTGTCGCAAATTATGCAGATATATTTCTCTTTAATTCTGAACTACTTTTGTCCTTACAAAATTTGCTTTAAAATTAGTAAGTATAGATATGTCGCTAATTGATAATTGTATTTCCTATGTTCAAAAAAAAGGCAGTCATTAGTCAATATATTTACAACTTTATTGACAAAATCAACCTTTTCTGTACAAATCGATATTTTTATTGTAAAAACATTCTATTGAACTTAATGGCTGGTAGCACGAGCGTGGTTCTAACACCGGTTTTAACTAAAACCATACTAACAACTTGGCACGTACTTCAGGGTTATTAACAAAATCAATGTACTGAATAAGCCGAAAATGTACTGACAGCCATATTTAATAAATTTGACGGCATTATTTAAAAGTGTTCAATACGATTTTTGTCTTGCCTTCTTTGTAGTATAAACAATTTCAAATAATGAAGTCAAATTTATTGAATATAGTTGGCAATACATTTTCGAGTTAATTATATTGGCAACACTGATTTTGTTAATAACCCTTGAGCACAGTATACTGTGCCTTAAGTATGTGCCATGTCGTTGGCATGGTTTTAGTTAAAACAGGTGTTAAAACCTTAGACCAGGAATAGAGGGGGAGACAAGGCATAGTCACGCGTATATTTCCAAATCATCTAAGCAATTTTGAACCTTATTGAAATGTCAAAATCAGCCGCAAAAGGCTAGTCGACCAGTTAAATACTGTTATGTTACAGTTGGCCAAATCTAAATAAATACTTGATTATCCATAACTACAAATTATCTTGATTTTGTTTTATAAAACTAAAATAAATACGCAAGAATATTAATAAAAAAAACGTAATATAAATAACGGACAAGTTAAAACGGTAGGTGACGCTTGTTGACATTGAAAACTTATTCGTTCGACTGCACACGTATGTAACACATCTGGCCGACTAGCCTTTTGCGGCTGATTCTGACAGTTCAATAAGGCCGAAAATCACTAGGATGATTTGGAAAGTCGTCTTATGGCGAAATACATAGCATGCCCTGTCTCCCCCTCTATTTCTGGTCTAAGGTTAAAACCACGCTCGTGCTACTTGCTACTAACCAATGAATTTAAGCCTTTCCCAAAATTTTTATAATTTTTACCTCCCGCTACCCTTTGTAAGGGTGGTATAGGGATCGTGTTAAAAATCGCATATCGAGATTTTGGTAAATGACCATGTTTTAAGGTCCTTGGAATCCAATTTTAACATTTTCACGATGATGTCTGTGTGTATGTGTGTGTGGATCCTTCACTCTAACTCAAATACTATCATTCAGAAAATTTTGAAACCTTGTATTTCGAACTTTTTCTGTAATGGAAAGAGCCCATTAGATTTTGGCGAAAATCGGATAACCGGAAATGGCACTTTACTAGAAGCTCAAAATAGTTTTTCTTCGAAAAATACCTTTAAATGTTATTTTTTCGAGATTAATGTTATTATAAAAATTAAAGATTATTAAATTTTCTACAGATTTGTATAAATACTTTTTCTATATTTTATGGATAAATTTATAAAATATCTATCATTATAATCCCGGAACTACGCTTTAAACAAAACTCCTTGGTTACACAGTTCATTTCTCAAATGTATGTAACTGACATATAAATGTCACTGTCAAAGAACTAATCATTTCAAATTAATAATTAACATTTTATTTTTGGATTAGTGAATTCTATTCTATCCCGGTATTTAAAATTAAATCTTCATTTTATTTTAGCTTAGGTGGCTCAATGGTTAGAGCAACGTCTCATGTCATGAGTGTCCTCGGGGCTCTGGGTTCGAATCCCACTAAGACATGGATGTGTGTGAATGTGAAACCACTCTGTAATTGAGATTTAATCCTGTTGAGGGGTTTAAAAAAATGTAGTTACTTGGATTAGATTAGACTATATTTTAAGAAATAAACTGTCAAAATCAGAGTAAAATTCGCTAATCCAAAAATAAGGACTAACTTAATATTTTTTGTGACTCGAGCTGTAAATGGCGGGAGGTATTGTGTTGGTCACACCAGATTTTTTTTTCATGTATTATTAATTTGTTTGAATATCCCAGTAGGTACTATTGTTGGTTTACCGTTACATCATTTCTTAAATTAGAAAATTAATCCGTTCTTTTCAAATAATTTGTTGAAATATTTCAGATGAAAGATGAAGGTAAACAAATGCTTCAGCACTGCAGCCAGTACAGAGATTACGATTTTGATACTAAACTGCTCGTCCGAATAAATATGGCGCTGAAAAACGTGTCTTAGTCCAGTCCAGACAATATACTTGCGCCGTTTATATATTAGCAGTTTGTATGCATAGATAATAAAATTGCAAATTATAATCGCTGTTCCGTTATTTATATTGTTGAAATTTTAACATTTGTATAATATAAAATCCGTCCTGAAATGTACTCGTTTTGTTATTAATTATTCTAATTTTGTATAAAAATATTTTTATTATTGTATATTTTGTTACAAAATTGCACATAGTAAAAATAATTTGACAACAATAAATATAAAATTTATAATCAACCCAAAAAATGTATATGTTTTTAAATCAAAATAAATGATCTGTTAAATTTGAATGATGATGCTAACTAGGTTCCTCCGTCCCCGTGAACTCGAAGCCTGTAACACATTTATTATTCAAGTAGAAAAAATTATGTTTGATGTCATTTTTACCTGTAGACACAAGTATATTCCGGATGACCATGGTTTGAATGAACTTTTAATTCAACAATTTCAAATCTGTTACTACTTTTGTGTTGTATTGGAAAATATTGTACGCTAGGGCCGTCTATGCAGTAAGTATATCTTCCAAAGAAGTATCCACCTGAATCGGTCGACTTTTCAAGGCCCTGGAAGAAGGAAAAGGAAGTTAATATGAAATGAATTTCTTTATTATTGAAAAATTACGATGTTCAATAGTTCTGAAATGTTTTGTTACATATTTTTCGCTATTGGCAACTCAAATCACCAATGTTATTAAATTCTGCTAAAAATTAATGCCAAGGTGTGTTAACTAATGACAGCTGTCACTTTTAGAAAACTATAGTTACTTTGTCAAAGGAAAAATTTGTTATAAATATTTTGAAAAAAATCTTTTATTTTAATAAAAATGATGTTTTATATAAAATAGAACTACATATAAATATATGGATGTGGCCGAGGCAAAAGAAGTGTGCTTAGACAGGAATGAGTGGCGAAGGATGATTGTTTCGTAACTATTACTGTGGTCCGGTTGCGGTATTTCGCTACCGAAAATCGGTCACTTTAATATGTTAAAAGAGGAATATTTGTTGTATGGTGTCAGGTTAGTAAGAATGTTGTTGAAAGAGAGAGTGATTATTTTTGTGGTTGATGTTATTATTATTGTTTCGGGTTTGTGCTAACCCACTAAGTGGGAAATGCGTGATTTTATGTATGTATATCCAAGCAGCTGTTCCGTGTCGCTGGTCGCGCCATCTGATAGATTTCCCGTTAAATATTTTTGGGAGGGATTTATTACATGTAGCATGGCGTTTTATATATACACGAACCGTTTTGTCAGTTTAAAATATATTTGAAGCACCACTTGAAATAGAAAATACGTGTGTTACCATAAGCTGTAATTTTGAAAACGTCGACATATCTTTCTTATACGTTTGCGCGGTAAATTCGCGCCAGTGTGAGGACTGTCAGATCACGACTATCACTACTTGTCACTGTGTACATTTAGTCGACGACAATTTGGAAAATATATCCCGTTGATTTGGGAGAACCGTTAGTTAATATGTAATTTGTGTATTCCATTTACTTATATGTTTCATGAACTTTGACATATTTTTTTTTTGTCAAGGTCAGTATAAAGATTTGCTTCGTGCGCTTTGTATAAAGTTGTCTACTAATAATTTATCGTAAATCTCATAAATATTATACAATTATACATTTTACATTCAATAGCATGTATATTTCATAGATATTTTATTTTTCATTATTGTTATAAAAGGCACCCAGATATTTATTGTCCCATAACCTATTTTGAATCGAAATATTTTGTTCCTAAGTTATAATTATTGAACTAATTTTTTTATTTGACTATTTCACTTATAAATATATAAACCAATCCAAATTTAGGATTCTACCTACTTACCAAGTTTAATTTCGACAAAACACAGTCACAAAAAAAATTTCGCCAATAAGATGTCGTATTTTTACAAGTGAGTTTTGATAAGCGAATTTTTTTTGACGTTTTATAAACATTGTTTACATACCTGTCAAAGTGTGTATATTTTCTGTGTTATCAGTTTTTATTGAAAATGAGTCGATTCGGACAGGAATCTATTTAAAACGTTGAAAAAGCATATTTAAATAGAACACCTCAAAACACAATAAAAATTAGATTTTTGCCAAGAAAAAAAAAGATGATTACCTGATTTTTATTTTGGAAATAGTCATCCGAATACCATTCGTGGTTAAATTTTATCCTGGAAAATTTTTCAGATTGTTACGAGAGCTTGTTACCTAGCAATTTATTGAGTGGCATTGACAAAAAAAAATCACGAGTTGTCAAACTTTTTTACAAGGTGGGTCGAAATTTTTGTTGTAAGAAAAAAATGCGCCGCAGGCGAATTTTTAATAATTTTCAAGGTCAAACGTGTTTTAATGCAAAGTAAGATAATATAGAGTTCTTTGCAATGAAGCAAATTTAACAAATTCTTAAAAAATTAAAATCAATATTTTATGACGAAAATGCGTATGTACGCTCTTAAAGCGTAGAATTGCCTCTTCTACTAGGCTTTATGATGCGAGATGCGAGCATAAGCAATAACTACAGAAACAGACAATCTGAAAATACAATGTTGCATTAAATTAAAATATATTACTGAGTAACAATATAATTATTCTATTGAACTGCTCAAAATAAAATGTATAATAATTAAATGTTAATTAAATCACGCTCCTCACAATACGGCAACCCTAATCATACGTAGGTACTTTTAATATAAATAAATATGCAATGTCTATTCATTATTTACTTTTCTATTTCTTTATTTCTATATAACAGTAAAATCGATAATTGTGAAAGTTTTGAGAAGAACGTGATCATAAAATGATTAGAATAAACTACGGCATATTAAAGAAAATACAACACCGAAGATAATGTAATATAATAACAGAACATAACATAATTTACTCATTCTGACACTTCAGCTATTTCGTACTTAGTAATAGATAGTATGTAATAAATTTTATTCACAATCGGTTAGAAATATGGCGATTTCTGACTTTTAAAAAGTTGGGAAGTTAGTTATTGTTAACCTTATATTCCAAGAGGTTGGAAAGTATAACGTGAAGATAGCTGGGGTTGGAAAGTTGACACTTTCCAACCTCAGCTATACTCACGCTATACTTTCCAACCTCAAGGCGGAAAATAGCTGTCCCCCGCTTTGAGAGATCAATGCGTATCAATGTTGGGTATTTACATATAAACAAAGCATCTTTACAATTTATATGATAAAAATATGGAATAAACTTGTAAATAATACAAGTAATGAATGAAATCAATATTTAAGGTTAGAAATCAAACTGACAGTTCATATGACAAATGAACAATCTCAGACCATTCGTTTATTTATGTTAGGTTATTATTATTTAAATATCAAATATTATTTTTTTTATTTCAGATTGTGAATAAAATAGTATACAAACCTCGGTGAAAAGTTTCATTGTCTCGGGCTATAGTTAACCTCGGCGCTTCGCGCCTTGGTTAACTATCTTCGCCCTCGACAATGAAACACTTTCCACCTCGGTTAGTAATATACTATTTAATTAAAATATAAGAAAATATTGCCAATAATTATTAAAAAATACAATGATACATTGAAATGAAAAAATAAAATTATTTTTATTTTTAAAAATGGATACAGTCCATAAATGAAAGGGGGGGCAGTCGACCCTTTCGACCCCCCCCCCCCTGTGGGCGCCTATGTAAATAAATATATCATGGCGGCATTATACCCATTGATGGATGTGCCAATCTGCTTTGTACACAGATTTCGGTAATAATGACAAATTTGTACCATGCGGGGGTTTACAAGGCGTCACCACACAGGCACTTATTATAGACCAGAAAAGTGTAACGGTCAAATTTAGGTGCCAACTTCAAACTCAGTTCATAACGCTGAGAACATAATTTTAATCACCGCATATTTCTTACCACGGAAATTTTACCTCAACTTTAAAGGCCGAGAAATCTCATAAAAGTAAATTTCTTATGCAAAACATTATATGTACCACCTAGAATAATCCTTTATCTCTAGATTCGTACAATAATATTAACATGAACTGTGCACATTTTATAATAATTTAAATAAAAATTCAACACTACAAAATTCAATGAACACGATTGGTCCTACAACTTCGGTACGCAGCCAATCACAGCATAGCTTGTGTTGCATTTGACGTACTTACAGGCGGGTGAGGGACTATCCACGACATACGGAATTTTAACTTACACGTAACATTTTATTTTCTAATAATTTTCTTACTCTACTTTTTCAAGGATTTTAAACAGTTGCAATCTATTACTGAATAAACAAACTATCAAATCCTTAACAAGAGCTGCTTAATTTCTTTTACAAAATATCTTTTTTTTTGCAGTAAAATCACACTTTCATACGAAACCTATACTAGGAAATTCAAACTATGAACTTGCGCCAAAAGCAAATGAGGCGCGGGCAAACACGTGACTTTGATAAGTGCATGTAGGGCCCCACAAGGTTGCCAAGTACACAGCTTCTGTAACTTGCCTGTGTTGCCAAATCAATTTAAGCGTAAAATTAATAAATAAAATTGTAAAACTAGTTATTATTAATGAATATCATGTTGTTTTATTTTCTAACACATAATAGTATATTAAAGAACGTGTTTTATAAGACATGTTTTTTTCGCACGCGTCAAAATTTAGAAAACGAGCGTTAGCGAGTTTTCTAATTGACAAGTGCGAAAGAAAGTCTTATAAAATGAGTTCTTTATACTATTTTTTATATTTTGCGCCTTCTACAAACTAAAATATTTTAAAAAACTGTTAATATTAAACCTAGTTGATTTAGGGAAATTTGTAAGTGAAATGTTGTAGTTGGTAACATTGAATTGACCACATTCAATTATTATTTGAAAGTTCATGTCATTTCAATATTTACGAACAAATTTAAGTGAATTTAGTGTAATCATGGAAGATAAAATCAGTTACACTCCGCCTGAGCTGCGTAATATAGCTCAGACTACAGGAAATAATCTATTTCCTAAAAAATCGCGCGAGATTTATGAGAAAAAATTTGCTAATTTTGACACATGGTGTAAAGAAAATAATGTCAAAGGCGTAACAGAGAATGTTTAGATTGCTTATTTTGAAATGCAAAGTAAGACGAAAATATGTATTATCATTATTATTATATTCATTAAATAAAGTGATTTATTAAGTAAAAGAAATTTTGAGGTTATATTGAAATTTCTTATCTTCCAGCTTTGACGTTTGACAATTTAACCCTTTCAGCCTCAGTGTATAGGAAATTTTTATTTTTTCTTATATTTGAACTAAAACTTGCTTTAAAATTAATTAAAAATAATTTTCTATCGTTCAAAGGTTCAATCTACAAATTTTTAGTACTACTAGGTCCATCTATGTGGACATTATATTAACATTTACTTACTCAATTTGTGATTATATTTGTACATTTTCATATTAATAATCTTCCCTAAATAAAATAATAATAATAATATCGACATTATATTATTAAAATGAATTGTCAATTAACTAAAAATAAATTAGGTAAAAATGGGTTAAAGAAACGTCATCTAGTACCAACCGTTTAAAACAAAAAATTGAGTATCGAAATGAAGGTCATTACGATACGCAATTGCGTATCGTAATGACTTCATTATGAACGCAAAATATAAAAACTTAATTTTAAAAATATTTTATATAAAAATAGAGCGATTAGTGCTGCCATCTACAATACAAAGATTTCTTGGCGCGCTAAATTTGAGGAAACCACCAGTTCATGTTAAATGCTCTATTTTTATAAAAATTAATTTAAAAATTAAGTTTAATGTGTCAGAAAATAAAACAACATGATATTCATTAATAATAACTAGTTTTACAATTTTATTTATTAATTTCACGCTTAAATTGATTTGGCAACACAGGTACAGTATACAAGCTGCATACTTGGCACCCTTGTGGGGCCCTACAAGCACTTGTCAAAGTCACGTGTCTGCCCGCGCCTCATTCTAACCTTACTTTTCTGGTCTATTGGCGTGAAAAGTGTACAACAGGTGTTAATTTTGAGCCATTTAAAATTTGAACTATTTCTTTGGGTGTCGGTCGGGATCGAACCCGGTTCTCCTGATTTGCGACCAGACAGGTACGTGGCTACGGTACCTTGTATAGTACTTAATATTCATTTTATTATTTATCCGTAAATTTGTGCTTATACGGATATACAAATCCGCGCATTTAAAATGGTATATATCTAGATACCTACATTTATTTCCTATCTTTAAAAAAATTGTATTTTCTTCTTGTCGTTCAAGGATAATAGTCCTAGTAACCCTCTTTTTATACTCATTCTCGAATTAATTTACTTACAAATACGGAAAATTCCTTAGGAGCAGTGTTCGTGTTTCCTGTTGGAGAAATATTTCTTGGAATATGCTCGAGACTAACTCCAGTGACTGTAATTGGTTTGATGAGTTTGACAACAGCAGAACCAGCAGATCCTTTGAAGGCCCAACACTCTCCAGGCATTACTCCAGCCTAAAACCGCTTCAGTTACTTTCATTCATTCTACAATCATTTAAAACCAACCTGAATTAAAGCTCTTGGACTGTTAGCTGATTGACACAGAGGAATTCCGAATAACGACAAAGTTAGGCCAGACGAAGAAAAGGATTGAGTGTCACGGGTATGAAGAATTTGGCCACCTGGGAATAAGTATATAATAGAAAGAAAAATTGAGAAAAATATAGTGACAACCTGAACTCTCCAATGCAAAGTCAGGTCGTCCTGTTTTATCTGCATTGTATTGCTCTAGTTCTTCTCTGATAAGGGTTCTCAACAAGTCAGCTTTTCCTCCAGTTGCTATTGAAACATGTCTAATTAGCTAAAGTTTTTACTCTCCATTTATTATCATAGTTATGATATGGTGAAACGAAACGTGTACAGGTGTAAATCGAAAAGTGGGCCAAAGAACATGGGAAATCACTTTTTCTTCGCGCAAACGTTACCTAATTATTTTATGCAAAAACACTTCAAATAAAAGCTTTAGAGATTTAAATTATGCATCTAAGTCATGTGATACGATTATTTTTGCTCTTCATCGAAACTTAAAAATTAATTATACAGTTACAGTTTTTTATGAGCTTTTTGTCTAGACAGCCATGGACAAAAAATAAACAAATGCGTTATTTTTAACTATCCACGTATACCTTGTTCCATTTAAGCCATTCAGTATAGACCATTTCAGAAATTTCAGTGATCACTAGATGTACTTTTTGAACTAAAAAGTTAGTGCCGTTAAATGGCGGGATTTCAAATTTATGGGTGACCCGGGCATATAGTTTTAAATTTTAGAACTTCATAGGAATTGTTAATATGAATTTGAATATAAGGTATGGTTTAAATTTTTATTTTACAAATAAAAACTTATTTTAGTATGTGAAAAATTGAAGTATGTTCATCAATCAATAGACCATTTCAGAAATTTGAGCGACCACTACACGTTTTGAACTAAAAAGTTAGTGCCGTTAAATGGCGGCATTTCAAATTTATACGCGACCCCGGTATTCTGTTTTAAATTTTTATAACTACACAGAAGTTGTTAATATGAATTTGAGTATAAGATATGATTTCAATTCTTATTTTACAAATAAAAATTTATTTTACTATGTGAAAAAATGAAGTCCATTCATCAATCAATTATAAAAATTGTATTACTATACCTAACCTAACTTTTTATTTTCTAAACAGACAAAACATTTCAAATGGCAATATTTTGTGTTCCAGAAGTTTAGTACCCGTCATAATTATTTGAAAAACGAAACCAACAAAACTGTAAAATTGACAGAACTGTCATATAAACAAAGACGGATATATTTTGTCGCAGTCTAACACTTGGCGCATGCGCTTTGAATTTCTGAAATGGTCTATTGCGGAGCATAGGGAATAGTTTTGACCTCACTGATTGGCTGAAATTAGAGACAAGTTTACCCAATGTAATTTCGGCTACTTCAGATTTGCGCTGTTGCCAATGCCATCTACTGAATGGCTTAAATGGAACAGAGTATAGAACTAAATTTAGATTACACTATTCGCAATCGTAGATTAAATTTCCCCTCTAGTGGCGCATATCGGTACTACGGAAATCAATCGTACAAGCGCCATACTGAATAAGTGACAGCTGAGTGAGTAATGTAGTAATTAATAATTAAATATTTGAACTTATCGCCTTTATATAAATAAGTTTTTAAACTCGATTTGTATACACAATCAACTAAACACAGTGAACAATGGAACTGTCATATGTCAAACCCATCGTATGGCCACCATATTGTTTCAAAAATCAGCGCCTCTATCGTTAATTTCTATTGCGAATACTCGCCGTCAAATGAGTATGAACTGATGCTCAACTTTTTTCCCTTTCCGCACTGTCCCTTGCTTTACGGTGTTGCCGCTTCTTCATAACTTAGCATTTTCAACATTGTCTATATGAACTAGCAACAGTGTAGAAATTTCCAGTTCATACTTATTTGACAAGTATAGTAAGTTAGCACATAAAGTTAAATTGTTTTAATTTTAATTGGAGTACATTTTTTTAAACAAATTTAATAGTCACCACGGGAATTTTCTATTACCTTTTGTTTTTGAGGTACAGGCTAAACTTATTTTTCGTTTATTTTGAAAATACCACATATCTCGCTTGTTATGAGGTAAAGAAATAATGTTTAGATAATTTTTATATGGCTTTTTACGTAGAATAAAGTGCTGTAATTAGATTTTTTTGAAATCCTGATAATGCGGTAACTGCAAAAAATTAACATTTCTTTTTTCTTCTGAAATTCGAGTAAATACGTTTTAGAGTAGTTATAAATAAATATGATTTTCTGTTAAATTTTTTGTATACCGTGTGTCTGTTTTAAAGGTGTACATAGGAGATTAACATGGGAAATCAGTTTTTTGCAATTTCCTGCTCGCCTAATTATTTTAAATAAAAACGTGTCAAATAAAAGTTTTAGGGCATAAAATTCTGTATCTAAATCAATAAACAGAATTACCTTTACATGTTTTGTAACGATAGAAATTAAATATGAAAATGTCGAAACTTACGTTGACAATATCGACAGCCATGGAATTGAACAAAAAATAAATAAATGCTTGACGTTTTATCTGTCACAACGTAAGAAGTTATTTGACGTTTCTGACAATATAAGCTTGTCTGAAATTATTAGAAAATGAATATTTATAATAATGAAGAGCGTTATTTCACAACTGCTAAATTCGTGACAAAATTTGAAGATTGCTAATGTGTCATCAAAAAATAATCAGAATATAGGACGAGCAGGAAAACGTGCTTTACTGGAAGAGAGAGTGTTAAGCAGGCTTTATATATTACATAGAATAGAATGGAATAGAACAGAATAGAATAGCACAGGGATCAATAAATAGAATTGTCTTTACATGCTTTGTAACGATAGAAATTAAATATGAAAATTTCGAAAATTACGTTGAAAATATCGACGTTTTATCAAATTGTCAGAAACGTCAAATAAGTTAACTTACGTTGTGACAAATAAAACGTCAAGCTTTTATTTATTTTTTGTTCAATTCCATGGCTGTCGGTATTTTCAACGTAATTTTCCAAATTTTCATAATTAATTTCTGTCGTTACAATGCATGTAAAAGTAATTCTGCTTATAGATTTAGATGCAGAATTTTATGCCCTAAAACTTTTATTTGACGTGTTTTTGCTTAAAATAATTAGGCGAGCAGGAAATTGCAAAAAACTGATTTCCCATGTTAATCTCCTATGTACACCTTTAAGACAGACACACGGTATATAAAACGCAGTAGAAATTTAAAAGTATACTTTTTAAATTTGCGCCAAATTACTCTGCCTGTGACGTCCAAAAGATACTAGCCAGTGAGAGAACTAGAATATTTAATATTTCTTATTTAATTATAAAAATATTTATGCTTTTTTACAACCATGTTTGACTCTTTACAAAATATACAGTAATATGGATAGAACTAGCAGCTAGTACCAGGGGATATAATTTGGTGTAGCTCTGGCTTGTTTCTGCAGTTCTATATTAGAAAAATGTAGCTCTAAATTCAAATTTTGCAATTACTTTCAGTCCTCTCTATATTATATTATTTAAATATGTACATAAAACAAGAATTACAAAATATATTTTTAATTACTTGTTAGAACGCGAGTTCCTAGTTGGTTATGTATTTATTGTCACACATATTTATTTTGAATTAATATGACTATTGATAAATCGACTTGTTTTTAACCAATCATAATGCAAAACACTTGAAAATTCAACCAATGGGAACAGTATTATAGTGACTATTTCACTCATAAATTTATAAGCCAATCCAAATTCAGGATTCTACCTTGTTACCAAGTTTCATTACGACAAAACAACGTCACAAAAAAAATTTCGCACCTTTAAGCCAATGAGATGTATTTTTACAAGTGAGTTTTGATAAGCGAATTTTTTTTACGTTTTAAAAACATTGTTTATATACCTGTCAAAGTGTGTATACTTTCAGTGTTATCAGTTTTTATTAAAAACGAGTCGATTCGGACAGGAATCTATTTAAAACGTTAAAAAAGCAAACTTAAATATAACTCCTCAAAACAATAAAAATTAGAAGATTTTTGTCGAGAAAAAATATATATAAATGATTACCTGATTATTATTTTGGAAAATCCGAATACCATTCGTGGTTAAATTTTATCCTGGAAAAATTTTCCTATTGCTTTACTCCAGCCTGTTGCCAATTTATCAAAAATCACTCGTTTGAAAACTCGTGATTTTTTTTGTCAATGCTACTCAATAAATTGCTAGGCAACCAGCTCTCGTAACAATCTGAAAATTTTTCCGGCTAAAATTTACCACATATGATATATATGATAAAACTCCGTTACTTTGATAAATTTCCGCTACCATGTAGATAAACAGTTCTTATTGTTTACAACTGTCAGTGTGACAATTAATAATTCAACTTTAACAATAAAATAATAATTAAATTGTTTCATTTTGCGTTGTCTTTGGAATTTATCTCATTTTTAAGCACTCATTTTTTTTGCTTTTAAGCAAAATCACTCAAGCAAACTGACATTAGATAAAACTCCTCCTTCGGAGTCGGGATTTACCATGCAGTTTGATTTCATGTTTGTTGCTAAGCAAGAAATTCGTGTAAAATAAAAATTTACAAAAAAAACCCAGGAGATCTTCTATGAAAAAATGTAAAAATCAATGTATAAGGTATATGACCTTGAACTCAAAAAAATTTCACCCTCACCTCTCCTCCCTTATCCTTGAACAAAAAAATGCAGCTCTAAAATTTTGAAATTATATCCCCTGGCTAGTACATCGTTCACGGCTTTTACTTGTTTAAATTCTGTCGGCGGTAAATGTAAGCCACAACCTCATTGGTTAGTATTTTACGAACGTCATCAGGCGAAAGGGAAAGCGGATATATAACATTATATTTTCAGACAATTTTCTCATAAATAAAGAGAAATATGAAAAAAAAAAAACGGGAAAAATATTTCTTATTATTCTTTCATTTAAAGCAAAGAAAAAATATCGTGTAACACCTCATTCTCGAGAAATAACACGAACATATTTTTTTTAAAGTGAACCTATGGTAAAAATATTTTCATCTCTTTATCTACATCTTTCATAAGCGAGATGTGAAATATTTTCAAGAAAGACCCTGAAATTTACAATATTATATAAAATAACGAGTTTTAAAGACATGTATTTTTCGCACGCGTCAAATTTTAGAACACGAACCCTGGCAAAAAGGTTTTGCTTTACACGAAATACCCTTAAAAAAATTGAAAATGAGGCATTCTGTACAGTATTTAGACAAAAAATGTGCTATTAAATAGAAATAACCTTTAGGATTTCGACATTTATCAACATCTTCACGTAAAGTTCTTGCCATTTCTTTAATTTGAGGTAATGTTTCAGATATTTCATGCAATCGTTGTTCCATTGCACCTTTTCTATGCGAAGCACTTTGTAAAATGTCCTATCAAATTTTAAACATTAATAAAATTCAAATAACTTAGAACTAATATTCTACCTACTTCCATATTATTAATATGGCAATTTAAAGTATCCAGTTCTTTTCTCAATACATGGTATGTCCTATCAGAACTGTACCACACAAACAAAATTAGAAGACCTGCAACACAAATATAAATTGTAGTAGAGGCCCATCTTAGCTTTGCAGTACACAGGAGCGTTAGTGTAGTAGTAGTTGAATTCAGAGAGCGTTCATTTGTCAAAGCGATTTTTTATGATTTTGTTTTGAAAAATAATACGAGTGACTTATAAAGTGAATATTTAAATTTCTTTGTATTTTATAGTAATAAACTATACCGGGTGAGTCTGGGAAGACGCCCCCCCCCCTTAATTTTTTTATTATAAAGTAATAGACAAAAATTGCAGATGCAGAATTTTTTTATAAAGTCGGGTTTACTAGATACGATTTCAACTTTTATTTTTTAAATAGCAACCTATAATTATTTTACTAGAATATAAACCGCCATTTTTTTCTCTTTTCAGCGATGTATTAGTTTTTAACAATGTATTTGAAAAAATAGAGAAAAATTAGATAATGGACCTTTTCAATTTAAAGAGATAGAAGATATGCGCAATTGGGATCTGCGCATAGTAAGAACAATTGAGATCTCTGACGTTTGTTTCTAAAAAATTTAGACATAAAATGTGAGAATATCTCATATAACTTTAAAAAATCTTATCGAAATAAGTTACAAAAGCTTTTATTGAAGTTAAAATGTCTAACGATGCAAATTTTCACTCAGAATACAAATATTTTAATGACTGCAATATTTTTGATGTTTCGTTTGACAGCCCAACTGGGGTGCGTTCCAAAACTTTACTCTGGAGTATCGAGTATGGTAAAATCCATTCAAAAACTATTGCGCTTACAATTAGAATTTACGCGATAAATTCCAACGACTAGTTTTCAACCAATCATGATGCAAAACACTTGAAAATTCAACCAATGGTAACAGTATTATACTGATAAAACCCCGTTACCCCGATAATTCTCCGTTACCAAGTAAATAAACAGTTGTTATTGTTTATAACTGTCAGTGTGACAGTTAATTAATATTTCAAGTTTAAAAATAAAATATTAATAATTAAATTGTTTCATTTTGCTTTGTCTTTGGAATTTATCTCACCAAATACCACACGACCTCTCAGATTTTCTCAGATAAATTTTTATTTTGCACTCATTTTTTATGCTTTTAAGCAAAATCACTCAAGCAAACTGACATTAGGTAAAACCCCTCCTCCTTCGGAGTCGGGATTTACCACGCAGTTTGCTTTCGTGTTTGTTGCTAAGCAAAAAAAAAAATCGTGCAAAATAAAAATTTATCGATAAAATCAGGAGGTCTTGTGATAGTACTTCTGATAAACGTCCCAAAATTCGGAGTACGCACTCTAGAGCATACTCTTCGTACTCTGCTACGCTAGTAGAGTACGAAATACTCCAATGATAATTTGCGTGTCTTACGCCAATTTTTACAACGAAACATAAGAAATCGAGTTTGAAATAAAAATAAATCTTACAAATTATCTATATATTGGAGTAATTGATGATTATTTATCTTATAAAAAAGTCATTTGAAAAACATAATAGTAAAAACTGTATTAATCGTAAAAAATGTCTTGATAAAACAGGAAGTGCACACAATAAATAATTTTTGGTAGTCAAAATGTCGTATCAAAAAGATATTTTCTTATTTTTAAGGTTATGTTACTTTATTTACTCAAAGCCGTTCATAAATACTCCGGCAAATATGATCACGTGACCGTACTCCAAGTAGGTGATCCACTTACTCTGTATCTTTGTTTTGGAACGCACCCCTGGCAGTTGTTCGCGCCATTTTCTTACTATTTGCAGCGATAGAAAGAGATAGCCGTTAAATTGAAAAGGTCCATTGAGATATATTAGAAATCATTTTTATTCAAATTTTCTAAGTGGCTGTGTGAAAATTTAATTTAAATAATTATTTTCTATTTTGGTTCTTTAATATGTACTTTATGAAACTAAGGACTAAAATAGAAAAAATATTATAAAATACGCGTTTCATAAGATATTTCAGCGCACTTGTCCCCTTAGAAAACGCGCTAAAACGATGTTTTAAGAAACTTGATTTTTAATCTCGTTTTTAATGTAGTATTATAAAACCAAGTTAAACGTTAAACAAGTAACAATTAATGTCTATTTTATTTTGTTCTTTCCCATTCTTGTATTTTGTTTATTTTCACATAGCCACCTAGATTATTTGAATAAAAATTATTTCCCATATTTCTCAATGGACCTTTCCAATTTAAAGAGATGGAAGATATGCGCAATGGGGATCTGAGCATAGTAAGAACAACTGAGATCTATGACGTTTGATTCTAAAAAATTTAGACGTAAAATGTGAGAATATCTTATCGAAATAAGTTACAAAAGCTTTTATGAAACTTAAAATGTCTAACGATGCAAATTTTCATTGAGAATACAGGTATTTTGATGACTGCAATATTTTTGACGTTTCGTTTGACAGCCCAACTGGCAGTTGTTCGCGCCATTTTCTTACTATTTGCAGCGATAGAAAGAGATAGCCGTTAAATTGAAAAGGTCCATTATCTTATTTTTCTCGAATATTTTCAGATTACATAAACTAATACATCGTTGAAAAAAATGGTGGTTTATATTTTAGTAAAATAATTATAGGTTGCTATTTAAAAAATAAAAGTTGATAATCGTATCTAGTAAACCTGATTTTATAAAAAAAAGTCTGCATGTGCCATCAAATAGTATATTTAAAATAATAAAAGCCATTTTTTTCTATTACTTTATAATAAAAAAGTTAAAGGGGGGGCGTCTTCCCAAAGTCATCCTGTATAGTTTGTTATTATAAAATATGATTACGTACCTACAAGTAATGCAACTCGAGTATATTTGATAATTTTTTTAAAGCAGAATGGTTTTGGCGGGCAAATTTCACATGGAGGAGATATTGGGGTCCTTGATCTTGATCTATTACGTCTGCAAGGTGAACATGATCCACGCCTCATAAGTCCATACTCGACCAATGTTTTTCGTTTCCGATTAGTTGTAGTTGCGTCTTTTGGTTCTGGATAAGCTTTACAATCATATAAAGAAATTATACATATTATTTTTATAAATTAATTTGATAAATTCCAACGACTAGTTTTTGACCAATCACGATGCAAAACACATGAAAATTTAGTTTTATAGGTATATTAGAGACCCCCATCATGCACCATCTGTTGAACATTGGCTACATTAGACGGCCTTTTACGCGCTGTTTTCAATAGGCCGCGAGCAGACACGTGACTTGAGTGTCCTTGACGTGCTTGGAATCAGCTGATTTGTGTGCGCATGTCATTTTGACAAAAACAGTGTCACTTTAACAAGATCAATGTTTTAACATATTTTGATTTTGAACTACTAAAATTTTATTATTTTACAATTTTGAGGCAGTAAAATACATGAAATTAAAAATAATAACTTCTTAACAGTTCAAAATTAAAATAAGTCAATACATTGGTCTTGTCAAAGTGACATTGTTCTTGTCAAAATGACAAGCGCACACAAATCAGCTGATTCCAAGCACGTCAAGGACAATCGAGTCACGTGTCTGCTCGCGCCCTATATTTTTTTAACAGAAAATCTGTTATAATAAAAATGTTTTATTTTTTCTAATACATGAGGAATAACATGTAAAAAATTGAAAAATAGTGGAAACCCCCATTCTTTCTGTACGTTGAAAAAAATATACCGCTGGCTGAAAGTATCTTTGTCCTTGCAGACCTCAACTAGTTGCAGCCCTCGCTACCCTCGGACGGCAATCTCTAGTCTCGGTCTGCAAAGAGCTATTTTCAACCCTTGGTATACAAATAACTATTTTCTCCGCTTGCCCAGAAAGTGACTTTCGTGCCCGTTTTGCGCAAAGTGGTTCATTTCTTAACATTTCGACAGACCGTGCGCACTAATACACAAAGTGCGATTTTGCGCACGGCCTGTTTGCAGTGTTAAGAAATGAACCACACGCAAAACAGGCACTCAAAAGGGCACTTTTTGGACAAGCCGGACAAAAAATATTGTGTGTACCACGAGTGCAAAATGACATTGCCGCTCTCGCATCATTGAAGCTCTTAGCTGCGCTTCAGGCTCGTGCGACAATCGACAATGTAGCATTTTGCACCCTTAGTACACAAATAACTATTGCTACATAAGACACAATGATAAATTAAAGTTTGTCCAGAATCAACTGGTGAACCACCTTGTTTGTGATCTTAGTGAAGTATGTCATACTGTATGATTTGAGCAAAAGCTTGGTTAAGTTTGAAGTTTTAAACCAACGATCTCCTACATAAATAGATACGGCGCAACATATACAACGCGTGTTGTAGTTCTGGGCTAACATATAGAAGGAAAAGTGAAGCAAGTAGGGGCGGAAGTAGCTACCGCGCAAGCGCGCCAAATTTGAAATAGTGTTTGATTAAAAACACAAGGATTAAAGAACATCGAATGATGAAATTCTTTGTAAAAAATATTCCATGATGTTATAATTTTATTATGGTAACAAACACAGCAATTTTTCACCATTGTTTGTAAACACTGTGGTAAACACTAAACACAGATTTTCTTTGACAATGCTTGATTCAAAATGCTTGTTCAGCTGTCTGAAGAGCTACTAACATAACGAATAATAATTGCGCATATAACTATACACGCGAGTTATAAACATTATATTTAATAATTTTAAAAAACATTTTATTACAAATTTATCGATATACAATAAGTGCTAATTTTTTCAAAATGCGAAATAATGTGTTTCACTTTTAAATTAATGTCTCGGGCATTGGTACTGACTGACTGAAAGTGCGCATGTGCAATATGTATTTCCGCCTTTACTTATGTCTATCTCTTTCTATATGTTAGCACAACTATGCGAAAATTAACGGTATCTACTTATGTAGGAGATCGTTGTTTTAAACATCCGAAAAGCTCAGTCTCATTACTTTATAATAGTCATCGATTGTATATATCTTTCCATACTTACGGTTTTTGCAGGATCTTGTATTATATTTATGTCTGCGATCATCCATTTATTATTATAAAAAAATTACTATTTAAAATTTAAAACTAAATTGTTTGAAAATATTATTGTTAAATGTATAATAACATAAAGTAATTTTTGGGTAATATAACGTAAAATTATTGCCCAGCACTTCAATAGAATATAAGATGTCTTTTTTTTCACACAAAGTTTATGACAGATCACACAAATTGTAACAAAAGATGAAATAATGTGAGGACATATGGCATCTTAAGATTACATTAAAAATTATTTACTTGCATTTACCTTTTCTTCTTGCTCGCGTATTATAATTATGACCATCCATTATGTTAAATTTTTATTTAAAATTTAACTTTGAGTTGTCAGAAATATTGTATATTACATAATATAAGGAGTTATTTTGTGGTAATATAACGTAAAACTCGTCACTTCTTTTGCAGGAAATAACATTTTTTTGACAAAGATGACAAATTAGATATCAATAAAAGGTGACAGTTTCTGTCGAAAGATGTAGGAAAACAAAAAAATAATAATTCGGCAACATCTAGATTACATATTGAAATATAAAATTTTCTCCTATACTATTATTCACGAAAGATGACTATTCAAGGTCATTTCTTCGAAGAAAGAATACACAGTACTTTGTATAGCAGTAACTAAGCAACATTTTGTATTAGAAACAGAAAGATTATTTGACGTATGTCTATTTAATTTATGTGGTGTGACAGATATAAGTAATTCTAACACACTAAACATAGCAGTGACGTAAGTCATAGAGTTACAGACATCTGCTACACTGCTTTCTGTATGTATCCAGATCCAGTGACGTTGACATTTAAATCAAATTATTATTTTATGGTTTACATCAAGGACGCCAAGTCTATATTTTTGGTTTATGCAAAAACGTAGGTGAAGAAGATAAAGCTTTGAGAAAAGCATTATTTAAAAAGAAACAAAATTTTTAAATAAAGTACTTTTATTTTTTCAATTAAAATGTATCCTTAAATATTTCGCGTTGCACGCTTATGGGTACGAAATGCAGTGAAGTTATCTGCAAGTAATATATCATACGGCTCATAAATGACCTTGAATAGTCATCTTTTGTGAATAATAAATACTATAATACTTTACATACAGTAAAAATTTTGAAAGATCAAGGTCATTTGTATCATGAACGAATTAACAAATAGGGGACTACAGCGTAATTGAAATTAGGAAAAAATATTGAAAGTATATGTTTAATAATGAATAGTAATAAAGAAATAAAACGATATAATTGAAATACTTCGGAAATAAGGGGTTTTTTGATATAGCAGCTCGTCACTCAAATGAATTCCATATACAGGATGTCCGCCTATAAATAAACCAGCAAATATCTCGCTTATTATTAGTTAATAGGTATATGTCAATTTTTATTGATTTCTCCAAAACTACCATTAAAGGAACCTTTTACCTTTTCACTGTACATCTCACCACTTCAATTTAGCAATATGAACTTCATAAATTGGAAACCAAATTATAAGCGAAAAGTCCAGTTAGACTGTACAAAGGGAAGTATAAGGACTTAAGTGCGATAGTTTCTGATTTTATTTAATGATGTAATTATGTAATCCAAGTGGGAAGTGAAGGCTAAATTCGGATCAAAATACACACCTACGTTTTTGCTCACTAATGAGAATGGAAAATGGATGTGGGCCAGGCGCTGGTGATGATACACTTAGTAGTGTCTCGCAAATAGTAATAAAAAATCAATGTAATGTACTATTTGATAAATATTGTTGCATTGTTCCAATAAATTGTGAATTTGTAAAGTTATTTCTAAAATAATTCGTTATTTCCAAATTTACATAAGTAGAAAAAGCATAGTATTATATTCGGGATTATGGGCATTATTCATTTTTAAGTAAAACAACAATGGAGTATTTGTTCGCAAAACAGTCGAAATACAAATGTTGTTTATACATAGATTTGAAGGTCAAATTTCAACCTCGAGCAAACACTACTGAAGCCGCATTCACAGCCCGAAATTTGGTGAAATTCGTTGAAATTCGTGGAGTTTGTCTTATGGCAACGTGTACTTGCGTGCTGAAATTTGGTGTACACGAATTATAATTTAATTTGTAGAAAAGTTTGCAAGCTCCAAACTTTTGTGGCTAATTTAAGGTGCGTTCTACTAATTTCGTAAAATATATTTAATTTGAATGAACTCGTTTTGTTGACGTTTAGGTGTTTTGAATGGATTTGTTTGTTTTACTTTGTTTTTGATTTATTTTCTTTATTATATGTTCAAATCTGCCTTTTTCAATAAAGTACAAAACAAAAGATGGAACTTGATAATGAAAATTAAGATAAATAATTTGTTTATTATAATTTACAAGTAATTCTTTTAAAGAGAACAACTTTTGTTTTGGAGAAATAGTGAAATGTTGAGTAGGCATTAGGAAATAAATAATACACATTTAGATACAGGAAGACAGTATTTATTTTTTAGAAATTATATTATTGATGGAAAATCTGTCAACATCTATATTTTATGTTTTTAGCATAGAACACTTTTCTTATAAAGTCATAACCAAAGTTGTTGTGGTTATTTCAATGTTTTTAATATGATGTTTGTTGTATTATTATCTAAAAAAAGTAGTGCAAAGGCCTAAATAAAGTATTTATTACATGTATTTAAAATAGAACTATGCTTATGTATAATTATAATCAAAAAATAAAATAACTTTTACAATTTTAATTATATAAGACAATCTAATAACGAGTAAAAATTGCAAGGGAAGAATTGCTATTTTATTGACATGGTATTTAATAATTTTTAACGGATTAAATTAATTGCATAGACAAACAAATGATTAATTTTCAGAAACGTTTATTTTTTTGCTAGTTGGCATTACACGGCACAAATTTCGTGCTGTGAACGGTCAAATTAATTTCTTCAAATTTCAGTGCTACAAATTTCGCCGAATTTCGGCTGTGAATACGGCTTAAGGGTTAATATAGAAGAAAATCTTTGTTCCAAGAATAGAATATGAACTATTTTGCATTTATTTAATTAATATTTAAATAAAAAATAAAATTTAATTTTTACACTTTTTGTGAAGAAAAAATATTTGTTAAGTTACAGGTGACGCGCGAAGTTGAGACTAGACCTGTGCATACTTTGGTTTATAAATAAATCCCCTTTCCCTTGATACCAATTTTAGATATTGACGAAGTCTTTTCCTCCTTATAACAATAGAATATTTTAATTACTATTACGAGTACATTTCGACTTGTCCAAGTACGAATTTTATAGCGTTTTCAGCTTACACAGTGCCAGTGCGCACTGAGTGCAACATATCACTTGACCACACTGAACGAATTCTGCCCTCATCTGGTAGCAGTGCAGTTTAAGCTGAAAACGATTTTGTTTAGTCGCCATATTTGCACTGACACTTTGCACTTGCCTAGGGAGTCAGTGCACAAAAGTCGCACTGACTCCATAGGCAAGTGCAATAGTGTCAGTGCAAATATGGCGGCTAAACAAAATCGTTTTCAGTTTAAACTGCATTGCCAACGGATGAGGGCAGAACTTGTTCAGTGTGGTCACGTGATGGACTAAAATTATTTTTGCTAAATTCAATTTAGGAATTTGGTGATGATACTTGAATATTTAAATTCTGCGAAGAGTTTTGCGTCCTTCTTTGTATAGTCTGTTACAGTTTAATGCGCAATCTACACCGATAACATACGTTTCTAGGGCTGAGTGAGACATATATGTGACAAATGCGCTGGGTGTGTTGCTTCGAGTTACGTTAAAACCAGCGCGAACATGGCGGAGGCGATACACGCACTTGGCTTGCGCGTGCCAACAGCCACTACCCCAGCACGATTTAAATGCATTAAAGTTTCATTTTGATATTTATGTATATATTTAAAATGTTCTCGAAAATCAGTAATCGACAAAAGTAATATTTTAAGCGGTTTAAAATATGTGCCGATATTTTAACTTTTTAAAATACGTCGATGAAAATTAGCGGAAGAAGCTTTATCTATTTTGTTTTTGTAATAAGTTGGTATCGTTGGGAATTGGAATTATTGGTGGTGCTCTCTCCACAATAACGAATGCAAAAAAAGGAGATTGGTACATCGTACTCCCAGAATGGGTACTAAATCGTAAAAATACACTAGAATTTTATAGATATAAACAGAGCATTAAAAAAATGACGGAATACTTTTTATAATTCCGTTTTGTCTGTAAAAATTCTTGCTGTTCCAAATATGGAAGATTATTTTGAGGTGCTCATAGATAAAAGCATTTTTGTGTTATTCACAATTGTAAGTGATTTTGTTGGAAATAAATTTTAATTGATATTTTTAAAAATATAATGTTGTGTTAAAAATTAATCTTGCATTTTCCTTTTCGTACTTTAAGAAATGTAGTTTTTTTTTTCTAGAGGTCCCAGGATTATCTTATCGCATCTGGTGGGCCCCCCAAATCTTGGAAATCATCTCCTGAAGTTCCAGTATTAAAGGTATAGCATTTTTTTACAATTTTTAATTTATCAGGAATTTCTGCGTCTATATTTAATTTAAAAACTACAATTACGCTTTTAAATTGGTACATATTGCACTTATTCTAAAACAAATTGCAATTAATTAATTTTTACAAAATTAAACTTCAAACTTGGTGTAAAATGGAATAAACGACTGATGATGTTGATGGGAGGAATAATAGCAGGAATGCAGTCTAAATTTGTTTATTATTTAGTCTGAGGCCAACGTTTCGCTGCCACTTACAGTTTCATTATTTTTTAACGCCTTAGTCTTTTGCCCTGATGAAGCTGTAAGTGGCAGCGAAACGTTGGCCTCAGACTAAATAGTAAACAAATTTCTGCAATTATTCCTCCCTTGAAACTTGGTGCCTTGTGTTTTTTCAATCGTTTATCTCGCAAGCCAATCATATGCAAGCGCGCGTTTTTCCGACCAATCACACGCTTCTTTTTCTACGTTGGAAGTCCCAGCGTGGCTTTGTGGATCTAAGATCAGATCTAATATGGCTGCAGCCGCCCTGCAGAAGTGATACGTAATAACTGCGGTTGTGATATTTTATGAAAGTAAAGTGTTTTATTTCTTATATTTATTACGTATGATGTGAAATTCAATTGGAGCAGTTGAACTAGAGTTTCCAACTATTATTTTCAAGGTAAATTGTTTAATTTTCTTGTAAAGTTAATATCAAGTCCGGGCAACATGTTTAGTTACAAACTAGTCCAAACAAATTCTTGTATCTGAGATTTGTATTTTTAGATCAAATACCTTTATAAAATGTAGTAATGTTTAGAAAAACATTAATATACACTTGCATTTAATAATCAGTCATATTTTTTTCATCTGGTAAAAAATTATTTCGTTCAAACATATATAACCATGGATTTTTAAACATTGTGCAATACTTTTATTAATGTATATACCTATTATTTTCAGTAACAATAGTTATTTATATACACGAATTGTAAATAGCTTTTTGCAAACCGAAAAACAGTAAATAATTCAAAATAATGAAATTTCTGTGTACTATTTCTTATTGCCCAAAGCTTCAAAATTCTTCCCTATTACCTAAAGTTTATTTAAGACTCCTTGAAACTGTTTTGTATCAACTATTTAATACATGAAATATATTGCATTAAGGTCAAATTAGATGTGCTTTAGTTTTTTTTTTAAATGAATAATTGTATTAAGTTAAATGTTGTGGCAATCTTGACCAATATTTGATTTTCAAATAACTTCGTTACTATTAGAAATTGAGAAAAATATTTCATACAAAATTTTATTGTTTTTTTATAGTCTATTTACTGACATAGACAAAATTTTGTTCAATCACTATCTTTGTCAGTTTTCTTCGATTCTAATAGTAAATGGCCTCTTTCCCGGAAACAGTTGAAGATCGGACCCATGTTGATTAAGCATTTTTTACTCATTTTGGTCAGTACTATAAGCCCTTTCATTTTTTCCCCGAAGTATGATTACACCTGTATAAACAATTTTGAAATATTGTAAAATTTTGGGAATATGTTTATCTGTAAAATTGTCGGATTTTGAAAGATTGTGGCAAATATATGAAGACCAGAAATTGTCACCACATATTCTACAGATTTCGACAAAATTATACTAATCAAAAATAGTAATGAACTTGTAAAAGTAAATTGCTATATTTATAATACATGTAAGTGTTTTGTAGAATTAATATTCTTTTACCGGTTTCAGGATATTATTCCATTGTTTACATGTACAAAAGCAGGCTGGTAACTAAGTAATATCTGTATCTATACTGTAATATTATTACCATACTGATTTGTCAACAATGGTCTACAAAATGAAAATAAAATTAAATGAAAATATAATGCTCTTCATTAATACATACAGATAACGATAGCGTATCGTTCTAAATACGGTCTACTTTACTCTAAAGTAATAAACATGAGGAATAAAGCACATAATTTGAATATTTGTCATATTGACATGTCAAAATAATTGTTCTGTTAACAATAGCATTCTGAAAGTAGCATTAATGAGAAAATTTCAAAAAATAATATTTATCAATAATGTCTTCATTTTCTGAAACCGATAAATTATTGAACAAACCACGGATGTTATGCATCATAACTAGCCTTAGATGTCTTAATCTACGTCTGCGGCAATTATGCTATGCATAATATTCCTAGGTATGTTAATAGTTATTACCATAGGAACTTTATTGAACAGTTTTTTAAACGGTTTAAAGAATACCGCAAACTAATAATTATTATTTAACAGGCGGTCGTTTGGTTGGTCTGAAACGTCACGAAACTTGGATAATTTCGATGCAGTGTTCGAGCTTTGAATTTCAACACTCCACATTTTCTAAAGGGTGACTGAGCTCCAGGGGCTCCAGATAAATCTTCTACGGCGTAGACGATCATCCATGGATGAACTGGTAAGAAACTTATTTTTTTTTATAAAATATTTGGTGTCATGTTCAATCATGATACCTTATAGTCAGAAGAATATGGCTATAATATACGAGTATGTGTAAATATTATCTTGTACTCAAATTCAATTTTGAGTATTACATAGAAAGAAATATAACTTTCATGAATGTCTGTATAATATTCAAACAATTTAAAGTTAAAATATCGACCGTTTATCAATAAAATCAATATCTGCGAACACATGATTAACATATATCTTAGGCCATAACATTTTCAATAGTTGCAGAAAACTATTATACTTTAGACTAATTTAAAAGACCTATCACACAAACGTGTTATTAGACTTGTTATTATCGAATCTTGGAATAAAAATTAAATGGTTCAGATATAGTTACTAGCCACCAAGTTTAGAAATATCAAATTTCAGTAAATTTCAAATACATTTGAAACCATTTAACAACTGTTGGAAAATATATCGCATGGTATACGTTTATGAAGACATGTTTGCCATGCGAAATTTTATTCAACAGTTTTTGAAATAGTTTAAAGAATACCACAAACTAATAATTATTATTTGACAGGCGGATATTTGGTTGATCTGAGACGTCAAGAAACTTGGAGAATTTGGATGCAGCGTTCGAGCTTTGGATTTCAACACTGCAGATCTTTTTAGACACTTTTGTAAAGGATTGCTGACCTTTACATAAATCTTCTACAGCGTAGACGACCGCTGATGGATGAACTGGTAAGAAACTTAATTTTTTAATAAAATATTTAGTCTCATGTTCAATCATGAGAACTTATAGTCAAAAAAATATACTATATATATGTCTAAATATTATCTTGTATTCAAATTAGATTTTGAGTATTACATTAAAAAATATATAAAATTAAATAAAATCAATATCAGGGAACATATGATTAGCATATATTTTTCAAGAATCGGACATCAAGAAGACTAGGTTAATATGGTAGATTTTATGTTAGTTTTAAGTTCTTTTAAATGTATTTTCAGGTCTTAATTAAACTTTGGATCATCACGCCGTTGAGCAAACACGCGTTTTCTTTAAAAATGAAAATAAATTTATTAATTTGAAATGCATTCCTTGGCGATTCATCATAAAATCGTGCGTGGGCGTTTGCTACCGTGGCACGCGTCCTTTGGCGGGTTGCCCAGACGGCCCCTAGGGAGAGTGAATGTGAAAAGAAAAACATATGTATCGGGGCATGCTTGATGCAGATGGATGAGAGAATCAGTGAGAGAGTCAGGAAGCTGGGAGAGATTCGAAATATTTTGATGTGGGTTCGAGTTTCCTTATTTAACATCACGGTCAGTGCGATGGGTAGACAGGATTCGTGCGTGATTTTTCCATAATTGAGTGGACTGATATGTTAGCAATGCCATGTGAAACCAGTTGTTTATTCTGGGGGATCGCTTCGCACTTGTGTGAATGTTTCTAGGGATAGTTTAATTCTTTTGTAAAGTTGTTGACCATCGCATTGGCCTTCGCTCTAGATCCGCTAGACTCTACTGAGAAAAGATTAAACGAACCTGAATGCTAACACACGAAGTTTTCTTATGGCGTCTATGTGCTCTCCTCATCCGGAAGCAACATATGTAATCATAATTTAATGTTGATGGCAACGTTTAATTGAAGACAAAGTAAAGTTTTTGTTTGATTTAACTTTGAGCACACGGGTTGACCGCGTTCGGGGTAGGTATCGCGTATGAGACTGGGCGATGTCTTCGGAAGTAGCTCTTCTTAGGCATCCAAGCCGAGGAGATTACATGTAACTGTCTCTCTTGTCCTTAGAGAGTTCGCGTTGTAGGCCGTACATGCAGTGCATCGTGTGGGGTCGGCTTAATCCCCTCGTAAACTACATGTAAGAACCACTCCGGCGTTCTCACTTTTTGTCTTAGCTCGTATATTTCTCTTTCATTTCGCCTTTAGCTTAGTATAGTCTAGATATAAGATAGATCGCGTAGACATAAGTTAGCTTAGATATAAGATAGGCAAGGGTTGTTTTTGCTTTTTGAGAGGGAGAGAAAAAAAATTAACGTAACTTCACACTTTTAGATTTACTATTCCTTGAACGAGATATTAACGGAAGATAGGCTATTTTGCGCACTTCACCAACTTAATTGGGGGGGGGGGGGGTTCTATAGTTTGTTTGATTATGAAATATTGTATACGAAATTGTATTGAATAAAAAACTAAAATGTGGGTTTGGCCTATATATAGCGAGCAACCGCCCTCAAATGCTATATATCTATATATATATATATATATATATATATATATATATATATATATATATATATATATATATATATATATATATATATATCGTGTGTCTATCTTAAAGGTGTACATAGGAGATTAACATGGGAAATCAGTTTTTTGCAATATCCTGCTCGCCTAATTATTTTAAGCAAAATCGCATCAAATAAAAGTTTTAGGGCATAAAATTCTGCATCTAAATCAATAAACAGAATTACCTTTGCATGCTTTGTAACGACAGAAATTAAATATGAAAATGTCGAAAATTACGTTGAAAATATCAACAGCCATGGAATTGAACAAAAAATAAATAAATGTTGACGTTTTATCAAATTGTCAGAAACGTCAAATGAGTTAACTTACGTTGTGACAGATAAAACGTCAAGCATTTATTTATTTTTTGTTCAATTCCATGGCTGTCGATATTTTCAACGTAATTTTTGAGATTTTCAATATTAATTTCTGTCGTCACAAAGCATGTAAAAGTAATTTTGTTTATTGATTTAGATGCAGAATTTTATGCGCTAAAACTTTTATTTGACGCGTTTTTGCTTAAAATAATTAGGCGAGCAGGAAATTGCAAAGAACTAATTCCCATGTTAATCTCCTATGTACACCTTTAAGACAGACACACGGTATATATATATATATATATATATATATATATATATATATATATATATATATATATATATTTATTTATTTATTTATTTGGAAGACTTACTTTCTACTGCCCTGTCACTGTCGTCGAGATTGCAGTGCCGATTGGTGACGCAGACCATGGTTTCCTCTTCAAAAAGACTTGTTTAAAATGTATGTACACAATAAAACAATCTTTTATGTCCTGTTTATTTTAATTTAAACCCGTCACATTAGTCGAACAGAAGGTAGTTTTAGTAAAAACAGTAATTATTATTAAGTATTTTGACGCGGCCAGGGTAAAGTTAGATTTTAAGTATTTATTGTAAACAAAGCTTTGTATTAATAAATATATATTTTCGTAAGTGGCCGGTTGGGTAGTAACACCAAAAAAATATATTAATGTAAAGGTTCCCAAACGGTCTTAAACTGAATAAGAAATCTTGTACCTTTTAGAATGGGAACAAGAAATCTTATTTAGGGACCCCAGGGTTTAATTTGTTAAATAGTCTATAAGTATTGTAAACGGTACTCTATTTAATATATTATATATTGGGTATATATCCTAAAAATATATAACTAGAGTTTTGGATCAGTTATAAAACTAAAATGTTTGTTACCAATTTAAATTATTACGGTTGTATTAATTATTTTTCATCTTTATTCTGTAAAGTTTTATCTTCAGATAAACTTTATTTACAGAATAAAGATACGCAATAATTAATAACAAATTAATATAAACATGATAATGGTAATTTTATTTGGTAACAAACGTTTTAGTTTTATAGCTAAAGCCTGTTTGGCACGGTAAAAAATTGTTTTCAAATTTGTTACAAACTTAGTAAAAAATAATTATGAATAGAATTTTTAAGCACACATGTCTTTTACATTTCATTTGTGTTGTAATTTGTTCATAACTGTGTAACAATGTATAATGGATACAATCATTCTGCTGTAATACAAATAAAATTTATATATATTTATTTAAAAAGTCTTGTATTTTATAAAATATATTTTTATATTAGAAAAAAGTAATTTTCTTCCAAAATCCCCATACGTATGTAGTTTTTAACACGGCCACAAGGGGGCAGCACCTGTCAATAAACGTTGAAATTTAAATAAAAAAAGAAAGGGTACCCTTTAGATTTTTTGAATTATTTATTAGTTTTCATTATCTATAAAAATGGTGGGCAACCTTTTTTACTCAGTGAATCGTGCCTGAATGATACCTTTTTAAATTTGTATACCTACTGGGAATTTAAACTCAGTAATTCGTGCATAGATGCTACTTTCAAGTAGCATCTATGCACCATATTTTATAAAAAATCGTATTTTCTAAATAATGGTGCATGAATGCTTCTTTTTTCTGCGTTTAAAAAAAGCATCCATGCACCAAATTTCCTAAAAAATGGTGCATGAATGCTTCTTTTTCTGCGTTTAAAAAGAAGTATCCATGCACCAAATTTTCTAAAAAATCGTGCATTGATGTTACTTTTAAGTAGCATCTATGCACCATATTTTCTAAAAGATCGTGCATAGATGCTACTTAAAAGTAGCATCTATGCACCATATTTTCTAAAAAATCGTGCATAGATGCTACTTTTTAAACTTCAAGAATCGTGCATATATTATACCTACATAAATTGGTAGTAGCTAATGTAAGAACTATATACGTAATAAACGAGTGTTTGTGGGGTGTATTATAAAAATTAAGACTAAAATAAGTCATTTTTAAATAAATTTTAAAGTTTATTAGCAATATATAATTACAAATATTTTTAAAACATATACATTAATATTTTATTACAATTTTACAATATTTAAACATTTCTCTTCTACTGTCTTTGGGGACCTTCTTGCTCGCATGTTGACAATCTGCACAGAAAAATATAAAAAAAAATAGTCTATTATACATACACTTCAAAATAAGAGGGTAAACCAAGAGGTGATAAGCAACAAACAGAATTAAAATTTAATTCTTGGTTAATTTTTATTGGAGAATACCATTTTAATTCTAAGTGAACTAAAATTGAGGAATTAAAATTTAACCAAGTATAAAATTTTAATTTTTGAATTGAAAATTTAACAAAGAATAAAAAATTTTATTGTAGAATTAACTTTTAATTCCTTATTCCCGGTTTTACAAACAAAATTTTATTCTTGATTAAATTTTAAGTGGAGAATTAAAATTTAACGAAGAATTAAATTTTAATTTTACAATTAAAAATTAACCAAGAATTAAAATTTTTCTTGGAGAATTAACATTTAATTCCTTATTAAATTTTATTAGTTTGATGCTTTGATGATTTATTTAACATGTTATGTATTGAGTAGTAAAATATATAAGTAGTGTTTCGGATTGGTTAAAAAATAAAATATTTGTTAATAAATGGAATTATTGTGATTGTATTATTTGTTATTTTGCATCTATATTCCCTAAATAAAAAATTTATCATCATATAAACTTTATTTACAGAATAAAGATGCAAAATAATTAATACCACATAAATATAACCAAAATAATTGTAATTTTATTTGGTAACAAACATTTTAGTTTCATAAGAAAACTATGTTTGACACTGCCATAAATTGTTAACAAATTTAGTAACAATTATGAATATAATTGCGTAGGCTTCCACAGTCTGAGTCATGAGAAATATTCGTTTTCCGGGAATGGACTGTGTCATATTTTGAGTCAGAGCTCAACGTTTCGCCCGCAGTCATATGGGGCATATTCAGGAGCAAGGGGGATAGTACTGTCTTAAACACGGTTACCCGACGTGTCAACCACGCTAGAGGCCGAGTTTAGGCAACACGGAGGGAGACTCAGTTTACAAGGTTACCCGACGTGTAAACCACGCTAGAGGCCAAATAAACCAAGTGACGAAAGAAGGCCGAGAAGACAGTTATATACTAATCTAAAGATACGGTAGATGAGCAGAGCTAATGAGGACCAATGGGAATCGAGTTCGTAATGGTAGATTGGGCGTGTCGTGTTCCGAGAATCACCGGTTTCCACATGTGGCTCAAGAAATAGCCATCATCCCGATTGATGTTATTCGGATGTTTCCATATTTCTAAAGTTTCCCTGTATTTACGTCTGTAAAACTCAGGGACAGGAGCTAAAATGCGGGAATTTTCAAATAAGATGTTATGTCCTGTGTTGTGTTGGTGTTCTGCGACCGCAGATGTTAATACCATACCATTACGCAGACAGCGTTTGTGTTCTGACAATCTAGTGTGAACACTCCTTCCTGTTTCACCTATGTATACTGTGCCGCAAGAACAAGGAATACTATAAACACCGGGTGACGACAAGGGTTCGCGTTTATCTTTAGTTTGGGGGAGTATTTCTGAGATCTTTTGTGGAGGTATAAAAAAGACCTTAATATTGTTTTTATTGAGGATTCTCCCTATTTTGTCCGAGAAACCTTTAATGTAAGGGATAGATGCAAATGTTTCGAACGAGGTATCCACAGGTTTTTTGGGTAAAGGGTTTAATTGTCTATGAATTACATTGTTGATTAATTTTACGTCATAGTTGTAACGTATTTAGGGGTGTTTTAATATTAAAACTGTTTACACTTTTATGTTTAGTATTTATTTATAACAATATGCAAAATACATTATACATTTATTTTTATGCTCTATCTAGTATTGCCAACTTATTGTCTATCTGTTCTCACAACCTTGTTGTGTATACTTCATTGTATGCACAGATGGCGTGCATATATGACATGCCCTTTTTTAAAAAAACAAATATAATTATTTACTCATACAACGAAATTACAAATCTAATTTTTCGGGTTTCCTAATCGGTCTTGTTCTTATCCATCTTTTGGGTGTTGCTGCGCCTGTAGGTCCAACTACTGGCACGGGCGTTTTCGGTGTGTTTGTCGAGACTGGATTTGTAATGCTGGACTCTGCTTCCAACATTTCTTCTGCTTCTATCTTCTTCTCTGGTGTTTTGTTTCTCTCCGGTGTTTTTATTCTTTCTCCTTCTTCCTTTTCAGCTGGTACTGGACGTATATGAGTTCTGTTTCTTCTATACTGGTTCCCATTATGTGTCTCGACTACGTACGAATCAAAGTCTTCTATTTTCTTTACTCTACCTTGTCTCCATTCACGAATTCCTTCTTGAATTAACACAGGTTGGTTTTCTATAAGAGGTTTCAGGATATGTGCGTTACGATCGTAATATTTCTTGTGAATCTCTTGATTCTTTTGTAATGTTCGTCTTGTTTCTTCAATTTCAAATTTAGGTCTAGATAATTGTCTTGATACAGGAAGTAAGGTTCTTAATTTCCTGCCCATAAGTATCTCACATGGAGCTGGAATGTTATTTTTAGGTGTTGTATTGTACTCTAGTATAGCCAAAAGTGGATCTGAATTGGCTTCCCCAGCTTTGGTTAATAGACCTTTCACTGTTTGGATATGCCTCTCTATCATACCGTTTGATTTAGGGTAAGATGGGCTACTAGTTCTAAGTTCAATGTCGTATTTTTCAGCAAATTCGTGAAATTCCTTTGAGTTAAAAGGTGGTCCATTATCGGAATAAATCATTAACGGTAAGCCATGAGTTGTGAATATGTTTTTCAAGCATGATATTACCGTTAGTGCTACTTTGTTCGGTAATTTATTCACTATGGCGAATTTTGATAAGTAGTCCACTACTACTAAAAAGTCTTGACCCTGATATGATTTAAAATCAATTCCTATTTTGTCCCAAGGTAATTCAGGAACCTCATGTGGTCTTAATGGTGTTTTTGTATTTGTTCTGGCGTATGATTGGCAAATTTTACAGTTCATTACCAAGTCTTCAATATCTTTGGTTATTCTCGGCCAGTAGACGGCATCTCTAGCTTTTGCCTTGCATGCGTTTATCCCTTGGTGAGCGGAATGAATACATTTCAGTATGTCTTGGCGTAAGCTTCCTGGTATGATTATTCTTGTGCCAACAAACAATAGATCTTCTTTAGGATAGATGGAGTGTCTGATGTTCCAATAAGCTTTTAGTTCATGTTTTACAGATTTTATGTGTTTTGGCCAACCTTTTTCGCAATATTCCTTTAATTGGCTTAGGGTTTGATCTTCTCGCGTTTCTTTCTTTAATCTGTTTAGCTTATTTTCTGAAGTACTTAGGATAAGATGTACAACAGCATTTTCTCCATCTAAATAGCTTGTATCGATTTTCTCCTTTTGTGGATCTCTGCTTAAACAATCCGCTGCTAATATTTCTTTTCCTGGAACATACTTCAAATTAACACGGTATCTCATTAGCCTCAATACTAATCTCTGCAATCGGGGTGTAAGATCTTCAATTTGTTTCCGAACGATGGCTAAATAATGGTCGATGATCGGTTTCCACTTCTACTTCTTGCCCATATACATAGTAATGAAAGTGTTCGCATCCATGAACTATAGCTAGAAGTTCCTTCTCGATTTGATTGTATCTCTGCTGTGTGGGGTTTAACGAGACAGATGAAAAGGCAATTGGATGTCCCTCTTGAAGCAGGACCGCGCCTAAACCATGTTGGCTTGCATCTACCGAGATTGTAGTTTTCTTTTTTGGATTGAAATATGATAGTACCGGTGCTGTACTAACCAAATTTTTCAATATTTCAAAACTTTCTTGTTCTGGTCCATTTTCATCCCATATCCATTCCGTGTTTTTGCTTAACAATTTTCTTAAATGGCTTGTTTTTTCTGACAAATTGGGAATGAATTTTCCCAGATAGGTAATTAATCCTAAGAATCTATGAAGCTCTGTTTTATTTTGTGGAGCTTTTAGATTCTCAATAGCTTTAACTTTCCTTTGGTCAATCGATATACCATCTTTTGATATATTATGACCTAAGTAGGTTATTTTATCTACTGCTAGCTGAATTTTTGATTTACTTAGCTTTAGGTTCTGTTCTCGGGCTCGTTGAAGAACTGCTTTTAGTCTCTCATCGTGCTCTTCCTTGTTTGATCCATATATCAATATATCATCCATGTAAGTGAGGACGCCTGGCAATCCCTCAACGATTTTATTTATTGCTTTCTGGAATATCTCCGGAGCTGAACTGATACCATAGGGCATTCTTGTAAATCTGAAACGTCCGAATGGTGTGGCTATCGTGCATAATTTAGAGCTGTCTTCCGTTAGAGGCACTTGTAGAAATGCCGTGGATGCATCTAAAACTGAAAAGACAGATGAACCATTTAGCTCCGCGAAGATTGTTTCCGTCGTTGGTAACTGGTAGTGTTCTCTTTTTATATATTCATTTAAAGCCCGCGGGTCCATGCATATTCGAATGTCTGTATTAGGTTTTGACACTATGACTATCGGATGTACCCACTCGGTTGGTTCATTTACCGGAACTAAAAGTCCTTGATCGACCATTTCATTCAGTTTATTTTTAACGGAATCTTTTAACGACAGTGGTATTTTCCGTGCCGCACTAACTTTAGGAACCGCATTTGATTTTAGTTTAATTGAGTATTCAGTTTTTAATTTACCGACACCCGTAAATACATCCTCGTATTCTTTTATTATATTGCTTGTGTCTGTGTTACTAACATTTTTATGATTGTTTATATTTATATTATCAGTTCGTTTAATTAGTTGTAAACTCTCACACGCTTCTAGTCCTAATATATTTTGAGCGTCCGGACTATTTATGATATAAAATTCTAAAATTTCCGTATTATTTTTATGTGTGCACTGTAATTTAGTCACTCCACTTACATTAATTTTATGACCCGAGTATGAAATTAGTTGCTTACACGTATTACTCACTTTACTATTTAACCGTTTGTATTCTTTTACATTTATTATATTTACTTCCGCTCCCGAATCTAGTTTAAATGTAACATTTTTACCATTCACTTTTAATGTTTCTCTCCATTCTATACTGTCGACATTATTCTGTTGTTTTACCGACCATATTAACTTATTGTCATCTTCCTCAGTGGTTTCTGTTGCTGTGGCCCAATCTTCATCATCAACTGTGTGTACCTGTCTGCTCCTACAGTACTTTGCAAAGTGGTTTTTCTTTTTGCACTTGTGGCAAACTTTGCCATACGCTGGGCATTCCCCATAGTTATGTTTTGTTCCACATTTAGAACATGCTGCCATTTGTTTATTTTTCTTATCAGATTTCCCCTTGTAATCTTTTTTCGTGTTAATAGCGTCTGCTGATACTGTTGCTGCTTTCTCTATTTCTTTCTGTTGTATTCTACTCGATTCAGCTGCACGACAGTACGATATAGCTTTGTCTAGTTTCAGATTTGGTTCTCTTAGCAACCTTTCTTGTATTGTTTTATCTTTTATCCCTAATACTATCCTGTCACGTATCAGCTCATCCTTTTCCTTAAATTCGCAATTCGCTGCCAGTCTCTTTAAATCTGTGACAAACTGATCAAACGTTTCAGTTTGCGTTTGATCTCGGCTGAAAAATTTAAATCTTTCAAATACTATATTTTTTATGGGGGCACAATATGCTTCAAATTGGTTAAGTACTGCACTTAACTTATCTTTGTCTTCCGGGTTTTGGAACTCAAACGTATTATACGCACTGAGCCCTTCATCTCCAATGAGATTGCGTAGGATTGCTACTTTTACTTTCTCAGCTTTCCCATTTTTATCACTTGCAAGCATATACAACTCGAACTTTTGCCGCCATTGTTTCCAATTTTCAGCCACATTCCCGCTTTGTAGGTTAAGTGTCCCTGGACCATGAAATTCCATCCTACTTTTTGTTTTGTGAGTTCTTTTAACTCGCTGCCACCATGTAACGTATTTAGGGGTGTTTTAATATTAAAACTGTTTACACTTTTATGTTTAGTATTTATTTATAACAATATGCAAAATACATTATACATTTATTTTTATGCTCTATCTAGTATTGCCAACTTATTGTCTATCTGTTCTCACAACCTTGTTGTGTATACTTCATTGTATGCACAGATGGCGTGCATATATGACAATAGTTGTTCTGGATTAAACTATGTCTGATGTGATCAAGCTCCTGGTGTAGGAAATCAGGTTCAGAGATTTTGATGGCACGATGTACGAGAGCGTTGACTACTGAGAGTTTCTGCGAGGGATGGTGGTGAGAATTAAAATTGAGATACCTATCAGTGTGGGTGGGTTTTCTATAAACAGCGTGCCCTAACTGTCCGTTGGGTTTACGATTAACCAGAACATCAAGGAAGGGGAGAGTTCTGTTATTTTCTACCTCCATGGTGAGTTGAATGTCCGGGTGTATGCTGTTTAAGTGTTCGTGGAACAAAGTGAGTTTTTCCGGACCATGTGGCCAAATGACAAACGTGTCATCTACATAGCGAAACCATACCTTAGGTTTGAATGTATATGATTCTAGTGCCTTTGTTTCAAAGTGTTCCATAAATATACTGGCAACCACGGGGGACAGGGGAGAGCCCATTGCTGCACCTGAGACCTGTTTGTAAAATTGTTTATTAAAAGTGAAATAGGTTGATGTCAAGCATTTTTCAATAAGAGTTACTAGATTAGACGAGTTTCCGTTATTTTCCAATAATTTAGCGATAATAGTGATTGACTGATCAATCGGGACTTTAGTGAACAGTGATGTGACGTCAAAACTAACAAGTATGTCGTCGGGTTCTGTAGTCATAGCGGTTTTTTGAGCGAACTAATGATAAGAGAAAAAAGTCAAATTCAAAAAGTGATCAAGAATAACGGGCTAATAAAACAGTAAAAACAAACAACAATAACAAAGTATATCATGCACTGTTACCAAAATTATCAAATTTTCATTGAAATTATGTTAATATTTTTATTTTTTAAAAGTAAGGCTTATTAGAACAAAAATAATAAGCCCATTATTTTATTTATTACAAAGTAAAAAAAAAACAATGTAAAATTTACATAAAAATATTATAGCAGATTATGTTAACATCATTGCTATCAGAATTCACCAATAATTATGTTAAAATCTGATAATTCAGGGTCGAACCTTCTTAATCCGTGTAAATTCAGCAAATTATCTGCAACTGTCAAACTTTTAAATACAAATTTTTAGGTTAGTTCGCTCAGTTACCGCAGCGTGTGATAAAATCATACAATCATATCACACAGTTGCGGACGTACCTGATTGGCTAACGAGCTTTCCAATCACACAGCATTGCTAGTGGTGTGCAATGACCAACTTTCAGTAATAGTTTAGCGTATGAATTTATGTACTTTTCGTAGTGGTCTTCGGAAAATATATATATATGCATATAAATATGAAACGTTGAAATGAATGATTGAGTACTTGTTGCTGTTGCTGAAGTGATTTTTGTAGCATGAACAGCTACAGGTTCACCCTCTCGTGCAATCTCATCAACACCATCAATGATCTGCAAATATATTGAGATGATTTAATAATACAATAAATAACATAACATATTGGCGACGAAATAAACTGCTTAAAATTATAGTTCTTATTTGCTGTGGCAATAAGGTTCACTTTGAAAGACGAGTTTACCGGTAGGACAGTGGTTTAAATGAAGCAAGCGACAAATGACGTAATTACTGAGCTATCCTATTACAGTTCAGAGTTCCTCCATATTTATTTTATACCTCCATGTCTTAGATCATATAGCTTATGAAAGCTATATGATCTAAGCTCCATGTATTGTTGACATACCAGTAAGGAGAGATAACTATATAGCCCTATTTCATTCTATGTGTGTTGCTATTGGTTCATTCTTAAACATTAACGTAAACATAAAGTTTAAAGTTTGCAAACTTTAGTTTTAACATTACATTGCAATGGAAACTTATAATTTTGACGTCATCCGCAGCGGATCGGCGGCGGACCTCCCTCCACACAATTTATAAAAGGACAATAAACTTTTAGAAAGAACGAGGTGATATACCATGGCCGAGTCGATCAAATGCTCTCCCCTTCCCTTCAGCACTTCTTCTCGTTCATCCCATCATTTGTTTGTTATTTAGTCAGCAAAGTTTGGTTATGTTATTTTATGTAATGCCTGTTACTAATTACATCTTGTAGTGTAGCGAGCTTTGGAATATCACTAAAAAATCAAGTTCACAAAGAAATAATGAGTTTAACACATTTATTAGATGGCTAATCATTAGATGGCTAACGAATTTTCTTATTAACTCTCTAGATGGCGTCCGAAAAATTTAAATTGTATAAGTGCCCATTGGGAAGTGTGAATGATCTCACACATGTACGCAAAAAACTAAACGTAAACATAATTGTAAACCTTAAAACTATAATTGCTTGTTCATGCTACCAGGCTTTTTTTGTTATCAATAAAAATGAGATGAGATAAAAATGCCGTGATTATGATGGGTATATAAGATATAGAAAAAATCAGTATGTATGTTTAAAATGTTGCGATTTGTGATTTTGCTAGCTTGTATCACCGCTGCTTTTGGTAAGAATTATTAAATGTTACTTACATTTCTTGGTATAAGGGATCTACAGCTGTAGTTTGCGTTAAATCACTCGGACTTGGTGATTTTGGATAATAATTGTACATAACGCCATTTTCTTCAGTGTTGCTTCTATTTCTGAAAAATGGGTGTGGATGATTTAAATCGCACCATTTTTAAATTATTCAAATAATTCATTTATGCCATGTGTCTGTCTTAAAGGTGTACAGGTGTCTCATTTTCGATGTTTTTTTAAGGTATCTCGGGTAATATTAAAGATAGATCAAAACCGTTTGCACATTGCAGGCTCAACTTTTTGAGAAAAGTTTAATAGTCACTACAGGAACTTTTGATCTTCTTTTGTTTCTGAGCTACAGGCAAAAACTCGTTTTTCGCTCATTTTGAAAATATGTCATATCTTATTTATTATGATAGTTAGAGAAAAATTGTTTTTACAAAAATTTTACCGTTTTTTAGATAGAATAAAATGGCGTAATTAGATTTTTTGAAAACTTAATAATTCTCGAGATATAACACAAACTTATGATTTCTTAAATGGGAACCTATGTTGAAAATAGTCTCGTCTTTTTGCTTAATTTATAAGCTTTTCAATGATATATAAGAAGTCTACATTCTTTTATTTTAAACTTTAATAAAAGACGAATTATTAATTTATTGGGGTGAAAATATTGAAAATTATTAAGAAACAAATGAAAAAATCTCTTACAGATCATCATTTGCATATTTCTAATAGTATTTGTTTCAGTTTTACTCACTTTTACCTTCCGTCACCTTTAGGTAAGGAAGGTATTGTCTTTGGTCAAAAAATTCGGTGGTGAGTTTTTGATGAATAAGCACGTTTTAGGGTCCCTAGAATACGATTTTACTATTTTTACGATGATGTGTGTGTGTGTGTGTGTGTGTGTGTGTGTGTGTGTGTGTGTGTGTGTGTGTGTGTGTGTGTGTGTGTGTGTGTGTGTGTGTGTGTGTGTGTGTGTGTGTGTGTGTGTGTGTGTGTGTGTGTGTGTGTGTGTGTGTGTGTGTGTGTGTGTGTGTGTGTGTGTGTGTGTGTGTGTGTGTGTGTGTGTGTGTGTGTGTGTGTGTGTGTGTGTGTGTGTGTGTGTGTGTGTGTGTGTGTGTGTGTGTGTGTGTGTGTGTGTGTGTGTGTGTGTGTGTGTGTGTGTGTGTGTGTGTGTGTGTGTGTGTGTGTGTGTGTGTGTGTGTGTGTGTGTGTGTGTGTGTGTGTGTGTGTGTGTGTGTGTGTGTGTGTGTGTGTGTGTGTGTGTGTGTGTGTGTGTGTGTGTGTGTGTGTGTGTGTGTGTGTGTGTGTGTGTGTGTGTGTGTGTGTGTGTGTGTGTGTGTGTGTGTGTGTGTGTGTGTGTGTGTGTGTGTGTGTGTGTGTGTGTGTGTGTGTGTGTGTGTGTGTGTGTGTGTGTGTGTGTGTGTGTGTGTGTGTGTGTGTGTGTGTGTGTGTGTGTGTGTGTGTGTGTGTGTGTGTGTGTGTGTGTGTGTGTGTGTGTGTGTGTGTGTGTGTGTGTGTGTGTGTGTGTGTGTGTGTGTGTGTGTGTGTGTGTGTGTGTGTGTGTGTGTGTGTGTGTGTGTGTGTGTGTGTGTGTGTGTGTGTGTGTGTGTGTGTGTGTGTGTGTGTGTGTGTGTGTGTGTGTGTGTGTGTGTGTGTGTGTGTGTGTGTGTGTGTGTGTGTGTGTGTGTGTGTGTGTGTGTGTGTGTGTGTGTGTGTGTGTGTGTGTGTGTGTGTGTGTGTGTGTGTGTGTGTGTGTGTGTGTGTGTGTGTGTGTGTGTGTGTGTGTGTGTGTGTATGTGTGTGTGTGTATGTATGTGTGTGTGTGTGTGTGTGTGTGTAACAAAATTTTCTAATGCGATAACTCTAATATTACAATTTCAAAAATTATAATTCTTTCGTATTCCTCTTCGTTACATCCATGTGAAGAGCTGATTAGATTTTGGTTATAATTGGTCAACCAGAAGTACCCTCATTTGAAGATTTTAACAGTTTTTCTTGAAAAAACGATGTTAAATATCATTTTTCACATTTAATGTTATTATAAATATTAAATAATATTTTATTCTCTATACGATTTGAATGCATTTTATACTTCATATTAAATGGATATAGAGTTAAAAAATTATAAAGAAATTAAATATCGTATATATTAGTCAGCTGTTATAACTCTGGAAACAGCTGCTATATTAAGAAAATTCTGATTGAAAGGTGTCAGTGTCAAGTGCAGTTGACAGTATGTTTGTGTTATAATTTTACTACTGGAAATATAGGATCTTTTGTTCTGTATGGAATTTGTATAAAATACATACAACTGCCTTAAGGTAATGTGCTGGCCACATCAGATTTTTTCAATTTATTTACTTCAAAAGCATATTAAATCATTTTTTTCGGATTATGTCAAAGCCAACTGTAACAACGTAGATAAATAGTAATTTAACTAACCCGAAAATAATTAGTTAAGAATAATTTTGAGAACACAATTAATAGATATAGAATTAAAATAAACAAAAGATCTGTAATAAATTTTTTCATTTGTTTCTTAATAATTTTCAATATTTTCACCCCAATAAATTAATAATTCGTCTTTTATTAACGTTTAAAACAAAAGAATGTAGACTTGTTATATATCATTGAAAAGCATATAAATTAAACAAAAAGACGAGACTATTTTTAACATAGGTTCCCATTTAAAAAATCAAAAGTTTGTGTTATATCTCGAGAATTATTAAGTTTTCAAAAAATTTAATTGCGCCATTTTATTCAATTTAACAAACGGTAAAATTTTTGTAAAAACAATTTTTCTCTAATTATCATAATAAATAAGATATCATATATTTTCAAAATAAGCGAAAAACGAGTTTTTGCCTGTAGTTCAGAAACAAAAGAAGATCGAAAATTCCTGCGGTGATGGTGACTATTAAACTTTTCTGGAAAAGTTGACCCTGGAATGTGTAAACGGTTTTGATCTGTCATTAATATTACCCGAGATACCTTACAAAAAACATAGAAAATGAGACATCTTATACATCTAAAATGTCAAACATACATTTGAGATATTTCACACATTTTTTGTCCAAAATGCAATTCACACTTCTCGAATTTCACGACACTTATCATAAACAGAGTGAGCCATAAGGGTAACTTCACTCATTTCGCTTGAATTTGGGTTGCAAACGAGCGTGAATATTAAGTATATACCACTGCTGTCGAATGTCATATTCAAATTTCGTATAACTATCTTTCTCTAAATGCGTTAGTAAGACAAAGATGAAGCTATTAGACATACGTATCGAACATAGAATGTAGGAAACCATAAGTAAGACAGAGATAAATATACAATTACTTGTTATTTTGTGGTTCAGAAATCAATGACGAGAGGGTCCAGTGAGAAAAATCGGTGTATAGTTTAAAAACATTTCTATTTCAAATTGTGAAGAACCTAGAAATATAAAATAAATAACAGTTTTATATGCAACTTTTAATTCTGTACAACAATCTCTCTCTCTCTACAATCTTTGGCGTAAAATGAATAGGAGAGCAGAAAATTGTATAAAACAAATTTTTTATGTTACATCCCTATGTGCATCTTTATCCGTCACCATCCCTGTACGCCTGTACCATATGAAACTAATTTATTTGTCTCGAAATGTGTTTACATAGCAGGGAGTTCGCCTTTGGAAGACCGTATTGTAGGAGGAACTACTGCAAAAAATGGACAATTCCCTTACCAAGTGTCCTTAAGACTCACCACGGATGGAACCCACCATTGCGGCGGATGTATCATAAGCAACATGTTCATTTTGACCGCTGCTAGTTGCATCGTTGGGTAAGAATAATTCAACTAGGCAGAAATAGTGGCTGGTTTGTGGTACCAGCCACTATTTCTGCCTTGTTTTGAAAATGCCAAATTTCAATATTTATTAAATTCATCCTTATAGACCAGGGATGGCGAACCTTTACGTATCAACGTGCCATTTTTCTAAAGAAATGTTTAATGAGGTGATAGACGTGCCATCAAATAATTTTGACTTTGTGATTATTGGGAAAATAATAATAATAAATACTATCAACTCAAAACTCTTTATTTACTACAAAAAAATAGGAACATATTGCAATGTTTCAATTATACGCGTAATTTAAATTAAAGTAAAATTAGTGTGACTTCTGTTGTTGCAGATTAGATGACAAATAACATATGTTAGGGTTGTAAGATGTTACTTTTAGCAGAATGCATGCTGAACTGGAGTCATATGTCAAACGGTTTCTAACCGAGACTTTAATGTTATTCATCTCTGAAAATAATGACTCGCAGGCACAGGTTGATGAAAATATTGTTAAAATAGCATGAGCCAGCTTCTTCAAACAATTAAATGTGTCTGGTAACGCATTCTGTTTCCAAAATTTTGTTATTAGCATTTTCACTTATATTACTTGTCAATCTTTCTGTTTCAATTAATTCTAACTCTTTCCTTGTTTCAATAAATTTTTGAATCCATATTGAACTAGACTGGAAATCAATCAGCTGCATTTCAAATTCTTCAATTTCCAACCAATCGAATTGGGACAAATTCAGTTTATCAAATGACGTCACATCAAGGTACATAATAAACTTGAGTATTTCCGATAATTCTTTGAAATGAGAAAATCTCGCTAAAAATTCCATGATTGAAGAATCAATCACAGAAATAAATTCTTCAGTAACTTGGCCTTCGTCTGGTTTCTCATGTATTTCTAAATCGTTGATATATTTTTTCAAATTTGGAAAATACTTGTAGTTTCTTGTGATAATATCGTTCCGGAAAACTTGCAGTTTAGCCTCAAAAGCGCGAATGAGATCTATCATGACGATAATTGTTTTATATATGCCCTGAAGCTTCATGTTTAACTTATTTAAATATTGTAAAAACATCAATTTTGATAGCCACATAACATCCAACAACTGTGGGTATTCTTCAACTTTTCCCTCATTTTGCAGAAACAGTCTGATTTCTTCCAAGCAATCAACAAATCTTTGAAGTACGTTCCCGCGACCCGCGACTCAACCAGCGAACATTATTGTGCATCAGTAAGCCATCTAACAAAGCATCTAACTTTCGCTTGTTTAAAGCCTGCGACGAGATGAGGTTGACTATTTTTGTGACTACCGCTATTACATTATCAAGAGATGTTAAACCACTCTTAGCACACAAGGCTGGTGAATGATGCAGTGGAATTGAAGAATCGAATGCCCTACGTCTGTTTGAAATAAACTTATGAAACCATTTCTAATAATGAATTTTGTGATCAGTGACGTGCCCAAAATATTGTGTCGCGTGCCATTTATGGCACGCGTGCCATTGGTTCGCCATCCCTGTTATAGACTAACCAAGTACGAATCGTCGCGTCACTCGCGGATTTTTTAACACTAGGTTGGGTTGGGATGTTTAAATGACAGTTCGTAAACACGCGTAAATGTAAGCACGAAAACCGTGTTAAAATGCCGTCAAATTTGTTGTGTCACAGAGTGCAAATCTAAATATAACGGGGATAATTTTTACTCCTTCCCTTATTATCTTTGGGAACAGGAAAGGCGACAAAAATGTATAGCATCGGTTCGTCGAATGACAAGTACAGTTGAATTTTATTAAAAATCTGATCGCAAATTCTCAAGCAAATAACATGGTTTGAAAGTTTATATATTTTGTGGTTTTGCCAAATAAAAAAATCTGATGTGGCCAGCACATAACCTCTCGCCAGATATTTTACCTGGTTGTACGCATAAAACGAAAAATATTTTTAAATACAAATACATATATTCATGTCTCACTACAAAACAATTCTCACATATATTTGCAAAATCTATGGGATATCTTAATATAAATTATGTACAATACATACATTTTCTTTATATTCAATACCCTGAAATTTTCTTTTTCTACTTTTCTTTTTCTTTATATTCGTCATTTTTTCGCCAATTTCTTTCATATACTTTTTTACGTATATTCTTTTGGTTTATTGACTTTTTTTATTTTCATAGTCTTCATAATAATGTACAAATATTTATGTGTCAATTACAAACATTTGAATTTCTTGCCTTGAAGTAGTTTGATTTGAGAATTTTTATATCAAATTATTTTATATGCAATTCTTTATTTCTAAATCTGTAGAAGATATAGGTAATAACGAATTTATATTTATCGAATAAAGAATTTAACATTCTTTAATATAAGTATTTACATAAATTTTCGATAAATAATATTTAGATGATTTTTTTCTTGTAACTACTACTTCCGGTTGTCCAATTGTTACCAAAACTTAATCAACTCTTCCCATTATTGTTAGATTGAGGAATCCGTAGTTAAAAATGTCTTAAGTCTTATAGTATTTGAGATATCGTGAATCCAACATCCACACGCACACACACACACACACCCACACACACACACACACACACACACACACACACACACACATCCACACACATACGGACATCATCGTAAAAATGTTCAAACGATATGTATTTCTTTGTAATTTTGTTTAAATTCCATGGCTACCACTACAAATGAACAATCTTTATAGAATTTCAATTTGGATTTTGCAGGTTACTAAACATGCAAAATAAAATCTGTTTAGCGATGCTGGTGTATAATTTAATTATCTACAACTTTTATTTGAAACACGTTTGTTTAAAATTAATTGGGAACTTTTGCGCAAGGAAAAACTGATTTCCCATGTTAAACGCCTATGGCCCAGTTTTTAATTAACATCCTGTATATATAAAATTATCGAGAATATAATCTTTTTCGTAAGCCATATTAAGAAAGTAACATTAACTTCAGCGCGCGTAAACAAGTGACCAGAACCATCTGACCGTACTTTATTTACGGTCAGCTGGTCGGTGACCGTTCACTGAACGGTTTCTAGTGAACAGTGCATACCAACGACCAAATATAACTAGTCAAAACATTCCCTATCCCTACTCACTGAATGTTTTGATTTCGGCTGGCCAGACAGAGAAACTAGATATAGAGATATGTCTTACCTAGTTCGAGTATTTCTCACTAGAGGCCACGTAGAAGCATGTGTATGTAGGGTACCTTTATAACCAGGGTATGGCCATGGGCCAAGATCACCGCCATTATCGGTAATTCATTTCCCTATTTATTTGTAATAAATGTGATATTATATTATAAAATAATATTAAATTATCACACTGTGATCCACGCCATGGCCATACCCTGGTTATAAAGGTACCCTATGTGTATGTAGGGTACCTTTATAACCAGGGTATGGCTATGGGCCAAGTTCGCCTCCCAAGTCAGATGTTTTAAAAAGCGTTGATCCTGTCACATCTAATATCTCTATTTCTAAGGTCAAGGAATCTAATAATGGTGCATTAATTATCACGTGCAATAACGAAAATAGCCCGAATAAAATTGAAAAACTTTTAAAGGACAATCTTTCCGACAGATACGATGTTCGTCAACTACCTGTTCTAAATCCGCGGATTAGAGTAGTCGGTTTTACCGAAAAATTAAACGAAGACCAATTTATATCTTACCTCACTAAACAAAATTCCTCTTGTTTTACGGATAATTCGACTTTAAAACTACTAGATATTAAGCCACTAAAGAAAAATAATAATAAATACCAGGCGTTAATACAGATTGATCGTATAACTTATTCTAAAATAATGCAAAGTGAAAATTTAATCATTGGCTATGATTACTGTGCGGTTTTTGATGCCATCGAACTGAGACGCTGCTTCAAATGTTGTGGCTTCCACCACTTCGCCAATAAATGCAGTAATCAAGTCTCCTGTCCCAACTGCGCTGAGAATCATCAAGTTAACGAGTGTAAATCATCGTCATCCAAATGTATAAACTGTATTCGTGTTAACCGGTCCCTTAATACTAATCACGATGTTTCTCACAATGTGTGGAGTACTTCCTGTCCAGTCTATATAGATACTCTCAAAAAGTTTAAGGCTGACATTCTCGAAAAATAGCAACTACAGACCTCCACCCCATTCATTAAACAAGGTTCCACAGTAAATTGCTATTATCAGAATGTTCAAAGTTTAAAGAATAAAATCAATGATCTTTACTCACTCACTCATACCGCTAATTATGATCTAATAGCATTGTCGGAAACTTGGTTAAACGATACTGTCACAGATTCTGAATTATGTAATGACTTGTTTACTGTATATCGTAGTGATCGCAATTTTGATGCATGTAACTTATCTCGTGGTGGTGGCGTTATGTTAATGGTGAATAAGAACCTTATGTCATTCAAAATTGACTTTAGTGACTACTCCAGCATTCTGCCTTCAAATGTCGACATTGTCTGTGCCAAAATTGTCTGTAATAATAAACCATTTTATGTGTTTGTTATTTATATTCCACCGAAAGCTAATGTTAGTGACTATAAAAGTATTTATGATTTCTTTGAACATCTTCCATTTCTACATACAAACAATTTCACTATTATTGGCGACTTTAATATTACAGAACTTGCTGCTGGTGTACATTCTCCTAAAGTCACAATTTTTAATAATTTTCTCGCCTTTCATAACTGCACCCAGTTCAATAATGTATATAATGAAAACAATCACCTGCTTGATGTAATAATTTCTAATACCGAATGTTTGGTGTCCCATTCTGATGATTGTCTTTTCGAAAAAGAATATGCTCACCATCCTGCTCTTGAGTTTGTGATTGTGATTTCTAACACTCATCGCTCTGGCAAAATGTACGATATTAATAAATTTCAATATAATTTTAAAAAAGCTAATTTTAAGGAACTGTATAGTTTAATAAATCAATTTGATTGGGATTCACTTCAAAATTTTACAGATGTTAACCTAGCTTGTGATTATTTTTATAAAACTATATATTCATTTTTTGATCAATGTGTACCACGCAAATCGACTTCCAAACACCGTTTTCCGCCCTGGTTCTCTAAACATATTATCACATTGCTTAAGAAAAAGGAGAAATTCAGGAAACTACACAAGAAATTTCCTAGTAATAATATCTATTCCCAAAATTTTAAAAATATTCGATCACAAATTAAATTGGAAATCAAAATTGCCTATTCTAGCTATGTGAACAAATGTGAATCCTCTATTAAAGATGATCCTAAAAAATTCTGGTACTTTATCAATAGCAAAAGAAAAATGTCAACTATTCCGAATGCCATGTCTTACAATAACGAAGTTTTAACGACTCCAGATGAAATTGCTAACTCTTTTGCTTGTTTTTTTAAATCAGTTTTTTCACCTCTTTCTGATACACCTGCTATTAATTATGATCCTTCATCCAACCATGTTACTGTTCCTTATATCTCCCACTCTGATATTGAATTGTCTATAAAAAAATTAAAATCTTCTCTTTCAAGTGGTGCCGATTTAGTTCCTAGCCTGCTTATTAAAGACTGTTACTATCCGATGTCAAATGCACTTCATCATATATTTAACCTTGCTTTAAAAACCGGGTCATTTCCCGATTTATGGAAAATGACAAAAATAACACCTATACATAAATCCGGTAACATAAATAATACTGAGAATTACAGGCCTATAGCTATCTTGTCCAACTTTAGTAAAGTATTCGAAAAAATTTTGTACCTGAAAATATATCCTGAAATCAAACATTTAATATCACAATCTCAACATGGCTTCACCGAAAAAAGATCTACATCTACTAATTTATGCTATTTCTCGCACGTCGTAACTAAAACACTGTATAATAAAGGGCAGTTAGATTGTGTGTATACAGACTTTACTAAAGCCTTCGACAAATTAGATCATAATATTTTATTGAACAAACTTCGCAAATTTTCTTTCTCCTCTTCACTTATCTCCCTTCTGTCCTCCTATTTATACCAAAGAAAACTCTTTGTTCAATATCGCGGTTTTAATTCTGATACTTATATAGCCACATCTGGAGTTCCCCAAGGATCAAACCTAGGGCCCCTATTATTTATTCTTTTTATTAATGACTTACCACAAAATCTCAAGTGTGATAAACTTTTATTTGCCGACGACCTTAAAATTTTTTACCCCATTTTATCTTTTGACGATTGCCTTGTAATGCAAAACGACTTAAATATTCTTTCAGAATGGTGCTTTGTAAATAAACTTGCTCTCAACATAAATAAATGCAACGTGATGACTTATACTCGCAAATTATCTCCTATAACTTATAATTATAATTATAGTATAAATAATACAGTTCTAAATCGCAAAGAAAATTCTAATGACCTCGGAGTGACTTTTAACTCCAAATTTAATTTTTCACAACATATTAATAATATTTATAATGAGTCCATTCGATTGCTAGGTTTTATTATCCGTAATACCAAGGATTTTATCAGTATTTCGCCCATCATAACACTATACTATAGTTTCATTCGCTCCAAATTGGAATATTGCTCATTAATATGGAACCCAACTTATGAGAGTCATCAAAACCATCTCGAAAGAATTCAAAAGAAGTTTCTGAAATACCTGTATTTCAAATTAAACAAAACTTACCCGGACTATTCGGTATCTTACTCTACCTTACTGCACACCTTCAATATGCCAGTCTATATCATCGCCGTGAATTGATTTCTGTTTTTCATCTCAGTAAGTTAATTCATGGCGAACTTAACGACTCGTCTAGTTTGAGTCTCCTTAATTTCCACATCCCATCCTTTCACTCACGAAACTTCAGTACCTTCTACCTTGCTACCCCTCGTACAAACATAGATTATTCTTGTCCCATATACAGAATGTGCTCAACCTATAATACTAAATATTCTGATGTTGACATTTTTCATTTGCAACCTAAATCTTTCTATAATGTAATACGCAATGTTTAGTATACAATATTTTCTATTTAACCAATATTAATTTATGTTAAGTTATACTAGTTTATGTATTATGTTTTTTCCTGTCCTCAATTGGGAATTTTTTCCTGTTGGGCAGTGTATGTCTAAATAAATAAATAAATAAATAATTGATTTTCCTATTTATTTGCAATAAATGTGATATTATATTATAAAATAATATTAAATAATCACACTGTGAATTTATAATGGTAATAAAAATTAATTTATTTAAGATATATACAATTATTATTAAGACATACATTTATAGGTTATGTAGAATATATGATGTGTTGTTATTATCACATCTAATTTAATATCACTAGTTCTTAATTACATAATAATTATATATTCTAAACTTACCTTTTAAAAATTTAAATGGTTGTGCTTAATATTGGTAATTTTTAGTTGTTTTGTCAGTAATCGTGATGAGATCTTAACAAACTACTCAAGTAAATAAAATAAAAATATTACTTACACTTTAAATACATATTAAAATGATATGTAAATGTGTTTTTTATCAAAATAAAACAAATAGCCACGAAAATACATAATAATTTGTGCAAGAACAACACATATAACAGATTGGCCGGTAATGGCGGACGAAAAGTGAGCCACGTCATGGCCATACCCTGGTTATAAAGGTACCCTATGTGTATGCTGTCTTTGTTTTGTAGTTTTAGTGGTTTTGTGAGTGACACGCTGATTTTTCTTTAATATTAAAACTTATAAATTATTTATGTTAACCTTAAATGTTAACCACGAAATTTTAACTAAGAACACTTGCGCCTCTAATGAGCAACGTTCAAAATTGACACTGATAGTCTACGTGGTCTCAGTAGTGACCTCTAGTGAGTAATACTCGCACTAGGCAAGACATATCTATCTTTAGTTTCTCTGTCTGGCGAGCCGAAATCAAAACAAACCAAATGAAGCTTTGTCTAGTTATATTTGGTCGTTGGTGCATACAGCAGAAAAATGGTAAACATGTTCAGCGAACACATGTCTGCTGAATGCGCTCAGTGATTCACATCACTTACCGTTCAATAATTTGTAAATAAAACTTACTGCCTTGGAAACCCTGTCGGTAAACATTAAAAAAAACCGATCGTGCAAAAATATATTTTCCCATTTAAAATAAAAAAAGTATTCTATTTTCAGAATCAGTGGTTGATTTTTTTCTTCTGGTTATTACATTACATTAATCTGGTAAAATAGAAATTGCCTGCCAATTTAACCTTCTTTATAGCTTTTGAAGTTTTTGACATGAACGTTCTACATATTTTATTTATAAATTTATTTTCTTTCCAGACAACCTATGAAAGACATCTACGCCGTAGTTGGTACAAACAGACTGAGTTCTGGAGGCGTTGTTTACACCTTTTCTAAAGGTGCATATCATAAAAATTATGATCCAAAAAACCTCTTGAACGATATTGGTCTCCTCAAAACTATTACCAACATTACTTTTAACGATTATGTTCAACCAATTCCACTTCAAACTTTTGAAATACCCGCGGGTGTAGTTATGACTATGAGTGGATGGGGTTTAACCGGTTATCCAGGAGATACACCTGATAGGTAAGCGGAAAATGATACGATTCAATATAGGGCGCGAGCAGACACGTGACTCGAGCAACCTTGGCGTGTTTAGAATCAGCTGATATGTGTGCGTCTGTCATTTTGACAAGAACAATGTCACTTTGACAGGACCAATATTTGGACTAATATTATTTTTGAACTGGTAAAATATTACTATTTTAAAGTTTGTGTTTTACTGCCCGAAATTTGTAAAATATTAACAATTTAACAGTTCAAAATCAAAATAAGTCAAAGCATTGGTTTCGTCAAATTGATATTGGTCTTTTCAAAATGACACATGCACACACATCAGCTGATTCTAAACACGCCAAGGTTGCTCGAGTCACGTGTCTGCTCGCGCCCTATATTGAATCGTATAAGTATACAATACTTTTACATACTACTTTTTTGCCAAATCTAATGGATAACCACAGGGCCGGATACGAGGTCTAAAGCCGGCCCGGGCAAATAGTAGCAGACCGGCCGGAATTAAAAATTAATTTGCATTTGAAAAAAGAATCATTTTAAATTATTGTTTTTGAAGCTGGATTCTAGAATATCTTGCACCCTTGAAATTCCATTTTTTTTGTTGTAATGAAGTAACCCAAAATTAAAGCGCGAAAGCAGATATTTTTTTATTTTTCTGCAGAAAGAAAGTCAGATTTTACCTCATCTAAAGGCTCTTATAAAAATTATTTCTTCTTCGTTCGAAAATTTTTAAAAAATACTTGAACGTAAAGTCACATAATTCGCTGAACTCAATTTGGCAAAATTAATATTAATAAATGATTATTAGTCCGTATTTGTGAAAAAAGTGACTATATCGCTTGCAAATTAAAAAATACTTTAATGTAATATTAACCCAACGCACAGAACTCAGTTTAACGAAATTCGGATAGTTATACATTCATTTTATAGGAATTAAACCCTTCAGAAATAAATCCAAGATGACCATAAATATTGCTTTCCGCACTCTAATTTTTGTGGAATTCAGTGTTTTTATTGGTGTTACAAATATATTCCGGGTGTCTACTTTTTTATGGACAACAGGAAATACAAAGGTATGGCTCTAAATTCTTTCCTATTAAATTTTAGAACTAAAGTGTAAATACAAAAAAATGCTGAGAATTAAAAACTGTAGCAAAAGAGTCTAAATTTATTGATATAATAGATTCTTGTCATGAGACAAATATAAAATAAAAATATCCATCTTTAAGCAAGACATAACGTTCAATGGTCGTATTGTTTCACTTTGACATCTGCGATGGTAAATGTATCCATGATTACTGATAAATAAATTATTGAATTTAATTATTATTAAAACTTTATGAGAAATGTCATCTATGAAACTTAAGAGATACAACTGTTTAACATTTTGTGCTATTATTCGTGGCTCACTGTAAATAGCTAGCGAAATGCATGCAAACAATAATTTTGGACTTGTTAAATGCAGTTTTTAATTTTGAACATTTTTGTATTTACACTTTTGTTCTAAAATTAATAGGGCAAAATTTTAACATTGTATTTCCTATAGTCCACAAAAACAGTAGACACCCGGTATATAACGATCAAAATAAAATTCTTGATTGGTAGGTATTCTAGAGTAGCCGTTTTTGCTCAGATTAAAAAAATATTTTTTTCTTTTGATTATTTATTTAAAAATTGCAGTAAGGTCGGCCCAATTTGAAGGTTCGGCCCACCGGGCATTTGCCCGGTTGCCCGGTGGCTGTATCCGGGCCTGGATAACCATGACTTGGCAATGCGATATTTCATACCGTTCTGATTTTCATTTTTTATACGTTCTTTTTCAATACTTACAATTAATTCATAATATAATTCAGTTATTTGTTATTAAATTATTCAAATCTTTTTTTATATCGAAAATATTTCCATCTAAATGACAACATTGAAATGTCAAATATGACATTTGTATCGTTCGTCTTCTTAATCTTGTAATAAATGAATAGACAGTTGCCTAGGTTACGCGACTTCGAGATTTGTGATTCGTGGATTTCATATCCATCCTAGAGTGGATATGAAATTATATCCGTTCAGTTAATTAGTATTGCCTACATATGACATATCCATTCTGCAGATTGTGAAGAAATGATAACTTTTTCAAGTGGGAGTAGAAAAAAGATTATTTTTAAAAATTTAATACTTAAAAAGAACGCATATAATAGTACTCGTATATTAAAGAATGAATATCATAATTGTCATTTTATTTTGTGAGAAGGCAGTTTGGGTAACATCGTGCAGGTCCATTATTTATTATCCAAGCAGTCGTAGAAAATAATTTAAACATAAACTTTCGCTTAAACTTTAATTTTAAAGTTGAACAAACTATAAAATATTTGTTTCTTCTGTAGCTTGCAATTCGCCAATTTCTACTCCATCAGCCCAAGCCAATGCGCTCAAAGTATGTATCCGAGAATAATTACCACCAATCAGGTCTGCACCTATATAAGACCCGGCCAAGGCGCTTGTCTAGGAGACGCCGGCGGGCCTCTTGTCTCCGATGGAAGAGTCTGCGGAATTGTTTCGTGGGGCAGTCCCTGTGCTCAAGGGTATCCGGATGTTTCTACAAAAGTTTCGGCCTATAATAGCTGGATAATGAATGCCATGGCCAAGATGAAAATTGTAAATGATAGAAATATGAATCCAGCAAGTTCCAAATGGATTGCAATATTGTAAATGTACTTCTACATTGTTGTAGAAACATGTGTTTAATAAAAAAATGTTATAATTTTTGAAATAAAAATTGAGCAATATTTCCTCGTATCGCTGGTCGCGCCATCTGATGGATTTCCCGTTAATTATTTCTGGGAGGGATTTATTATGTGTAGAATGGTGTTTTATACATACACGAACCGTTTAGTCAGTTTAAAATATATTTGAAGCACCACTTGAAATAGAAAATACGTGTGTTATCATAAACTGTGATTTTGAAAACGTCAACATATCTTTCTTATACGTTTGCGCGGTAAATTCGCGCCAGTGTGAGGACTGTCAGATCACTACTTGTCACTGTGTACTTTTAGTCGACGACAATTTGGAAAATATTTCCCGTTGATTTGGGAGAACCGTTAGTTAATATGTAATTTGTGTATTCCATTTACTTACATGTTTCTTGAACTTTGACGTATATTTTTGTCGAGGTCAGTATAAAGATTTCCTTCGTGCGCTTTGTATAAAGTTGTCTACTAATAATTTATTGTAGATCTCATAAATATTATACAATTATACATTCAATAGCATGTATATTTCATATATATTTTATTTTATTTTTCATTATTATCAAAGGCACTCATATATGTATTATCCCATAACCTATTTTGAATCGAAGTATTTTGTTCCTAAGTTATAATTATTGAACCAAATTTTTTATTTCAACTGTACAGTCTCATTTTCGATGTTTTTTAAAGTATCTCGGGTAATATTAATGATAGAGCGAAACCGTTTGCACATTGCAGGGTCAACTTTTCGAGAAAAGTTTAATAGTCACCACAGGAATTATCGATCTTCTTTTGTTTCTGAGCTACAGGCAAAAACTCGTTTTTCGCTCATTTTGAAAATATATCATATCTTATTTATTATGATAGAGAAAAAATGTTTTTACAAAAATTTTACCGTTTTTTAAATAAAATAAAATGGCGCAAATAGATTTTTTGAAAACCTAATAATTCTCGAGATATAACACAAACTTATGATTTTTTAAATGGGAACCTATATTGAAAATAGCCTTCTTATTTTATAAGCTTTTCAATGATATATAACAAGAATACATTCTTTTGTTTTAAACATTAATAAAAGACGAATTATTAATTTATTGAGGTGAAAATACTGGAAATTATCAAGAGACAAATGAAAAAAATTGTTACAATATATATATATATATATATATATATATATATATATATATATATATATATATATATATATATATATATATATATATATCTGCACTCGTCCAATGTCAGTCTCACAAATCTCACTCCCACCAGCAGTATATTTTAGTAATATATGCCCTATCTCTCACTTAAGAGGAGTCTGCTACAAACATTATTGTCTATCCTTGTCAGTTAGTGTAAGAATATCCCTCCCGCTAGTTCCCCTTTCTCGTTCTTCACCAATAAAATCAAAGCAATCTGGCGCTTGCGCGGAGCTATTCTTACAGGCAAGTGCAGCTATCTATGTAGATATATATGTCTGCACTCGTCCAATGTTAGTCACACAAATCTCACTCCCACTAGCAGTATATTAGTTTTATAGGTATATTATTTTAGTTTATAGGTATATAGCCCATTTCAAAAATTCAATACGCATGTGCAAACTTTAGACAAAGATAACAAAAGTTAGTGCCGTATACACATCTTTGTTTACGATATGGCAGGTGACAGTTCGATTATTTTTGTTGGTTAGTATTTGTTTCTTCATTGGAAAAGTAATTAACAATAGTAATTATGACGGGTACTATACGTTGCGTACCGGGATGTAATAATAATTGAAAAAAAAAAAATGATAAAATTTGTGGAAATTGTATTTATTTTAATATTACTGGAAAGAAATCATCGCAAGATAAATAAATATCCTAAATATTTTCCTGATGGTGAATAAAAAAATAGGTCAAATCTAATCATATTAACATAATTTATAAATAACTCCATTTATTTCGATAAATTTTAATTTTTAACATAAACATTTTATTTTTTATTTAAATTCTTTTTGACATTTCTTGTACGCTGCCATTCAACGGCACTAAGTTTTTAGTTCAAAAAATAGATACGTAGAGGTCGCGGACATTTCTGAAATGGAGCAACCTTGACTTGCTTGGGATCAGCTGATTTGTGTGCGCATGTCATTTTGACAAGAACATTGTCAATTTGACAAGACCAATATTTTGACTTATTTTGATTTTGAATTGCTAAAATGTTATTATTTTACAATTTTTAGGCAGTAAAACACATGTAATTAAAAATAATAACATTTTAGCAGTTAAAAATCAAAATAAGTCAAAACATTGGTCTTGTCAACATGACATTGTTCTTGTCAAAATGACTTGCGCAAACAAATCAGCTGATTCTAAGCACGTCAAGGTCCCTCGTCACGTGTCTGCTCGCGCCCTATTGAGCCAATGGGTGCTATTCACAGCTCAATACTAAAGTTGTATACTAGGCTGTTTTAGTTAAAACATGTATTAGCGCTAAAACAAAATTTAATATACTGCATATTCAGAGCTCTATACTAGCATGTTTTAGTAAGTTCAAGTGACTAGCGAAAAACATAGTTGACAACATCGCAAATATCTTTAGTAGTCATAGTTACATTACATTACGTCAAACACCAAATGACATACTCTTGACATTTCAATAAAATTTTAAAAGAAATTTAATTATAAAAGTTATACGAATAAATTGTAAAAGAATTAATATAAATTTGATTCAGATGCTCCAATGGCAAAAACGGCAAGTATTATTTAATTAATTTATGTTTGTGTACTTTAAATTTTAATCTAATTATTTTGCTATGTGCAGGGAGAATTAATTTCGGAAGTTGAGAACGAAGTTGAAATAAAGAGAGTAGAATAAGAAACTGTGCTTATTTTTGTGTAAATATTTAATCTATCGCAAATATTATTCACTATTAATATTACTGTAAAATATATAATAAAAATTATTTGTATGCAGTCCACCCACACTGACAAACCCTAATTTTGAAACTATTCTTGAATCGCATTCAAATGTGTCATCTATGGAAAAAATTAAAAACAAGATATTCAAACGGTATATGAAGAGGAAATATTTAATTTTTGTTTGGCACCAACATAGGATATAATTTAAATATCATCTTTATTCATATATAACTACAATAATTGTTTTATTAGGTACCTGTACCTATCTACTAGTAGATTAGTAACTAAGTATGAATTGTAGGGATTAATATAAGTTTTTGTATACTAACTTAAAACCAATAAAAATTGTTAACTAACTGTATTTAAATTAATTAAAATGGTTGATTGAAGTGCGATCGAAACAGCCTATATTTCCAGCCTGTATGTCATACATGCATGACTGCAAGTTCCTCAAAATCACTACTCTGCACTACTCTTTTTAGACAGTCTGTAACTTCTTTTAAATTCTCTTTCTGTGAATTCGGTAAACGGGTCCGAGTTTTGTCGATACACTTCTATCCGCCTATTTTGTAAATTTCGAACATATCGCCCACGTCTCACAATTTGAACTGCGCGTTCATCCATGTTAAACACGGTACTACCTTGTTTTAGCTTTGTGTACTAAACACGGAACTTAGTAATGCTTGGTAAATGCCTAGTAAAGAGCTGTGAATAGATTTTTTAGTAACTCCTAATACAGTTTTCTTAGTAACGCTTAGTATACAGCTGTGAATACCAGCCAATGAGTTTAACACAATATGATGTACCGGGGGCACGATTTGTGTTTTTTACATTAATCAATAGATGACCACCGAATTTAAAAAAAATTAAATTGTATAAGTGCCCATTGGGAAGTTTGAATGATCTCACACATGTACGCAAAAAACTAAACGTAAACATAATTGTAAACCTTAAAACTATAATTGCTCGTTCATGCTACCAGACTTTTTTTGTTATCAATAAAAATGAGATGAGATGAGATAAAAATGCCGTGATTATGATGGGTATATAAGATACAGAAAAAATCAGTATGTATGTTTAAAATGTTGCGATTTGTGATTTTGCTAGCTTGTATCACCGCTGCTTTTGGTAAGAATTATTAAATTTTACTTACATTTCTTGGTATAAGGGATCTACAGCTGTAGTTTGCGTTAAATCACTTGGACTTGGTGATTTTGGATAATAATTGTACATAACGCCATTTTCTTCATTGTAGCTTCTTTTCCTGAAAAATGGGTGTGGATGATTTAAATCGCACCATTTTTAAATTATTCAAGTAATTCATTTATACAGTGTGTCTGTCTTGAAGGTGTACATAGGAGATTAACATGGGAAATCAGTTTTTTACAATTTCCTGCTCGCCTAATTATTATTTTATTCGATAAACAGAATTACCTTTCTATGTTTTGTAACGACAGAAATTAAATATGAAAATCTCGAAAATTACGTTAAAAATATCGACAGCCATGGATTTAAACAAAATAGTATATTAAACAACGTGTTTTATAAGACATGTTTTTTTCGCACGTGTCAAAATTTAGAAAACGAGCGTTAGCGAGTTTTCTAATTGACAAGTGCGAAAGAAAGTCTTATAAAATGAGTTCTTTATAGTATTTTTTATATTTTGCGCCTTTTACAATAACATTTACTTACTCAATTTGTGATTATATTTGTAACCATTTGTACATTTTCATGTAAATAATCATCCCTAAATAAAAAAAATATAATAATTTCGACATTATATTATTAAAATGAATTGTCAATTAACTAAAAATAAATTAGGTAAAAATGGGTTAAAGAAACGTCATCTAGTACCAACCGTCTAAAACAAAAAATTGCGTATCGAAATGAAGGTCATTACGATACGCAATTGCGTATCGTAATGACTTCATTATGAACGCAAAATATAAAAAATAAATAAATGCTTGACGTTTTATCTGTCACAACGAAATTATTTGACTTTTCTGACAATTTGATTTTGTCTCCAGTTTTATGTCTGAAATTATTAAAAAATGAATATTTATACTAATGAAGAGCATGCTTTCACATTGCTGAATCCGTGACAAAATTTGAAGACTGCTAATGTGACTACAAAAAATTCACGTGAGCCTCGTAATCAGAATGTAGGACGAGCAGAACATACGTTATTGGAAGAAAGAGTGTTAGGAATGATAACTGTAGACCCCTTCTGTAGTAGTAGATGTATTGGAAATGAATTGGGGGTATATCATCATTTTGTTACGCATGTTGATTTTTTAATAAATTCATATTTAAACAAAACTGTATTTTATAACTTTATTTATTAATCTAATATAATATTTCTATTATTGTCAAAATTATAATAAAATAACGATATTTGTTCTAATAAAATAGTCAGAAACGTCAAATAAATTAACTTACGTTGTGACAGATAAAACGTCAAGCATTTATTTATTTTTGGTTCAATTCCATGGCTGTCGATATTTTTAACGTAATTTTTGGCATTTTCATATTTAAATTCCGTCGTTATAAAGCATATAAAGGTAATTCTGTTTATTGATATAAATGCAGAATTTTATGCCCTAAAACTTTTATTTGGCGTGTTTTTGCTTAAAATAATTAAGCGAGCAGGAAATTGCAAAAAAACTGATTTCCCATGTTAATCTCCTATGTAAACCTTTAAGGGCCGCTTGTACAATCACAGTCACAGTTTAAACTATGGTTATTGCAAAACCATGGTAAAGCGCAAACATCTTGTTGTGCATCAACGGTTTGCTGTTTATGCTTACTTTCAACCACTGCACTTTCGTTAAATGCTCGTGATCGGCCCTTTAAACTATAGGTAAACTTAGTTTAACTTTAAACTGTCGATAATTTAAGCTGCAGTTTAAATGTAATTGTACAACCGGCCCTAAGATAGACACACATATACTTTATAATTTATAGTATGACTAGCAAATACTTGTTTATTCGCCTTCAAAAGCGGGCGCAATTTGGCTTTTATTGCCCGAGGGCCTATAAAGTTGCCAGGCAACAGCTATTCAAACAAATCAAAATTGTAGTTTATGGATGAATGTTAAACAACGCATCAAATTCAATAAATCACATTTTTTGAACATCACCACTCGCAAAACTTTCGTATTCTTTTTCGTATACTTCTTTTGACTTATGTGGGATCAACTTGCCTTGTGCAGCTTTAGATTCATCTGATATATCTTTGGAGAAACCGATATGTCATTTTAATTTGACACTAAATTAAAATTGTTCATAATAAAAAACATAGCAACACCAACAAATTATGTAGAAACCACAGCATATTGAAAATTCACAACGCCAGCACAACGATAACGAACATACAAATATACCTATTGAATCCTTGAATTCGAGAATCAAAATAAAATAAAACGTTGTATGTACCACAGGTATAATCAAGATTGTAGCACTCGGAAAAATTAAAGCTCGACGCATAGCGGAAAGCTTTAAATATTCCCTCGTGCTACAATCTTTTAATTATGCCCTTAATACATAAATAACTATTATAGATGTGTGGTTTCTTTTCACAAGTTTTCCGTATAATTTGTTTTGAAGGGAAAATGACCTTTATGTGTATTCCGTTACAGAAGATTAGAAGTACTCATTTAAATCCTGGAGTAAGATACTACAGTATCTGCACCATAGAATAACAAGACAAGGCTGCATTTAAAATATTTCATCTTTTAGTAGTCATCTATCTATTTTAAGCAAGACATGCTAGTGTATTTCTCAGATATCCTAGTCCAGTATTAGAATGAGTACTTGCAAAAAATTTAATACCTCACTGAAACATGATATTGGTAACGTTTTTGTTGATCAAAATATTGGACAGACGACTATTTACCAAAAAATGGGCGATTCGAACTTTTGCCTCCAAATCGAATCAGCAGACTCAATCAAAGTGCTCGCTCAAGACAAAGTTAAAACGTCATCACGCAAATTAACAAGTCTAAAAATGATTGTTAGCAGAACTTTGATCAGAAATGATTTAAAATTTCGAAATAGAAAAAATGTAATCAAATAGACTGCGGTCCACAACTTGAGTGAATGGGGACTCATAAATTTGACGTCATCCGCGGCGGACCTCCCTCCACACAATTTAGAAAAGAACAACAAATTTTTAGAAAAGGTATACAATGACCGAGTCTATCAAATGCTCTCCCCTTCAGCACTTCGCCTCGTTGATCCCATCATTTGTTTGTTCAGCAAAGTTTGGTTATGTAATTTTGTGTAATGCCTGTTATTAATTATCTCTTGTACTAAAGTGTAGTGATCTTTGGAATTTGAAATATCACTAAAATCAAAGTTAACAAATAAATAATGAACACAAGATGATGTACCGGGGGCACGATTTGTGTTTAAAAACATTGAAGTCATTCCGTCGAACAGTTGAAAAGATGGTTAGGATGCCGGGGTTTGACGAAAAGTGGAAATAAACATGAATTAATTGAAAGGTATGCATTGAGTAGAACACATACTTCAATAATTATATGAAAATGTGTTTAGTCTGACATGTTCACGTTTCCTTTCAAAGAACAGTTGTGATCACCTGGTTGATCACATGATAGATAAATGTCAAACTGTAGAGCAAAATCTTGCTCACTGCATAACTACTTATTCAATACTTTTTAACTCGCTAGATGGCGTCCGAAAAGTTTGAATTGTATGTCCCTATTTCCAGATGCTGCGGAGCCAACGTTTTATGGAAAAGAAAGAGAGAGAGAGAGAGAGAGAGTATATGCCCCAAATGCTTCTCAACATAGGCGCCGACTTTTGTATTTTCGTGTGGGGGTAAAAGAGGGACAACAAAAAATTTACCAAATAAAAAATTTATTTCTTAAAATTGGAACATAAATACAGGCAGTCTCACAACTCGCGCCCCAGAGCGAATGAGGAAACACGAGACTGCACTCGGATGTGTAATTTCGAAGAAAAACAATCTAGCTTAAAAGATATTCGAGAAAAGACGTCTTAAAATTGACCAATCAGAGACCTACACCTTTAACGTGTGTTTGCCGTAATTTTACGTTACTAGGGTTTTATACAAATCAAATCTTCTTCAAAATGTGTGGGCGACTGTAGTTTTCGAAAAATGTCAGTGTCAAATTAAATTTGACAAGGTGAATAAAAAAAGGCAAATTCTTACTATGTATTCAGCCGCTGATTACTTAGAAATGATTATAATTTTCGGAGAATGTGGACGTAACGCCAGAGAGGCAGCACGAGTCTATTCGGAATGTTTTCCGGATAGAAATCTTGTGGATCATAAAGTGATATTGAGAGCCATCGCAAGGACGCATGAGACCGGTCAAGTTATGCCAGATCAAATGACAATAATATTTTCGTTTAACACATTTTACACGGCTGCTACAACACGTTGCACTGTACGAAATAAATGATTATCTCGGATGACACCTTCGCTAACCTAAATTTGTTGACAGTGAAAAGTCAACTCTAAAGTGTCAAAATTACAGTAAGTCAAACAAATTCTGTAACTCTCTATACCTTGTTCCATTTAAGCCATTCAGTATTGCGGAGCATAGGGAATAGTTTTGACATCTCTGATTGGTTGAAATTAGAAACAAGAGACAAATTTACCCAATGTAATTTCGGCTACTTCAGATTTGCGTTGTTGCCAGTGCCATCTACTGAATGGCTTAAATGGAACAGAGTATAGTAGTATTTTTAAAACCTAGCAACCAGTTTTATTTTGTAATAATATTATCACACCTCAAGATATCCTTCCGGGATTGGTGGATTAAAAAGTCCTGTAACTCCGTTATGCAAGCAGCCGCAAATTATTTTCTTCTATTTGTTGGCAACCTATTGTCGGCAAGTGTCAGTTTCGTCTGGGGCGCGAGTTATAAGACATTCTGTATAATTGTACAAAAGATGCGAATTTATCGTATGACTGAAAATATCTACTTAATTTTTAAAAAATCTGGACCATTTTTAAATTTTCGGAGAAACTCAACATAAGACAGATAGAACATAAATTTCACTTGTATGTATGTTGAAAATATATACAGAGTGATCAAAAATGCCGCTTCATATAATTTTGATATTTGCCGCTTAGATAGTATGACAACATTACTATTTCCATGAGCGTACCTTTCGAATTTGGAAGCAGTCATAAGAATAATCCCAAGAACCGTGTTCTTTATAATCACCCGAATGAAAATATGCTTCAGGAGGAGATCTGTCATGCTCTTCATTAAAAATATAACAATGAAATGAAATTAAGGATTTTTCAGGAATGTATCCGAAATAAATATTAAATGAATCAAAGTACGGCAATGATATTAATTATATATCATGATCCTGTCATCATCTGTCATATGTGGAATATAGTTTTGATGAATATGGAATATAATTTTGACATTAATTTGGAACAAGTGATCACGTGACCTTCAACCATTTTTGATTACTCTCTATAAAATTAATTTCACAGGAGTCTACAAAATTTACCGTAATTTTCAGTAAAATCTGATAATTTTATTATTAATTTCAGACAATACTGCATTTTAATTCTGGCAACACTGGTGGCAGTACTATTTGTTAGTCCGCACGCGTTACTTACACAGTACTTTAGTTAATACAATATAACAAGTTGAAAATTTTATGAAATAAATGATAGATATTGTTACTTTGTATAAGTAATTGAAGTATTAAAAATATTTCAAAATGAGTATACTTTTTGTATGTACTAAAAATAATTTGTGTGTAGGGGCAGAACCCCTTAAGTTTTTTTCCCTGTGGGAGCAGAGTCCCCTCAGATTTTTCCGTGTGGGGGCTCAAGCCCCGAAGCCATCAAGTAATCGGCGCCTGTCCGCGAATAAATTTTCACTTCACTGAAAACGCTATTCGGGCTAGTGTTATTTTATTTGGTTATTGTTTGTGAACAGTAAGTCTTTGTTTTATTATTTCTATTTTACGTGTTCATTCACTACTTCAATACATAGGTATTGACCAAAATCAGATTTTTTGAAGACTATTTTCCAGTTTAAATCTGTTTCATCCTTAACTTGTTTTACACATTCCTTTTTAATGACTGAAAGTTTCCTGATTTTTTCTTCATTTATTCTATTTTCTACTTAAAATTCCTTGAAGAATTATTGGAATTTAAAAATTTAAATAATTCTCTTTATGAGAGGTGAAGATTATTTTCCAAGAACATTGCCATATTTATCTGCAAATAAACAAATTTTGAAACGTCCATGCACAATATTGAAATAAAAACATTGAAACTTAATCTTCAAACTTATCAGTAAGTAAAATAAAACCTGCCTAAATATTTTAATAATAGAATAAAACACTCTTGAAAACTGTGTTTTTAACATGTAAACAAGTACGTTTGAAAATGACAGTACAACAGTCATCCGACATCTTGGTTGATAACAGCGCCGCCACCGGTGATTTTATTCACGAATTGATTGAAGACTTTTCTTAACAGAAAAGTATACAATAACGGCAGGGTATATAAAACGAACAACAGTTAGTCAAGAATATTTCTGACGATTTGGAAAGTAAATTTAACATCGTCCAGAGACAAATTGGACAAGGTATTAAAAACTGCGTCGCATTGAAGATAATGGTCACCTATCAGTGTTGTAAAATTAGATTTCTTATATCCTTAATTTATAAGAACAACCTCTTATCTCAACGTTTCATTTAAAAAAATATTTCTATTTGATGAAGAGGTCAAAACTTTTTCTCAAAACTTTTGTTGCATACGTTATTGTAAATATGAATATGCGTGAGGACGATATGAATCGCTTTGTCGATTAGTATTAACTGTAACAGACCAATACATCACAGTGGAGACCAGGAGACTGGGGAGGTGTTTTAAGTTGTTTCGGTATGTTATGTAACAGCCATAATAATATTTATTTATTTATCTGATATTACCCAACGGACTTGAAAAGTCCCAAAGATAAGAAGTGAAGTACATAATTACGTTTAAATATAGAGAAATATTTATATATTTTAAATTTAATGAATTTGCTATAAAAAGTGAATATTAAGTACAATGGACCTTTTCAATTTAACGGCTATTTCTTTCTATCGCTGCAAATAGTAAGAAAATTGCGCGAACAACTGCCAGTTGGGTTGTCAAACGAAACGTCAAAACTATTGCAGTCATTAAAATACCTGTAGTCTCAGTGAAAATTTGCATCGTTAGACAAACGCCACAGATCTCAGTTATTCTTACTATGCGCAGATCTCCATTGCGCATATCTTCTACCTTTTTAAATTGAAAAGGTCCATTATCTTAAAAATAACAATTATTTTTGAAGAATTCATTTTCTATTCGGCTTTTAAACCTGTAATCTATATAGCTACTACATGATCTAATGAAACCAACCTTTACGTTTAAATTTCGTTAGATACCATAATTTTTTATTATATACAGCGTGACTCTTTGAAATGACCGTCTTCGATATATCCCTTGTCGTTACAAACAGGGCATAAATTTATTAACAGAATTTATTCGTCTACTCAAGGAGTAAAACAAAATTATTTTAACATATACCGGGTGTTACATTACGGCTCGGCGGAAATTGTTTATCTTTTTTTTAAATGGAACACCCTATATATTTTCATATATTTTGAATTGTATTTTATTCACCTATAGGGCGCGAGCAGACACGTGACTCGAGCAACCTTGACTTACTTGGGATCAGCTGATTTGTGTGCGCATGTCATTTTGACAAGAACATTGTCAATTTGACAAGATCAATGTTTTGACTTATTTTGATTTTGAATTGCTAAAATGTTAATATTTTACAATTTTTAGGCAGTAAAACACATGTAATTAAAAATAATAACATTTTAGCAGTTAAAAATCAAAATAAGTCAAAACATTGGTCTTGTCAACATGACATTGTTCTTGTCAAAACGACATGCGCACACAAATCAGCTGATTCTAAGTACGTCAAGGTCCCCCGAGTCACGTGTCTGCTCGCGCCCTATACGCGATTCAAGTTGAGCGGACTCTATCTGGTGACATCGCACTAATTATGTGACGTCACAACGAGTATAATTTCTTACACTCCGTAAGAAGTAACGTTAGAATTTTAGACGAGATTTTAAAAATTCAGCAAGTATTAAAATTTATATTTATTGGTGATGATTGTGAACACTTCCTATGTTTGATTATACAATAAAATTCGCGGGTATTCATAGTATGTTGAGACATTGTATATTTTTAGAGATATAAGGTTAAGTATAATGTTTGTAGTTGCTTGTTAATTTAATGACATAAATTTACTATAAATAAGTTAAAAACAACATGAATTCAATATTAGATCGTTTAAGGATTAATTATATATTTGTAAATATTGTAGAAATATGGAATTTTCACCAAAACCAACGAAATCAAGTGTACTGTAGTGTTCCGAAATGTCATTCCTAAAAATCGAGAAATCCCAGCCTTTGTTTTCACATATTTCCAAAACGTTAAATTTATAAATAAATATGGCATCGAAGAAATGATTGAGACACAAAGCATGGTAGATTAAACTATTAATTGGAAAACGAGTTACAAATTCAATGTTTGTTCCTTACATTTTTGTAACAAAGATTAGGCATATGTTGGTAGCTCTAAAACAATATAAATATATTCAATTATTTTATTATGTATTTATATTTAGGTTAATATATACCTATTTATATTTAGGTTTTATATTTATATTTAGGTTAGTTTCCCGCCTTACACAAACAAGATGCTTTTTATTGCTAGTGAGCCAGAATTTATCAATTTTCCAGTAATTTCATGCGGTTATTTATGTACGCCGCTGATTTTTGGGTATAATCCAAAGAGAAGTGTTTAATTATTGTCATTTGATTGTGTTTTACCATATGCTAGCATATGTCCAGAATTCAATACTTCATCATCCTCACAAAAATTTCTGCTGCACGCAGAAGCATTTAAATAATTAAACACATCCTTTATTAACAGTCTCAATACTAATAAACTATTAATTCATTAAATATATGTATTAAAACAGCAATACACACACAAACTTTAATGCAGAAGTGAACGACAATTTGAAAACATACTCGTTGTGACGTCACGTCACGTGTTAAAAGTTGCGGGAAAAATTAATTTGAATTGCCTATACGCACATATATATTTTTTAAATTTTCCTCGGCGTTATCAAGTTATTCCGTTTTTTCTCTAAAAATGATCTAATACACGCATTGCTTTATAAAGGCACACTAAAATTCTTTTAATAGTAAAAATTGAGAATTTTTTTTTCTGTACAACTATAACTATGTTCTCATACAATTTAAAAAAATATATAATTATACAGCCTGTTCAATAAAGCGAATCAAATTTACTCAATTTCAAATGACTATATTTCGTCATTTTCAAATAGAACACCCTATATTTTATTATTTAGTTGGGTTTCTTTTTAATCTTACCTTTCTATGTTATTAAGGGTATCCTACGCCTAAAACCAATAATTTCGGTGTTATTCACCATTTTTGTCTAAATTTATTTAAATTAAACCTAGTATACTATGGAAATTGTGTTTTTATTATGAAACAATTGCAATAATGGACAGCAGTTTGCATTAGCCAACAAATAGGTTTATTATTAATATTTGAGCGATTAGGTTTGATAGTTCTTCTTGCGAAATATTAATATGAATAAATTATGTGTGTGTCCATTAGGCTTGTTTCTAATCCTACGTTGGGTTTCTCCGTTTGTCCTTCTAACAGGTTCATGAAGTGCTTTTACCATTCTTTGATTTATATTTCTTCGTCTATTTTTATTTTGTTCTTCCTGTTTCTATTTATATAAAACACTTTCATTTTACAACATAAATATCTATTATCGTTGTTGATATCAACCCAACTATTATCACACATTTTAATACTCAAAATTAACTATCAATGTCAAATAAAGAAAACAAAATTCCTTAGTAACGAATATAAATAAGGTGATAATTTTTAGTTTTTTATTATCAGAAGTAATATCACAAGACCTCCTGATTTTATCGATAAATTTTTATTTTGCACGAATTTTTTTGCTTAGCAACAAACACGAAAGGAAACTGCATGGTAAATCCCGACTCCGAAGGAGGAGGGGTTTTACCTAATGTCAATTTGCTTGAGTGATTTTGCTTAAAAGCAAAAAGAATGAGTGTTTAAAAATAAAAGTTTATCTGAGAAAATCAGAGAGGTCGTGTGGTATTTGGTGAGATAAATTCCAAAGACAACGCAAAATGAAACAATTTAATTATTAATATTTTATTTTTAAACTTGAAATATTAATTGTCACACTGACAGTTATAAACAATAACAACAGTTTATTTACTTGGTAGCGGAAATTTATCGGGGTAACGGAGTTTTATCAGTATAATACTGTTCCCATTGGTTGAATTTTCAAGTGTTTTGCATCATGATTGGTTAAAAACTTGTCGCTGGAATTTATCGCTGTGATAGATATGTAACTAGGGAGATTCTGAATGTTGATTGGCGGAAAATAAGTCACGTGACTTATGAATTATATAGTCACGTTGACAACCATGTCAAAATTAGCTGAGTGGAAGTCGTAAACATCTGCTAGGAAGTATTAATTTAAATTTTTGGCATCAAGGTGGGTTATAAATGTCATTTTTGAGACCTAAAATGAACTCAATATAATATAATAAATTACTTCAAATATCAAAAAGTCAAAAACATGTCACATACCAATCACATAGTTGCACATGTTTACTTCCCCTCAGCTGATTTTGACAGGGTTGTCAACGTGACGTGCACGTACTCTATTCTCCATGCTATTGGGATTTTCAAATAAGAAAACGCTAACTAGCGGCAAATATTAGAACTGCAAACGGTGGTACACATTTGACATTTACATGAAACTACAACTATATGACTACAAAAACTCTATTATACGTACTAGAATTATAAATAAAAAATACTAATAAATGAGAAAATAATACGAAAAGTAAAGAAATACAATTGACAGAAATGCTACGTTGACACACGTCAACAAAAAGTGTACCAGTGTTTAATGCGATCATCGCCATCTCTTGATACTTGAAAATCCCAATACGACGTGCTTTATATGTTTCAATTTGTTATTATTTTACATTTTTATTTTGTTTACAGTGTGTTAATTAAAAAACTGGCTATAGGGCGCGAGCAGACAAGTGACTCGAGCATCCTTGACGTACTAGGAATCAGCTGATTTGTGTGCGCTTGTCATTTTGACAAGAATAATGTCATTTTGACAAGACCAATGTTATGACATATTTTAATATTGAACTGTTGAGAAGTTATTATTTTTAATTTCATGTGTTTTACTGCCTGAAAATTGTATATTCATAACATATTAGCAGTTCAAAATCAAAATAAGTCAAAACATTGGTCTTGTCAAAGTGACACCGTTCTTGTCAAAATGACATGCGCACAGAAATCAGCTGATTCCAAGTACGTCAAGGACGCCCGAGTCACGTGTCTGCTCGCGCCCTATAGGGCGACGTACTTGGAATCAACTGATTTGTGTGTGCATGTCATTTTGACAACAACAACAATAACATTTAAAGGTATTTTTCGAAGAAAAACTATTTTAAGCTTCTAGTAAAGTGCCATTTCCGGTTATCCGATTTTCACCAAAATCTAATGGGGTCTTTCCATTACAGAAGAAGTTCGAAATACAAGGTTACAATATTTTATTTTTACAAATACTTTTCAAATCTATAATATTTGATTTTGATATGCACATCTTTAGGGGACTAAAACAAAGTTTGTTACATGGAACAATTGAAAAACACCATTAAAAATGATAATTTAAATATTTTCATTGATAATTTCTTTATTCATTTCTCAAAATTTATAAAATCTTGTGCTTCAATTAATTTTAATATTTTTATATGGACGTCATAATAGGCAATGACATATTTATAACAAATTTAAGAAATGTTTAGTGATATGTATTTTAAAAATGTTTATAAATTTAATAATTATTATATTTTTGCTGTTTGAAACAAATGAATGTAAAAATAAAAAAAATATATATTTTCGCCTCTATCTAGTGACCTATAGATTATTTCTCAAATAACGAAACACCATTAAAATGGCCTCATAATAGGGCAACTATTTTTTTTTCTTAAATAAGATATGGTTTAATTTAGATTATCAAGAAATATAAAGAATTTGAGCGAATTCTGCAGTTAAATATTATATTAAAAATTATAAAATTAAGTAATAAAATAAATAATATTACAACATTGCAATCTTTGCAAATATTGTACATTCTTGCATACAATCATTACAATCGTCTTACAATCCCATGATTGTACAATCTTTTGTACAAAATTGAAGGAGTGATTCACCCCTCGGATTCTAGGAACTTTAAAATGAGGTTATTTACCAAAATTTCGATATGCGATTTTTAGCACGATCCCTATACCTCCCTTACCAAGGGTAGCGGGAGGTAATACAGTATAAGGTACCACTGCTGTCGAATGTTATTTTCAAATTTCGTATAACTATCTTTCTCTAAATGCGTTAGTAAGACAAAGATGAAGCTATTAGACATACGTATCGAACATAGAATGTAGGAAACCATAAGTAAGACAGAGATAAATATACAATTACTTGTTATTTTGTGGTTCAGAAATCAATGACGTGGAGGGTCCAGTGAGAAAAATTGGTGTATAGTTTAAAAACATTTCTATTTAAAATTGTGAAGAACCTAGAAACATAAAATAAATAACAGTTTTATATGCAACTTTTAATAGGGTATTCTCTCATATGTTTTTTTATTTTTTTGTCCTTAAAGAACAGTTATATCTAAGAGTATCTGTGAAAACCCGAGTAAAAAATTCCTTTTAATAAGCGAGATATTAATTTTTAAAATTTGATTTTCTTGTGTCACGTGATAGTGACGTACTAGCTGTACAGTACCAGCGGTGTGCTATCAGTGGTTCATGCGGCGTCTTATCACATTCGAACATGGAGTAGGGATTTCAACTGGTCTCCCATTGGACGGGCATCTAGTACATCAGCAAAATTTAAATGCTTTATATCTTTTGTAACAATCAATTTATATTATGATTTTTTGTTTTTTTCCCTGTCGTTTACCTATCAACACTAATATTTTTAATAAATTTTTAATATTAGTAACCCTTAGAGAATACCCTATTCTGTACAACAATCTCTCTCTCTACAATCTTTGGCGTAAAATGAATAGGAGAGCAGAAAATTGTGTAAAACAAAATTTTTGTTAAATCCCTATGTGCATCCCTATCCGTCACCGTCCCTGTACCATATGAAACTAATTTATTTATGTCTCGAAATGTGTTTACATAGCAGGGAGTTCGCCTTTGGAAGACCGTATTGTAGGAGGAACTACTGCAAAAAATGGACAATTTCCTTACCAAGTGTCCATAAGACTTACCACGGATGGAACCCACCATTGCGGCGGGTGTATCATAAGCAACACGTTCATTTTGACCGCTGCTAATTGCACCCTTGGGTAAGAATATTTCAACTAGGCAGAAATAGTGGCTGGTACCACAAGCCTTGTTTTGAAAATGCCAAATTTCAATATTTAATTTCATCCTTATGTTAAAGAACGAATTTTTTCAAAATATTTATTTGAATACAAACTATGGTCTGCTTAAAAATAATATTTTGAAAAGGATAGTTCTTTAACAAAAGGGTGAAATTAAATATTGCAATTTGGCATGTTGAAAACTGAAGCATGTCGCGCAGTCGACAACCACGCCAACGAACAGACGAGTTTTCCCAGACTCACCCTGTATAGTTTGTTTCAAGATATTTGCAAACGTACGAACGTACCTGCCTAGACTTACGCAGCGGATGGCTTCTTAAATGGGCTTGATGGGTAACATGACAGAGTTGTAACAAAATATTTGAAATTCAGCACACGAAATATTTGTGTGGAATCTAAAGAAATACAGAACAAAGAATATGATATTACACTAAATTTTCACAAATTATAAATAAAAACAGGTATATTAATTAGCGGGATTTTGAGAAAATACGACTATATTGTTTTCTCAAATTATGCTACTCCTCCCCTGATGCATGGGATCGTAAATACCATGCTGTTTTGCGGTGTACCGTGTCATTACGAAGGCAGGTAGATTTGCAAATATATTGAAACACACCATAACATTTTTTGCACGATCGACACACAAAATTTAAAAACATAAGATTTGAAAATTATTTTGACATATTAAAAATATTTAGTTGTCATTCTGAAAGTAAACTATGATCGTTGTTTTTCTTTACTTACCATCTTGCTTCCTGAACGGCACTAAACGATAAGTGATTCCAGTGGCGCCGACTTTTTATATTTCTGTCAAGTGCTCGAAACCTAAAAAAAAGAAGTATTCTAGGTATACAATGGCGGCTCGTGCACCAAAACTTTGGTGATGCAAGGTGTCCAGGGAATTTTTTTTCCATTCAAGGTCAAATACCTTATAATTGAAAGTTATATATTTTTAAGGGATGTGAAGCTGCATATTTGTCCCCTTTCATGTATAAAAATAAATTGCCAGATCTCAGAACATTTTAGAAAAGAGAATATATTTAACTAATTATTGACTTATCTGGATAAACTGTCTAAGCACAACACAATGTGCGACTATTATACATAAGTTACATTACAATAAACGTGCTGGACAGGTATGTTTATTTTCGATTTTCTAATGCAATATGCACTTATGTATTCTGTATCGTACCTATCATGTTCATCTTTACAGCCTGTTAAAATGTGTAGCCAGTAGAAACAAATGTATTATCATTTAAATTTTTTATTCACTGTCTACCTATTATTATTAGTATTGAAAAATTTAAACAGGATGTTAAAATTAACATTGCGATTACAGATTACACCCCAAAAATCCAATCTGGCTTGCTAAAATATACAGTAGATGTCGTGAACCATTCTTGTCGAGCACTCGGGCACGCGTCTACAAGCTCATGCGCGCACAGCAAAGGATCCTGTCCACGCAAATATATAATGTTCTGGACATTTCCTGTGTGCCTTTTAGCGGTATATAGATATAGTTTAATAGGTATATTCGTATATATCGTTCTCTATCGTGTGCTCCTGTCGGGTGCGGAGCACCCACATAGTCGGCGCCACTGAGTGATTCACATTACTTACCGATCAATAATTTGTAAATAAAACTTACTGCCTTGGAAACCCTATCGGTAAACATTTAAAAAAACCGACCGTGCAAAAATATATTTTCCCATTTAAAATAAAAAAGTCTATTCTGTATTTTCAGAATCACTGGTTGATTTTTTTTCTTCTGGTTATTACATTATATTAATCTGGTAAAATAGAAATTGCATGCCAATTTAACCTTCTTTGTAGCTTTTATAGTTCTTGAGGTTTATTTTATTCATAAATACAGAATTTATTTTCTTTCCAGACAACCTTTGAAAGACATCTACGCCGTAGTTGGAACAAATAGGCTGAGTTCTGGAGGCGTTGTTTACACCTTTTCTAATGGTGGATATCATAAAAATTATGATCCAAATAACCTCTTGAACGATATTGCTCTCCTCAAAACTATTACCAACATTACTTTTAACGATTATGTTCAACCAATTCCACTTGAAACTTTTGAAATACCCGCGGGTGTAGATATGACTATGAGTGGATGGGGTTTAACCGATTATCCAGGAGATACACCTGATAGGTAAGCGGAAAATAATACGATTCAATATAGGGCGCGAGCAGACACGTGACTCGAGCAACCTTGGCGTGTTTAGAAACAGCTGATATGTATACGCCTGTCATTTTGACAAGAACAATGTCACTTTGACAGGACCAATATTTTGACTAATTTTAATTTTTAACTGGTAAAATATTACTATTTTTAAGTTTGTGTTTTACTGCCCGAAATTTGTAAAATATTAACAATTTAACAGTTCAAAGTCAAAATAAGTCAAAGCATTGGTTTCATCAAATTGACATTGGTCTTTTCAAAATGACACACGCACACACATCAGCTGATTCTAAACACGGTTACTCGAGTCACGTGTCTGCTCGCGCCCTATTGGGATTTTCAAGTATCAAGAGATGGCGCTGGTCACATTAAACACTGGTACACTTTTTGTTGACGTGTATCAACGTAGCATTTCTGTCAATTGTATTTCTTTAGTTTTCGTATTATTTTCTTATTTATTAGTATGTTTTATTTATAATTCAAGTACGTATAATAGAGTTTTTGTAGTCATATAGTTGTAGTTTCATGTAAATGTCAAATGTGTACCACTGTTTGCAGTTATAATATTTGCCGTTAGTTAGCGTTTTCTTATTTGAAAATCCCAATATCAAATGGGGACGTATACAATTCAAACTATTCGGACGCCATCTAGTGAGTAAAAAAGTATTTAATAAGTAGTTATGTAGTGAGCAAGATTTAGCTCTACAGTTTGACTTTGACATTTATCATGTGACCAACCATGTGATCTCAACAACTGTTCTTTGTGGTTCTTTGAAAGGAAAAGTAAACATGTCAGACTAAACACATTTTTATATAATTATTTAAGTATATGATCTACTCAGTGCATACCTTTTAAATAATTCGTGTTTATTTCCACTTCTCCGGCATGCTAACCATATTTTTAACTGTAAGACGGAACGGTTATCAATGTTTTTAAACACAAATCGTGCCCCCGGTACATCATATTAAACTCATTATTTATTACTTTAGTACAACAGATAATTAATAACAGGCACTACACACAATAACATAACCAAACTTTGCTGAATAACAAACAAACAGACCATTTCAGAAAGTCAAAGCGCATGCGCCAAGTGTTAGACTGCGACAAAAAGTTAGTGCCGATTGCCGTATACCCGTCCTTGTTTATATGACAGTTCTGTCAATTTTACAGTTTTGATTTTCTTTTGTTTTTTCGTTTTTCAAATAATTATGACGGACGCGGGTACTAATGTTCTGGTCCACAAAATATTGCCATTTGAAATGTTTTGTCTGATTTAGCAAATAAAAAGTTAGGTTAGGTATAGTAATATAATTTTTATAATTGATTGAAGAATGGACTTCATTTTTTCACATAGTAAAATAAGTTTTTATTTGTAAAATAAGAATTGAAATCATATTTTATATTCAAATTCATATTAACAACTTTGTGTAGGTTTAAAATTTAAAAGAGAATACTGGGGTCGCGAATAAATTTGAAATGCCGCCATTTAACGGCACTAACTTTTTAGTTCAAAAAGTAAATGTAGTGGTCGCTCAAATTTCTGAAATGGTCTATTGTTTGATATCAACGAGGCTAAGAGCTGAAGGGGAAAGCATTTGATCGACTCGGCCGTGGTATATCACCTCGCTCTTTCTTAAAATTTGTTGTCCTTTTCTAAATTGTGTGGAGGAGAGGGAGTTCCGCCGCCGGCTGCCGATCCGCCGCGGGTTACGTCAAAAGTCTTCATTGAAGAGCAAGTTTCACATTTTTCAAAAAGTATTTTAAATGAAGTTTACGCAGTATTTTTCATAGTAGCAAAAAAATGTTATTTTCGTAAATAATGGACCTTTTCAATTTAACGGCTATCTCTTTGTATCGCTACAAATAGTAAGTAAAATGGCGCAAACAACTGCCGGTTTGGCTGTCAAACCGTTAAACGAAACGTTAAAAATATTGCAGTGATTAAAATACCTGTATACTCGGTAAAAATTTACATCCGTAGACATTTTAGCTTCAATAAAAGCTTTTGTAACTTCTTTTGGGATGTTTTTTAAAGTTAAACGTCAAAGATCTCAATTGTTGTTACTATGCGCAGATCCTCATTGCGCATATCTTCTACCTCTTTAAATTGAAAAGGTCTATTAAATAAAAAGATTGGCGCAAGAAATAATCATGAAAAATACCACAGCATACAGCACGTCATTCAGAGTCAATAGGAAAACAGTTTATCCATCACCTATACGTTATTTTTATACAAATAAAATTAGGCAATAGTTGAGCTGTATGAACTTTGACGTTACATCTGTTTCAAATCACGTGACGTTTTCAAAATATTACACAAATTTCAATAATTAATTGTAAAATATCTAATGGATATTTTGTGATATTTTCAAATTTGAAGCAATTTACTGTAGTTTGTAAAACAATAGCGGCTAGATATCCATATCGCATGAAGTTCATGACGCCGTAGGCGGAGTGCTCAATTATCCGAAGGCGATACAACTCGAGTTGTACATAATACTTTTTTTACGACTAGCGAAAAGAATAATCTGAAATTATTTTAAAATCTAAAGGGTAACACTGACTTGTCAAACGTGACATTTCTTACTGTGGTTTTAAATTTTATATGTGTACTTTGATCTAGTATACAGTTTCGTGTTTCAAAACAAATAAATAAATGCCAAAAATTTTACATTTTTTTTTTTTGAATATGTACTTACAACTTATCTAATCTATTAACTCATAATATTCTGCTAAATGTTATTAAATTATTCAAATCTTTTTTTATACTAATAATATTTCCGTCTAAATGACAACATTGAAATGTCAAACGTGACATTTTGTACCGTTATTTATCTATAAATCTTGTAATAATGGACTTTTTCAATTTAAAGAGATAGAAGATATGCGCAATGGGGATCTGCGCATAGTAAGATCAACTGAGATCTATGACGTTTGTTTCTAAAAACTTTAGACGTAAAATGTGAGAATATCTCAGATAACTTTAAAAAATCTTATCGAAATAAGTTACAAAAGCTTTTGTTGAAGTTAAAATGTCTAACGATGCAAATTTTCACTGAGAACACAGATATTTTAATGACTGCAATATTTTTGACGTTTCGTTTGACACTTTGACAGCCCAACTGGCAGTTGTTCGCGCCATTTTCTTACTATTTGCAGCGATAGAAAGAGATAGCCGTGGGGCGAACTAATGATTTAAGAGAAAATGTTAAATTCAAAAAGTAATCAAGAATAAGGGGCTAATAAAACAGTAGTAACAAACAACAATAACAAATTGTGGCATGCACTGTTACCAAAATTATCAAATTTTCATTGAAATTATGTTAATATTTAAATTTTTTAAAAATAAGGCGTATTAGAATAAATATAGAAAACAAAGAAAATAAATAGTATTTTTTTAAACACTATCATAAAAGTACATTTTAATTAAATATACAATTATTTTAAAATCGAGCATAATGTTTTAACGCATTTTTAATTTATTCAAAATAATTGTAGTTCTTTTTTTCACAAATGGTTGGCATTACTGAATTTGAAAATTTATACGTTTACATGACATGTATTGTCGATGTGGTTCTATGTCGTTCGTATGACAGTAAATTTTATAGGTTCTGTTTATATTGAATAAAAAACCTACTTGGTGGCACACCAAGTAGGGCACCTACAACGAATTTTCAATACCATAACCTGAAACTATATTAAGTTTTACAATGATATACAATTATTATTTGTCTAATAAATCAATTAACGTGATTGCAAAAATTTGCATCGCAATGGACCTTTCCAATTTAAGGGCTATCTCTTTCTATCGCTGCAAATAGTAAGAAAATGGCGCGAACAACTGCCAGTTGGGCTGTCAAACGAAGCGTCAAAAATATTGCAGTCATTAAAATACCTGTATTCTCAGTGAAAATTTGCATCGTTCGACATTTTACCTTCAATAAAAGCTTTTGTAACTTATTTCGATAAGATTTTTTAAAGTTATCCGAGATATTCTCACATTTTATGTCTAAATGTTTTAGAATCAAACGTTATAGATCTCAGTTGTTCTTACTATGCGCAGATCCCCATTGCGCATATCTTCTATCTCTTTAAATTGGAAAGGTCCATTGTGCAAACTCATTATATTTTTTAAAATTGAATTAGTATGCCATGTAAACCTAGAAATTTTATGTCATTATTTAGTTACAAACTTTGATGACGTGACTCCTCTGCATAAATATTTTTATTATAGTGATATGCAATGACCAACTTTCAGTAATAGTTTAGCGTTTGAATTTATGTACTTTTCGTATTGGTCATTGGAAAAGGTCCATTAATATACAGTTGCTTAGCTTGGATCAGGCTTGGATTGAGATTTGTGATTCGTGGATTTGAAATCCATACTAGGCATGAGTGTAACTAGAAAATTTTTCTAGGGGGGGGGGGGGCAGGCCCTTTGAATTCGAAATGCAAAGTAAATATGACATCCCATTTTGTCGTATGTACGCATTAAAAAATGTGTTATGAAAATCATTGTCCCAGAATATCCCAAAAAATTATTGAATATCCCATTAAATTCTAGAATATTCTATAAATTTTTGGCAATTTTAAATAAGTATATAAAGGATGGGTGAGCTCAGTTTAGTTCTAAATAGTGACACAAACAGATAGAACTTTTTGGAACTTTAAGAAAAATTCTAGAACGTTAAAGAACTTTACGGATAAAGAAATTCCAAAACGTTCTGGAATTTTATGGAAAATTCCAGAACTCTCGAAGTTCTGAACTTTCCGAAACATTCTAGGACTCTCTGGAACTTTATGAAAATCTTCTTAAACTTTTATGTACATTTTAGATTATTTTGGAACATGTAAAAAACTTTTCGAACTCTCCGAAATATTAAAGTATACCTAGAATGTGTGGAATGTTTTGAAATTATCTACGTGAAAACTTCTAGGCATCGCTGGTTACTTTAGCTAGCGATTAAATACAGTGAATTTAAGAATAATGTGGTTAGGGTGTAAAGTACAAAACGCTTATTTTATTGTTAAAAAAAGCATAATTTGTGGAATAATTATCGCTCAATCAGAATTTTTCAAATCGAATAATTACTAAATTATTTACTACTTACTTAAATTCCTGTCGATTAATCAATTTATATCATACCATTCACAAAATTATATCAATAATTAAAATATAAAATAATTACACTAACATGTAATGGAGGGCCGGGACCCCCCTGGTCCCCCCCTAGTTACGCCTATGATCCTAGGATGGATGTGAAATTATATCCGTTCAGTTAACTACAGTTGCCTACATATCCATGTTGCAGATTGAAGAAAAAATATATTTTTTAAGTAGGGGTAGAAAAAAGATTATTTTTTTTAAATTTAATACTTAAAAAGAACGCATATACTAGTACTCGTATATTAAAGAACGAATAACACAATTGTCATTTTATTTTGTGAGAAGGCAGAGTGGGTAACATCGTGCAGGCCCATTATTTATTATCCGAGCAGTCGTAGAAAATAATTTAAACATAAACTCTCGCATAAACTTTAATTTTAGAGTTGAACAAACTATAAAATATTTGTTTCTTTTGTAGCTTGCAATACGCCAATTTGTACTCCCTGAGCCCAAGTCAATGCGCTCAAAGTATGTATCCCAACATAATTACCACCAATCAGCTCTGCACCTATATAAGACCCGGCCAAGGCGCTTGTCTAGGAGACGCCGGTGGGCCTCTTGTCTACGGTGGAAAAGTCTGCGGAATTGTTTCGTGGGGCAGACCCTGTGCTCAAGGGTATCCGGACGTTTCAACAAAAGTTTCGGCCTATAATAGCTGGATAATGGATACCATGGCCAAGATAAAAGAAGATGTAAATGATAGAGATATGAACCCAGCAAGTTCCAAATGGATTGCAATATTGTAAATGTACTTCTATAGTGTATTTTGTAGTAGAAACATGTGTTTAATAAAAGATTGTTATAATTTTTAAAATAAAAATCTGGTGTGGACAACACAATACCTCCTGCCATTAACCACCCGAGTCACAAAAAATATTAAGCGAATCCTTATTTTTGGATTAGCGAATTTTACTAATTTTGGCAGTTTATTTCTTAAAATATTGTAACATGGGAAGCCCGCCGTCGCCGCGACTGTAAGCGAGCGTCTATTTATAGCGGTGACGTAATCGCGCTAGTAGCCGGCCGATGTAAACAGACTGGTCACGACGTGTTTAATTACTTCCGGTGGCCTGAACCTTTTGTGTTCATTGTTATTACGTGTTCGAATATTCTAGACTGTTCTAGAAAATAATGGCAGCTGTATATAAGGGACGTAGCTATGCTCGAGAGTTAGTTGAGTTGAGTGCCTGATCACACAACATCAGTTGTGTGATCGGGGGTTGACTTACATAGACACTTACATTAGTACACATAGTTAGTTAGTTACATGGAGAGACATAGAGATGTTCATATAGAGGGTTAGTGAGTTTAAGAAGCACAGCAGTATCGTGGAAGTTACTGGTATATTGGGATAGCTGTGGGTGTGAATAATCGGTAGTGTTGACGAGTATTAGGAAGCTATAGTGTACGAGGACAGTAACGGCGAGTCTGGAAGTTACTAGTATATTGGGATAGCTGTGAAAGTGAATACTCGGCAGTGTGGACGAGTATTGTGAAGCTAGGTATACAAGGACAGTAACAGCGAGTTGGAGTGGATACTCGGCATTGGTGTTGAAGAATTGTGGCATACGGACAGTCAGTGATACTGAGGGTGTGGAAGATAGACAGAGAGTTAAATAAATAGACAGACAGTGAGGTGAAAGGTGTGACTTCTGTCCGAGCAGTTGAATATACAGACGCTGTTGAGTCAGTTGAGTATATAGACGCTGTGGAGGTCGGTAGGCGGACAGTTGAACATGATATAAGTATATAGTGATATAAATATCGCGTAAACAGTCTACAAGAATCTGCAACAGACCGGCAATATAAGATTGGAACGCGTACCTAGTGAAATAAATAATTTCTAATATTGTGGAAATAAATAGTAGTGTTAATTGGTTAAATAAATAGTGTTAGTATTATATAGTTAATTATAGTTTGAATCTTAATTAGTTTTTAATAATTGTTTAATATAATTAATAGTAACTTTCTTTTAATATTTGGTTTACACTTAATTTTAATTAATAATAATTGTCATATTTGCCCTTCACCCAGATAAATAAAAACGTTACAATACATTCTAATCTAATCTAATGAACTACCTTTTTTCATAATAAAATGTAGATTAAATTTTAAATACCGGGATAGAATAGAATTCACTAATCCAATAATGAGAATTAGCTTAAACTTTTTTGCGAATCGTCAATTTTTATTAATTTAAATACATACCTATATATTTACTTATGCTAGAAATTGTTTTGATTACCTTTCCTATTGTTCTATTTACTTTTTCTTTTTAAAACGTTACTAATATTATTTCGAAATGATTAGTTCTTTGATAGTGACATTTATCTGTCAGTTACATTCATTTGAATAACTGCTAAGGAGTATTGTTTGTTTAAAGCGTAGGATCTGGAATTTAAATTATAGATAATTTTATAGCTTTATCCATAATATATGTACAAAAAGTATTAATGCAAATTCGTAGAAAATTTAATAATCTTTAATTTTTATAATAAAGTTAATCTCGAAAAAATAACGTTTAAAGGTATTTTTGAACGAAAAACTATTTTGAGCTTCCAGTAAAGTGCCATATCCTGTTATCCAATTTACACCAAAATCTAATGGGCTCTTTGCATAACAGAAAAAGTTCGAAATACAAGATTTCAAAATTTTCTGAGTAGTAGTATTTGAGTTAGAGTGGAGGATCCACACACACATACACACAGACATCATCGTGAAAATGTTAAAATTGGATTTTAGGGACCTTAAAACGTGGTCATTTACCAAAATCTCGATATGCGATTTTTAGCACGATCCCTATACCTCCCTTAGCAAGGGTAGCGGGAGGTAAAAAGTTATTATAACTACAGAGTGTCCCATTTAAGGTACGAATGCATTGGGATCTCGAGAACCGTAAGAGTTACAAGGTTGGTTAAATTAGACAAAAGTTGCCCCATTAGGAGACCATTTTAACGGTATTTTATTATTTGCGAAAAAATGCATAGGTCACTAGATATAGGCGAAAATGTAAATTTTGCAGTTTTTTATTTTTGCAAATAACTTCGAAGTGTGAAATTATCCTGGATTTTGGTTTGCACATCTTTAGGGCACTTTTTTATGTTCTTTCGACTGGCGATGCTCAATTTTTTTTAACAATGTTGGTTTTCGAGGATTGATGTCAAAGTTTTTATTTTTATATGGACGCCATATTGGAAAGTTACGCCATTGAAAAGAGAATTTTTTTAGCTTTACAATGATATAAAATAGTAATAATTTATTTTTATAATTAACAGAGAAATTAACAAAAAATGTTCACCTACCGGATTCTAAAGAAGGATCATTTGCAAGAAGAAATATAACCTCAGTCGCTAACTTGAAAAATTAGAGGCCGGATCGCAAATACAATCAAAAAATACATGTATAATCTGTGAAATGGATTGGGAATACACAAATTTACAAACCGATAATGCTGGAATATGGAACTAAAAACTGAATTAAATGTTATTTCAATATATTTATTTATTTATTTGTTGACTATATTACAAAAAAAGTTTATAGTACGTCAGTATACAAGATAAAATAACTCATATAAATCAAACAGAAAAAATTGCATATATATCATGTCATTATTCTAGACAAAATTTACTAGTCAAAAATTCATTTAAACTGTAAAAGCAATGTTTTACAAGAAATATTTTAATTGTATTTTTGAATTTTTTATGTTCCATTCGCTTTACATAGTCTGGTAGTTTATATTATATAGGTCAAAATTTAAGCTATGTTTTACTGATTTCTGTAGTTTATAACGGGGCTTTTGCAATAATGTAGCAGATCTTGTATTGTAAGAGTGAATATCTCCATTCGTCAACAGATTATGTTTTGAATTATGAATTTCAAGTAAAGAATAAAAAACAAATAAACAAGGTAAAGGCATTATTTTTAATTCGATAAATGCTTGGCGACAACTATCTCTGTTTCCTAGTCCAGATAAAATTCTGATTGCCGTCTTTTGCAATCTAAAAATTTTAATTGAATGTGAAGAATTTCCCCACAGTAAAATTCCGTAGGAAATCACCGAGTGAAACAATGAAAAGTACACGGTTTACAAAGTGACATTATCGACTCTAAATTTTAATCGTCTCAATAAAAATAAAACACTAGATAATTTTTTACTTATATATGTTACATGAGATAACCCATTTAGTGAGGGTTCAATAAGCAATCCAAGAACTGAAACAGCGGAATCTTTATTCAACTTATATCATTAAAGATAATCATCTGTTGAGTTTTTTCTTTATTTAAAAGTAAATTATTAGCGGAAAACCATTTTTCAGCTTTTGGAATATTAGCATCTCTAACTCTCAATAATGATTTATAATCATTAGCACTATTAATAAGTGTGGTATCGTCAGTGAAAAGGACACTACTGCATTTATATAAATTAGAAAAAATAAAGGGCCTAAAATAGAGCCCTGAGGTACACCATACTCTATACCATTACACTTGGATGATGTCCCTTCAATAATAACAATTTGTTCTCGATTGTGCAAGTAAGAACTTAATAAATTCAACGGTGTCCCGTCTATACCATAGTGTTTAAGTTTCGTTAATAGTATTTGGTGGGATACACAATCAAATGCTTTAGAAAGGTCGCATATAGTAATTGCCGTATGTTTTCCTTTATAGGTATACAATCTGCTATAAGTACGAGTAGTAGTAAGGTGTATGTTAAGTAAAATGGATACTTATATAATATATTGTATATTCACAAATAGGTATACATTTTAATATTTATCAAACAAAATATACATTCTCTTATAAAAATAACGATGCATCTACGGTGAGCAGATCTAGTAAGCATCTATCTCTACCACAAAAAACAATAAATACGTAGGTATTTCATCACCTTTTTTTCCTATATAATTGAATATTTTCTGAACTAGTTTTTCATACAAACGAGAAGTAATTCCAATTCACTGCAAATTTGAATGAAGATTAGCTTTTATGATTAGTTCTGTCGTAATTTATTTATATAATATTTAGTGTAGAATTGTATTAATAAAAATGTCATGGTTTTACATACTTCAATTTGCTAAAACAAAAATTGATATAGTTTACATTTGTTGAATAAATTCTATCTCTTTCTGTATCACACAAAAACGAAACAAGTATTTTCATCTGCCACTTTTTATAAAATTAAAAAAAAATATTTTGAACATTTTTTTCATTTCTACGAGGTGACTCAAAAGTTGTCTACCTACCTACATAGCCATGAAATACGAGTGATTGTAATTATTTATTTCCAAGTTACTATGAAATTATGATGTAAGCATTTACGACAAAACGAAGGAAAACATCAAAAAGGTTGAAGATTTGATTTTAATAGACCAAATGATGAAAGTTTTAGTGATTGCAAATGGTGTGGAAATGTCAGAATCAGGGATGGCAGCGTATAAAATAAAATGTATAAAAGAGTATAATATGTACTTATAATACTGTATAATATGTGGGAGTATTGGCGAAAAAACTGAACTATAGGTGGCAGGCCGGACGGTAGCAAGATGGCGGAGGAATAAGGAGAGTGATCTCATTTCTTATTGCTGGCAATATGCATTTCAAAGTGCAAAGTATTTAATATAGAGAAAATTAACATAAAGTTAGGTGATATTTTTGAATACATTGCTTCTGAACGTCCTATAAAGGCAGGCGAAGCAGTTTTTAAGGCAGGACATGTATTGCTTTGTGTAATAAATGATTATGGATCAGGTACAATACTGGGATCTTGTTTAAAAATCAGTCATTTGAGTGAAGATTTTCATATGATTGAAATTTTATTAAATGAGAATATAAATTACTGGAAAGCAAAATTTAGTTGTAGAGCAGGATTGGGAGGCAAATGCAAACATTGTTGCATATAAATAGGTTAGTAAAAATCAAAACTATATTTATTATTTTTCAACAAAAGTTATCATTATTATTATGCTATTAATTTATTTGTATATGGATTTGTGTATTACAGAGCAGAAGAAATAGAAAAATTAAGTTGTACTAATTTGGAACAAGTGAGGGGAAAACTTGTTAAAAAGATGATAAACAGTATAGTTTGACTATAAAATTAGAAGAATTTTGCCATCCTGTTTTAAAAAAGGAAAAAATATAACCGATCGGAGATGTCAAAACTATATGGGAAGAAAATTTCAAGATCATATTTTGTCACTTGGGATATAGTGTAAACCTACACTTTTTGACTTGTAAGTACTGCATTGTCCCATTGAGCAGTATCTATGGCATTTACTGATCATTATTTAAACCTGAAAATGTAATATACACCACATATCTCACTTTGTTCTACAACAAATGTAAATTAAACTTGTTTAAAATTACATACGTTTTGATGTATGCTATCAACGCTTCCTTATTCCTCTAGTTCACATATCTGTCGCCAGACGTCACCCACTTTGAATTTTTTCGCCAATAAAACTATATGTATTATACATTTTATTGGCGACTAAAACTACCGATGGCGGCGCTAGTGTTGTAGCATACACGTGCTCTGAAAATGGTATTGTATTATAAGATCGCATAAAGAAACATTGCATAACCAACATTCGTTTTGAAGTATACTAACAAATTCATTTTAACTTTATATAAATAGTGTTAGTAATAATTTTGTGTGCGTGCTTAAATTATAATTACATTACAAAATAATGACTCTTGGTCAGGCAACATGTGTCAATACACACTGTGTTACAATTTGTAATATTTTAACAATTATACATCATGTTAATTACTTGGATTCTGTAATCTGCAAATCTTAAGGTAGGCTAATTGTTGACTATTGTATATAATTTTATTAGTTTGACAAACAACTATTTATTGTAGAATATGTAAAATGTAAGCTGAAGATGAAATCAGATGATTTCGAAATATAATAAAATAATTTCATCGCGACTTTTGACGGGTCAGATATGCTTTTTATTTAATTATCCCTCAAAATAATATAATAAATCTAAATTTATTTTCTTAATTATTTCCAGATGACATGCGAAGAAAGATATTTTAGACTTATTTCTAAGGAAATGTTTACTTACTTGGAGACAACAAATTCTTCTCGAAGTTTTGTAGAAGGGGAAGAATGGGCCCGTCCAACTTTTTTTGAATTTTTTATATGTTACGAAGAATTTAAAAATAGAAATTCTGTATTTTTTATTTTCTTGAAATTATGCTTTATAACGCCTAAAATGATTGTTAAAGTTTTGGCGCGAAAGTTGTGACGTTAGCGTCATTCCGTCATAAGTAGAGAGAACCGACATACGTTGCCATTAATATGGTAATATACAATAAATGTTGCAAAAATAAAAATACGTATCCATTACAAATTGTGATCAAAAATCTTTAAAGCTAATGGTATTAAAGTAAGCCCCAGATAGTTATCATATCATTTCAAAATATATATTTGTTTCAATTACTTACATGAATAGGTATACTCCTATAGTAGTGAGTAGTATTAAATGTTAATTTATGTAAAATTTCGATAGTACATATTATACATAAATAAAAATCAGGTAAGTAAAATTAATAATTTTTGTTCGTTTTCACAATCAGGTTAATTACTCGCTTTAATTAATGTGACTTAAAGACTTTCTTTAATATAATATTGAAGGTTATCATACTCACCAAGTGCCAATATAATAATTAAAATAGTATTTAATCTATTTTCAATTTATAATTAAATACAACAATGTCAGTATTGATTACAATAATCAAAGGATAGGTTATAATAAAAAGTAATCCAACATTTACATTCCTATTTACTAATTGATTACAACAATGACAAATATTGAGATTACAAAAATTAAAATATAAATTTATTTAATAAATAAATTTTCTTTTGTTCTTAAAAATGGTTGCATATATTAAATATGTGTGTGTAGAGTATGTGTAAAGCCAATCGAAAAGTTATGAGCAAAATATGCATGGTCCATCTATAGTGACATTTTCACAGGGTAACTGGATGATTGTAATGATGCTGACGTCACAACATGGCGACCATTTTACGCTAAAAACTTTAATTACGTTATTATAGATATAAATACAAAATATATAGCAATTTTTATTTCGTTTTCTTTTATTTATATTCAAGATTCATATGGGACATGTAATTTCTAAAAAGCCGAAGACTTGGACGGGCCCATTGTTGAATCGTGGGTTGTTACTTTTATGTGGCGTTAATGAACACAGTGCTACAGACTAAAAAAATTTGGTTTATGTTTAAAACAAGTGCTCTAACGTCACTTCCTCATGAGATCATAAGAACTTTAAATTTATTTACAAAATGCTCTTGTATAGCTGGCCATAGTGGCCAGTACAAACATATTACAGCTGTCTTAATATTTTATACAAGATAGTAAAATAGTACCATATATTATTCAAGTTAAGAAAATTAAAATGAAACTAAAGTCAAAGATCTTTCAAATTGTTTTAATTACATATGTAAGAAATATATATATTGCATGGTACATCTAAAGTGAAAAATGTATTATTTTACTCATGAATTGGTCAGGAAATAATACAATACTTTTCATTTTTGTTATCCTCTTAAGATTCGTCACTTGTTTTCCAGTTCGTATTTTCCTAAACCAGAAATCTCTTTTGTCGATAGACTCCATTTTACCAAATTTATTTTGGATGTCACTCTTTCTCTCACTAATTTTTGGGACAGATAATTTCTTACTACCCCGAGAATGACAGCCATAAACGCAGCAATTGACATTGATAATACTTTTTCGTTCTTTGCTCATATTGCAAAGTAATTTACATGTACTTTAAAACAAAAAGACAAACAAGAAACCGGCAAGGAATCCAATGCACTATATATATTTACTGTATAGTTGAATAACAGAATACCATTTTCAATAGTTGCAAATATCGTCCACGTGAGGGATTCACGTTAATTTTAGTCGCCAATACAATATACGTAGTGTACATACGTGATATACATTTTATACAGTTAATTTATTATACATACGTATATTACTGTATAAAAATAAAATATACGTGTATGAAATGATATAATAATAATAATCAACACCAAATATTTCTATACTGTTCAAAAGGTTTAATACGGTTTATACAGTATGAAGTGTATAATACTCGGTATAATACATATGTATTATACAAGTATAATGGCTTATAAGAACGTATCATACTTTGTGTACGTTTTATACAGGACTTTTAAACATGTAATGTATAAAAACTTTTATACATGTATTTAGCCATCCCTGGTCAGAATAACCAACTAAATTAAATATTACTTTTTTCTACTCAAAATGGTAGACAAAATTGCACTTTAACCTCAAGGGTAGATAAAGTAGCATTTTAACAGCACGGATAGATAATAGTTATTTGTATATCAAGGCCGCGAAATCACTCTTTAGCGTACCGAGAGAAAAATTGTCGCCGAGGCCGCTTGCGGCCGAGGCAAGACAATCTTGAGGGCGCTAAAGGATTTCGCAGTCAAGGTGTACACAATATTTTTTGTGCAATCGTAAAAATATGTAATTACAAATTTTATTAATTTTAAACAGTTCCAATGTAAATAGAAAGTTAGCTTTCAAGGTGGCTATGGGATTAACATTTGATAAACAAAACCATGCAATTCTCAAGTGTCAAAGTGATTGTTTACCTAATTTCGCAGCCGCTACAATGAGACCCTTAGCGCAAAGCTTAGCGCAGATGGCAGCACATGGACAAGCTCCTAAGTACGTATTACAAGATACAAACTTTTGTACGAATGAAGAAAAAGAAAACATATATTATTGAGTGTAATCATGACTTTTATATTTGTGGCACAATATACAAACGCCGTAACTATATAATAGGTGCAATCGTGCAATAACACAAACTTGACAAATATGTTAAATTACAATTAATCATGTCTTCATACATGAGTTGGAGAGTTTGTAAATTAAAAAAGGAATTAATTCGAAGAGGTGTCAAAATATCGGGGCGAAAAACCGAATTAATAGAAAGGTTACATGAAATTTAATTTAGTTATTAGCCGTTTTAACATTGTATTTAATTATAGACTAATAGCTTACAACAGGAATGATAATTTTGGAAACATTCCTATAAATGAAGAGCCAAGACCAAAAATTACAAACTCCACTTATTTTGACTTATAAAGATTTACATGGTGGTGTCAGTCTAAATATATCCATAAATAGACAAACTATTTATACATATCTTACCATGTATAATCATTCAATCACAAAGAAATCTGAAATGCTTTTTGATAACAGATTTGTGAAATTTATTAAATGTTCATGTTCTTCCGATGGAGTTTTTTTTAAAAGTGCATGTCGTGCTGCTATGAAATCCATAATTTATACTGTAAATTCCATTGCAATGTAAAACAATACATTGGTGCATTTTTGTATATTATTTTCTGTGGTTATGTTTGAATATGTAACTCAAAGACAAATAATCTACTAACGTGATGTAACTCGTTTGACGTTTCCGAAAGTCGTTTGAAGGTTGAAGCAACTACTCATGTGGCTCCTCTATCGGGAGAAATATTCTGCTAAGGGTCTCATAACAACTGTCGCGAAATTGAATTTCGCGGCCTGTATTGCGGTTGCGAAATGCTTATTTCGCGTCCGGTTGCACAAAAAATACTTTAATTAAATAGTGGAAGACCTCATTTCCTCGTTCACGGCTAGGTAGATAACTATCGTTTTCTTGCGGATAAAATTATATTTTCCGGACTTAATATGTACAAACTATTAACCCATATACCTTTAGTAAAGTAGAAAATTTTAAAGGAATTACTTGCCACACTTTAAATTCACATTTTGCTAATGCAGTTTGTAACAGAAAACTATTTTTCTAAAACAAAAAATGATATTAATATACGTTCAATGATTTGTCGTATAAATATTACAAGTATAGCTATTTTTGGGTCGTAATAAGTAATATTTACTAATCCGATGGAAACTGATGCATTTTTCATCTAAAATAATTAAGAGCTATATCTGTTTCTGTACATAGGTAGAATTTAACAATTGAAGCATTTAAATTCAAATAGATCTAAGTGTATTTCTTTTCTTTAGTATTAAATATAAATAAATCATTAATTATTAATGTGGAGTACGATGATCGACTGGTAGCAGTATGGAAAATTGGGAAATGATCGGACACGCAGTCTAATATAAATAATTTATTTCCTGGCCTACGTTTCGACTGTACTACAGTCTTCCTCAGGGCTCTGGTGGATGATATTGTCCATGATGTTATGTGGGGGTGGGGGAACTAAGTATGTAAACTGTCCTAGTTTGATGTAAATGTAAAACTATTTTCCATTAATTATTAAATTATTCAGGTGAAAAATGGAAAATTATTAAAAAACAAACGATAAAATCAATTAAAGATCATCATTTGTTTATTTAGAATTTACATCTATTAATTAAATTCTTAACCAATTATTTTCATGTTAAATTCTATTAGAGCCCTTCAACTACTAGGATCATTTTATGAGCCCCTTTGTCTAGTTAAACTTTACTTATTAACATTTTTTTGTATCTTTCAAAATAAACGAACTATTCTTGGTGCCGTATTTATGCCGATCACCCTGTATAGATTGTTAACTTCAAAACCTGGACCGATAGGGCCAAGAGTAATTTATGGCATGTCCACAATGATGTATAAATGTAGTGGTTATCCAACCCCACATCATATAACTTGACAACGTGACACATAAAAGTATTCCCTACTGAGATACATTAGCGGTTAAAGTTGGTAGAGCGTTACTCCGGTAAAGTAATGGTCCGTGCTTCAAATCCCGGTGGCTGACATGAACTTTTCACTTTCACAATTTATTTCCAGTCATACAATCTCTAGTAAACGAAAAGCGCCAAAAACAGTACGTTTGTAGGGCTTCCTAACGACGTGTTTCGTTTCCAATGCGTTTATTGGCGATGCTAGACTAGTGCTCGCTATCTAGCGGCAAAATTTAAAACTACAATACAGGGTTTTATAGTTATTATTAAAAGTTACAGTTGCAACTTTGACTTAAAACATTAATAATTTGTACTCTTTAACAATGTCAAACAATCTTTCAAAATAAATGCGTAGGCTTCCACAGTCTGAGTCATGAGAAATATTCGTTTTCCGGGAATGGACTGTGTCATATTTTGAGTCAGAGCTCAACGTTTCGCCCGCAGTCGTATGGGGGATCTTCAGGAGCAAGGGGGATAGTACTGTCTTAAACAAGGTTACCCGACGTGTCAACCACGCTAGAGGCCGAGTTTAAGCAACAAGAGGGGGAGACTCAGTTTACAAGGTTACCCGACGTGTAAACCACGCTGGAGGCCAAATAAACCAAGTGACGAAGGAAGGCCGAGAAGACAGTTATATACTAATCTAAAGATACGGTAGATGAGCAAAGCTAATGAGGACCAATGGGAATCGAGTTCGTAATGGTAGATTGGGCGTGTCTCCGAGAATTACCGGTTTCCACATGTGGCTCAAGAAATAGCCATCATCCCGATTGATGTTATTAGGATGTTTCCATATTTCTAAAGTTTCCCTGTATTTACATCTGCAAAACTCAGGGACAGGAGCTAAAATGCGGGAATTTTCAAATAAGATGTTATGTCCTGTGTTGTGTTGGTGTTCTGCGACCGCAGATGTTAATACCATACCATTGCGCAGACAGCGTATGTGTTCTGACAATCTAGTGTGAACACTCCTTCCTGTTTCACCTATGTATACTGTGCCGCAAGAACAAGGAATGCTATAAACACCGAGTGACGACAAGGGTTCGCGTTTGTCTTTAGTTTGGGGAGTATTTCTGAGATTTTTTGTGGAGGTTTAAAAAAGATCTTAATATTGTTTTTATTAAGAATTCTACCTATTTAATCCGAGAATCCTTTAATGTAAGGGATAGATGCAAATGTTTCGAACGAGGTATCCACGGGTTTTTTGGGTAAAGGGTTTAATTGTCTATGAATTACATTATTGATTAATTTTTCGTCATAGTTGTTCTGGATTAAACTATGTCTTATGTGGTCAACCTCCTGCTGTAGGATATAAGGTTCAGAGATTTTGATGGCACGGTGTACGAGAGCGTTGACTACTGAGAGTTTCTGCGAGGGATGGTGGTGAGAATTAAAATTGAGATACCTATCAGTGTGGGTGGGTTTTCTATAAACAGCGTGCCCTAACTGTCCGTTGGGTTTACGATTAACCAGAACATCAAGGAAGGGGAGAGTTCTGTTATTTTCTACCTCCATGGTGAATTGAATATCCGGGTGTATGCTGTTTAAGTGTTCGTGGAACAAAGTGAGCATTTCCGGACCATGTGGCCAAATGACAAACGTATCATCTACATAGCAAAACCATACCTTAGGTTTGAACGTAGATGATTCTAGTGCCTTTGTTTCAAAGTGTTCCATAAATAAATTTCGAGAAAAATGAGATAATTTAAAAATATTAGAAATAATTTTTAAACAAATATTATAGGTGGCTATGTGAAAATGAACAAAACTTTGATATGATTCTAATAATTGGTGAATCGACTGGAATCATAAGAAGAGCAAAAAGAATTTACCGGGAGCGGTTTCCTAGACATCGGCGACCGAGTTTAAGAACACAGAACGATTTTTACCCGATTTTGTTACTAAATTTGTTGTTTTAGTTTGCTAAGTTGTATAGCACTGTTTTGTTTATTTTCACATAGCCACCTATAATATTTGTTTAAAAATTATTTCTAATATTTCTAAATTATCTCATTTTTTCGAAATTTTTCAAATACATTAATAAAAAATAATACATCGTTGAAAAGAAAAAAATGGCGGTTTCTATTTTAATAAAATAATTATAGGTTGCCATTTGAAAAATAAAAGTTGATAGTCGTATCTTGTACACCTGACTTTATAAAAAATATGTACATCTGCCATCAAATAGTATATGTAAAATAATAAAACTTTTATATGAGCAATTTTTTTCTATTACTTATAATAAAAAAGTTAAAGGGGGGGGGGCGTCTTCCCAGACTCACCCTGTAGAACTTTTTCATATAATAATAGTTACAGCTTGACCGCCGAGCCGTAACAGACTATTTGCGCACCACAGCTCAAGGTCCGGCGGTCAACCTGTATTCATGGTACAAGCGAGTGAATAAAATGTCTATACTCTCAAGTGGCATGCAAATCTTTATAGACATGTACAGGTGTCTCATTTTCGATGTTTTTTTAATGTATCTCGGGTAATATTAAAGATAAAGCAAAACAGTTTGCACATTCCAGGGTCAACTTTTCGAGAAAAGTTCAATAGTCACCACATGGAATTTCGATCTCCTTCTGTTTCTGAGCTACAGGTAAAAACTCGTTTATCGCTCAGTTCAGAAATAAAGATCGAAAATTCCTGTGGTGACTGTTAAACTTTTCTCGAAAAGTTGACCCTGGATTGTGTAAATTGTTTTGCTCTATCGTTAATATTACACGAGATACCATAAAAAAAACATCGAAAATGAGACATCTGTACAGGGTGTCTCATTTTCGATGTTTTTTTAAGGTATCTCGGGTAATATTAACGATAGATCAAAACCGTTTGCACATTGCAGGATCAAGTTTTTGAGAAAAGTTTAATAGTCACCACAGGAATTTTCGATCTCCTTTTGTTTCTGAGCTACAGGCAAAAACTCGTTTTTCGCTCATTTTGGAAATATCGCATATCTTATTTATTACGATAGTTAGAGAAAAAATGATTTTACAAAAATTTTACCGTTTTTTAAATAGAGTAAAATGGCGTAATTAGATTTTTTGAAAACTTAATAATTCTCGAGATATGACACAAACTTATGATTTTTTAAATGGGAACCTATGTTGAAAATAGTCTCGTTTTTTTGCTTATTTTATAAGCTTTTCAGTGATATATAACAAGTCTACATTCTTTTGTTTTAAACATTAATAAAAGACGAATTATTAATTTATTGGGATGAAAATATTGGAAATTATTAAGAAACAAATGAAAAAATCTTTTACATGTCATCATTTGCATATTTATAATAGTATTTGTTTCAGTTTTACTCATTTTTTCAATTTATTTACTTCAAAGGCATATTAAACCGTTTTTTTCGGATTGTGTCAAAGCCAACTATAACGTACATAAATAGTAATTTAACTAACCTGAAAATAATTAGTTAAGAATAATTTTGAGAACACAATTAATAGATATAGAATCAAAATAAACAAATGATGATCTGTAATAAATTTTTTCATTTGTTTCTTAATAATTTCCAATATTTTCACCCCAATAAATTAATAATTCGTCTTTTATTAATGTTTAAAACAAAAGAATGTAGACTTGTTATATATCAATGAAAAGCTTATAAATTAAGCAAAAAGACGAGACTATTTTCTACATAGATTCCCATTTAAAAAATCATAAGTTTGTGTTATATTTCTAGAATTATGAAGTTTTCAAAAAATCTAATTACGCCATTTTATTCTATCTAAAAAATAGTAAAAAATTTGAAAAAACAATTTTTCTCTAACTATCATAATAAATAAGATATGATATATTTTCAAAATGAACGAAAAACGAGTTTTTGCCTGTAGCTCAGAAACAAAAGGAGATCGAAAATTCCTGTGGTGACTATTAAACTTTTCTGGAAAAGTTGACCCCGGAATGTGCAAACGGTTTTGATCTATCATTAATGTTACCCGAGATACCTTAAAAAAAAACATCGAAAATGAGACATCTGTACACCATAATTTAGGACAAAGGGAGTAAATTTTTTTGGCACTTAAATCTCCTTGAAGATAAATGCTTCAATAAATATATTATTACTTCTTCTTCAGCTTGAAAACTACGGTAGTATATTCTACAACTCTGTATGTTGAAGTAGATCAAAGCAATTCCACAATCTAACAGATTTTTATAACTTCCTAAATATAAAGCTGCAACAGTTAATGTAATATACATACAATTTGACAAGATTGCTAAAAGAAAATTGATAGCAAATACTTTTTTAACTTTTTCTGTTACTTCAATTAAATTCAAATACAACTCGGCCAGTTTTTGTAATGTTGCCACACTTTTGCCAATTTGTAAATTATCTAATTCTCTTACACATTTATCCAGAGTTTTAAATCTTAGATATAATATACATATCCAATCATAGGCAAAATCAAATATAACATAATTTATTTCGGCCGGCCATACTAGTATAATACACTCCAAGTAAAAGAAATACCAAGATTTATTAAATTTTATGAAATATAAAACCAGTGGAAAACTAAGAATTTCCATTATATGGACGTAGAAAATATATTTATACGAAATTGTTTTCCCTAAAATAGCAAACTCTTCGTCGATTTTTTCACACAATTTGAAACATTGAACATAGTCTTTTCGGTAATACATAAAAGTCAGGACATTAATTATACCAGTAAATGCCAAAGACTGTATTGCAAATACATAGGTATAATATACTGGTAGATCTGAAGCATCCAGTTCGTTAAAACGCAGCTTTTGGTGGTAGAATATCGTACAAAACATTGCTAAAACAAGGTTATATTTCAAAATTACATACTTTCTATGAGGTGCTCGGTTGTTATCGTTGACAGTCCAGCACCAAGCATATTTCATTTATTTTGAGAGATACAAAAAAAAATGTTAATAAGCAAAGTTAAACTAGGCAAATGGGTGCATAAGATGATCGTGGTAAAAATTTTGTATTATGTCCAGATTGAGTGGAAATGGTTCAACTTTAAATCGAGCATCTAGCATAGGGAATTGGTATTTTACATATACAGGTTGGTGAACGCGACACCGGAACATAAGACTTTAACATGTAAAATCATATTTTCGTAATTTCCTGCTTCCCTAATTATTTTAGCTAAAAAAGCTTCAAATTCTGCATCTGAATCAATTTTACATGCTTTGTAACGGCAGAAATTAGGTATGAAAATGTCGAAAATCACAACAAAATACCGATAGCCATGGAATTGAAACAAATGTTAGCGATTTATTTGTCAAGCTAGTTTAATTAATTTTTATTATTTGTAATTTCCGATAAAGTGAAAAATTATTTATTTAAATTAGTAGATAATTATTCACTTAGAACAGGTATAACAAATACTACGTAATAAAAATGGATTAGCCTAACCTGACACAAAATTTTTCTTACGAATTCAGATGCAGATACCTAAAATTATTAGGGAAGCAGGAAATTACGAAAATATGATTTTACATATTAAATTCCCATGTTCCGGTGTCGCGGCCACCACCCTGTATTTTTTCAGAATGTACATAAAATTAGCTTCACAACAATACCAAAATATCATAGTTTTATCCTTTTATCTCAAACATTTCAAAATGCCAAAGATTTATTTTCAAAATATGTATTAATAAAATTCCGTACTAAATAAATCAAAGCAAGCTAAGAAAACAATTTTTTCTTCAAGCGTATTATAATATTCTTATTATGCTACTGTACACACAATAAAAAAGATATTCGTTATCTTACTAGTACAAAAATGTTGTTATTGTTGTACTAGTAAAAAAATATTAGCTTCTTACTTCACTGCTCGTAGCGGCCGTCGCCACAGCAACAAAGATCATATTGAAAATTGTTATTTGACAGTTGTATCGTTTGTGTTTTGTAATGTACACACTCAGCTTTGGCTGAAATTGCAAATTTTACAAATAAAAAAATTCCAAAAAAATGCAAAAAAATTATTTTAAACACTTGAAGAAAAGGTAATATATGTCATTCGGAGTAGAACACCCTTTTTGTGTTTTACCCAGCTTGCCAGGCCTGAACTAGGGCCTCGGCCGCAATAGCTGGGATCAACACAAAAAGACCGCTTTCTACGCCTAATAACATAATATACTATTATTACCTTAACATAAAAGAATTTACTTACATACGTTTTGTAATGTGACAGTGACAATCAATTATTTGTTATAATAATTAAGGCTCAAATGCATTACACAAAAAAATGACGAAATCGTTAATATAGTTATAATATTTGAAGAATGACATATTGACCACAAAAGTTATTCTGTACAACTTTGCACTCTACAGTTTTAGCCGTAAAATGTACAGAAGAGCAGGAAATTGAATAAAACAAAAATCCTATGTTAAATCCCTATGTTCGCACCTGACCGTCAACTCAACAGCCTGTATATACGAGTATTTTTGCATATGTTAAAATAGATCAGTTTATGACTTCAATTATTAGCAAACTCAACTGTTTGAGAACAAAATTACTTTAATATCTACGACATAAAATATTTAAAAAAATATTACGGCCTAACGAATAACAATTAACACTTTTAGAAGTACATATTGTTTTCAATTTAGATGAAGTTTCATAATTTTCTTTTTTTAAATAATAGTGGAGGGGACAGTTCTAGAATATAAAGCGAATCGCACAAATAATATTTACCTATTAAGAGTCCAAAAGGCATTAACATAGACTTTCTGTTCTCCAAAGTCCATATACCATCTTTCTTTTTAACTAAAAAATTTGGTATACCGAGAAGTATTAGTATAGGAAAAATGTCATGGTGAAATCTGGCGAAAGATTTTGAGTAATACATTTTGAAACTTATGACATGAAAAATAATTTTTTTCTTTATATACCTACTCTGAAAATTATATTCATTATCATTATTTATTAAAAGATGAAATCAATATTTCGTGCGTTAATTCATTTTAAAGTCAAAAATAATTACGATATCCTTTGTTTCTCATCTAGAGAAAATATCTATAAATATCTTGTTCGATATTTATTAATATAGATTCATTACTAACCATTTTTATTATACATCATAATCCAGTATTTTATCTATTCCTGTTGAATTACAGATACATTATATATGTATTTGTTGCTTGATATGGTATGGAATTCATAATTTACTATTCATTATCTGGCAATCATAAAATTCTAGAAATAATATTTTGTAATTGGTTCAAAATTACATGACGCATGACGCTAATAAATAAACATTGTAACTATGGTGATATGAGGGTCACGCTAGAATTATTAAGAATAATAAGACACATGGTTTATATTTTTTAGAATTTTGTTTTAAATATGTTAAGTTCAAAATGATTTCCTTCTCCTTCAACAATACACAGTTCAAACATTTATTCTTCCTATGAAGTTTACATTCTTACGGTGTTTGATTCGTTTTACTTTTTAAACATATTCATATTTTGCAACTGTCGGCCATCTTAAATGAACGCATCGCCTCTATGGGACATTTCAGTCGCCAATATGTATAGGTGACGGCACGATCGAAAAGCGCCAACTACGAGGAATGCTCTGTATTTATGACTACATTTATTATTTATTTTTTCTTCTTTTTATGTCACTTCATTAACATATGTTTGTATTATCTTAATTGTACATACATACATAATCCAGGTCCTCTTGTACCCTAGGATGTCGAGGTTTCATTTTTCGAGTCTTTGGTTCTTTCTTCGTATACAAATTTCCGCCATTTTTTCCTATCCTTCGCCATTTCTTTCGCCGAGTCCCAGTTTTCTCCTGCATCAGCTAATATCTTCTTTAGCGAACTATTCCAGGTGGGTCGTGGTCTTCCTCTTCTTTTTTTCTCTACTGGTCTTGTTGACCAAATTTTTTTGACTTGTCTGTTATCGTTCATCCTTATTAAATGTCCGAACCAAGTCAGTTTCTTTTCTTCCATTAGTTGTTTTACTGGTTTAACCCCTGCTAGCTTCCTGATATCCTCATTTCTTCTCTTTTCCATTATATTAATTCTTAGTATTTTTCTTAAGTACCTCATTTCTACTGCTTGGAGTCTTTTATATTGTTTTTCAGTGAGCACCCAGTTTTCACTACTGTATAGAAGTACAGGTAGATAGATTGACTTAAATACTGAGATCTTAGTTTTAGTTGTTATTTCTTTATGGCTTAGAAACTTCTTTTGGAGGGCATAGTATATTCTATTAGCCGCTTGTATTCTGTTATTTAATTCGTCATCAGATATTTAAATGAGTTGACTTGTTCGACTTTCTCGTTTTCTAATGTTCCTTTAACTTGTGAAGCTTTGTTACTGATTACCATGCTTTTCGATTTATCTAGATTGATAACTAAGTTATGCGTGACAAGTGCTTCATGCCAGATTTTCAAGTTCTTTGTTAGATTCTTCTCGGAGTTTGCAAAAAGTATTATATCATCGGCAAAAGCGCAAGTTTGTAGATGGATTGGCTGTAGATTTCTGTAACCTACTACGAATTTTGACATTTTTGTTTCACATTCTTTGATGACTACATCTTAATTGTATAATAATTGTAATATTGTAAATGTCTGCTAATTAATTATTAATATGTGAAAGCTCATTATTGGGTAACCGCCATCTTCCCTTAATGTAAATAAATAAATAAATAGTTAGTAGCAGGCCATGGAAGCTCAATAGGGCGCGAGCAGGCACGTGACTCGAGTGTCCTTGACGTGCTTGAAATCAGCTGATTTGTGTGCGCTTGTCATTTTGACAAGAACAATGTCACTTTGACAAGACCAATGTTTTGACTTATTTTAATTTTGAACTGCTGAGAAGTTATTATTTTTAATTTCATGTGTTTTACTGCCTGAAAATTGTACATTAATAACATTTTAGTAGTTCAAAATCAAAATAAGTCAAAACATTGGTCTTGTCAAAGTGACATTGTTGTTGTCAAAATGACATGCGCACACAAATCAGCTGATTCCAAGTACGTCAAGGACGCCCGAGTCACGTATTGACTAGAAACAATTGTAAAAACTGAATGTCGCATTAGTTGACATTTGTTACAGTTCGGTAAGCTAAGTATTTTGCATTTTTAATTCAGTTGAATGAAATGAGCATTCCGCGAACTACCTTTAGAACTACGATTTTCTATGACTATAAAAGACAGGATACCAGCAAAACCATGAAAATTTGATAGCAGCTTTTGGCGATGCTGCCCCTTCATTAGCTGCTGTTAGTAATTGGTTCCGCGAATTTCGACGAGGGCGAGAGCTGCTAGAAGACGAAGCAAGACCTGCGGATGCTGCCTGTTCAGAAAATGTTGATCGTGTGGCAAGCTTGATTCAGTTCAATCGTAATATTACTTATAGGGATATTTAGGAGGAAGTGAAGATTGGATCATCGGCGGTGAATCGTTAACATTTGTTAATTTTTGTTTCAAATGCAGAATTTTATGCTCTACAACTTTTATTTTAAGGTTTTTTACTTAAAATAATTAGAGGAGCAGGAAATTACGAAAATATGGTTTTACACGTTAAATCCATATGTTCGAGTCACCACCCTGTAGGTACACAATCTGCTATAGTAGTATGGTATAGGTTAAATAAAATGGATACTTATACAATATATTGTATATTCGCAAATAGGTATACATATCAATAATTATCAAACAATATATATATTCTCTTATGAAAATAAGGATGCATCTACTGTGAGCAGATCTAGTAAGCATCTACATCTACCACAAAAAACAATAAATACGTAGGTATTTCATCACCTTTTTCTCCTATATAATTGAATATTTTCTGAACTAGATATTTCATACAAACGAGAAGTAATTCCAATCACTGCAAATTTGAATGAAGATGTGTATTAGCTTTTATAATTAGTTCTGTCGTATTTTATTTGTATAATATTTAGTGTAGAATTGTATTAATAAAAATGTCATGGTTTTACATACATCAATTTGCTGAAACAAAAATTGATATAGTTTTAATATGTTTAAGTAAATACTATCTCTTTCTGTATTATACAAAAGCGAAATAAGTATATTCATCTGCCACTTTTTAAAAAATATTGTGAACATTTTGTTTTCATTTCTACGAGGTGACTCAAAAAGTTGTCTACCTACGTACATAGCCATGAAAGTCGAGTGATTGTAATTATTCACTGCCAAGTTACTATGAAATTATGGTGTAAGCATTTACGATAAAACGAAAGAAAACAACAAAAAGGTTGAAGATTTGATTTTAATAGAACAAAGAATTTTTTCTACTGAAAACAGTAGACAAAAGCACTCTAACCTCAAGCGTAGATAAAGTAGCATTTTAACAGTAAGGATAGATAAAATACTTTAATTCTTATATAGATCTCCAATCACTTTCAATTTAGATGAAGTTTCGAATAAAAATAAAATAGTGAAAGACCTCATTTTTTTTCGTTCACGGCTAGGTAGATAATCCTCATATTCTTGCGTCTAAAATTATATTTTCCTGACTTAATATGTAGGTACTAATAAACTATTAATCGCCGTACCTTTAGTAAAGTAGAAAATTTTAAAGGAATTACTTGCCACACATTAAATTTACATTTTACTAATGCAGTTTGTAACAGAAAACTATTTTTCTAAAACAGAAAATGATATTAATACGTTCAATGATTTGTTGTATAAATATTACGAGTATAGCTATTTTTGGGTCGTAATAAGTAATATTTACTAATCCGATGGAAACTGATGCATTTTTCATCTAAAATAATTAAAAGCTATATCTGTTTCTGTACATAGATAGAATTTAACAATTGAAGCATTTAAATTCAAATAGATCTAAATGTATTTCTTTATTTTTGTATTAAATATAAATAAATCATTGATTATTAAATTATATAGAGGTGAAAAATGGAAAATTATTAAGAATCAAACGATAAAATCAATTAAAGATCATCATTTGTTTATTTAGAATCTACATCTATTAAATAAATTCTTAACCAATTATTTTCGTGTTAAATTCTATTAGAGCCTTTCAACTACTATGATCATCTTATGAGCCCCTTTGTCCAGTTAAACTTATTAACATTTTTTTTTCTATCTGTCAAAATGAACGAATTATTCTTGGTGCCAGATTTATGCCGATCACCCTATATAGATTGTTAACTCCAAAACCTGGACCGATAGGGCCACAATGATGTTTATGTCTCACTAAAGTATTATGAACTGTTTATTGCTAGGATACGGTGTATATAAACATATCTATAACAACCGGGGCATTATAGGAGAGCATAATAGTTCATTATGCCCTCATTATAATCCGATCATCGTTTATGGATTAGAAATAATATGAACGGTAGAACGGTATATAATGAAAATTATTTTCTTTTTTAATATAATTCATTACAATAATAATAAGGATTGATAACAACAATTTACATTAATTGATTACAACAATTAATATAATTAAAAAAACAGCTTTGAAAGCACGACGCAGAATTTATTTTTAATTTAATTATAATTAAAATTTAAACAGCAATTAACTTTAATCACACATGTAAATAGTAGGTAAGTACGTCGAACTGCAGACTGCAGCGTTTCGCATTGATTTTTGACGGATGACCAATTTTTTTTGGGACGATATTTATCCACGTTTGAATTCATTTTTGATATTTTTTACCGTCACATGTGACACATCCAAAGGAGTACAAACTCTCTAAAATGTAATAATATTCATAAATAAGTGCATAAGAAATAAAAATAAAGAACTGAGATCTGTGTGAAAACGAACCTCAAAATATAATACTTCCATCTTTTACAGAGGAGAATGGAGTAATTAAGGGAACATTTATGCGTTTCTCTTCCTCAACGTATTCAAAATAATTTCTTTACACCGTTTCGATAAAATATCTTCTGAAACATCGAATTCACCTATTATATAATCTCCAACTATATAGAACGTTGATGTTTTAAAAATAAATAAATGTTGACAATAAACAAAACAATTAAACAACATCCTTAGCAAAGCCAAAGCTTAAGCATTTTTGTAATCAAAATTATTATAAATGAAACCTTATTTGACATACTCTAGTGAGACAAAATCTTGTATGCACCACGAGCGTTACTAGATGATAATGCCCATCGGACGACATCTATCCCTCGGGCCAAAGGCCCTCGGGCTAGATCCTCGTCGCCCTCCTGGCATTATCATCATCGTAACGCCCTTTGTACATAAAATACTATTAAATGCAGTATGCTGTGGTTATCCTCCAATCCCACATCATACAACGTGACACATAAAAGTATTCTCCACTGAGAGATACATTTAACGGTTAAAGTTGAATATCATGTCAGCATTCGTGATAGATCGGCCATAGCTCAGTTGGTAGAGCGTTACTTCGGCAAAGTAATGGTCCCTGGCTCGAATCCCGGAGGATGACATGATCTTTTCACATGTTCAAAATTTATTTCCAGTCATGGACTTTTTACATCAAAAGAGACAGAAAGACAAAAATGACATATATGTAGTGCGCAGTAGGTTGTTTGCGCACAGAGAAAGCCAGTTACATTTCAAATAAAATTGCAAATGGCGGAAAGAAAAAACTCTGGCAAAACAATATACCTATTTATAGGTATATTGGCAAAACTTAACTTTATTAAATAAATTCACAGAATGCGTTTGTGATGAATATTTAAAATCAAGAGGAAGAGGAGATGGGAATCAGAAAATAGTTATTTGTATATCAAGGCCGCGAAATCACTCTTTAGTGTACCGAGAGAAAAATTGTCGCCGAGGCCGCTTGCGGCCGAGGCAAGACAATCTCGAGGGCGCTAAAGGATTTCGCGAACAAGGTGTACACAATATTTTTTGTGCAACCGTAAAAAATATGTAATTACAAATTTTATTAATTTTAAACAGTAAATAGAAAGTTAGCTTTCAAGGTGGCTATGGGATTAACATTTGATAAACAAAACCATGCAATTCTCAAGTGTCAAAGTGGTTGTTTACCTATTTTCGCGGCCGCTACCATGACAACGTCCGCGAAATTCATTTCGTGGCCGTTACCATAACAACGGTCGCGAAATTGAATTTCGCGGCCTGTATTGCGGCTGCGATATGCTTATTTCGCGTTCGGTTGCACAAAAAGTTGTTTTTTGTTCTACAAGATGCGAAATAAAACATAAAGGGACAGATAATTGCGTAGTTGCCAGTTTGATATTAGGAAAGTAATAAACAAGAATAAAATTGTTGTTTTTCCTTTAAATATATTTTTTTCATTATTAATTATTTCTTTATAATCAGATATATAATTATTTAAGTTTTTGTATTTAAATAATTTTTTATCGAAAATAAATGCATATTCTTTTAATCATTTGACTTGACAACATGGTGCCTCCTCATCTCTAGTTTTTAAGAATTTCACTACGTGGCGCATTGGAAAATGACGTCAGGGTGCAATAAAAATGTAAAAGGTCCATAGCATTTCTAGTAAACGAAAAGCGCCAAAAACACCGAAATAGAAAAAACTTATTTGATCAGGTTTACACTTCTCACTTATATACCATTTCTACAACAGGTACATAGAGCTTTTTCATATAATAGTTATTCATGGTACAAGTGACTAATGAAAGACATTTTATCCACAAGCGAAAAGTTTAGTTTCCGCGAGTGGATAAAATGTCTTTACTCTCAAGTGGCATGCAAATCTTTATAGACATGTACACCATAATTTGGGATAGATGGAGTAAATTTTTTTTGGCACTTAAAACTCCTTGAAGATAAATGCTTCAATAAATATATTATTACTTCTTCTTCAGCTTGAAAACTACGGTAGTATATTCTACAACACTGTATGTTGAAGAACAACAACGCCATACCACAATCTACTAGAAGATAGTTATAACTTCCTAAATATAAAACTGCAACAGTTAATGTAATATACACACAATTTACCAAGATTGCTATAAGAAAATTGATAGCAAATACTTTTTTAACTTTTTCTGTTACTTCAATTAAATCCAAATATAACTCGGTTAATTTTTGTAATGTTGCCACACTTTTGTTAATTTGTAAATTATCTAATTCTTTTACACATTTATCCAGAGTTTTAAATCTTAAAATTAATATACATATCCAATCATAAGCAGCATCCAATAAAGTATAACTTATTAAGCCTGGCCATATTAGTATAATACACTCCAAGTAAAAGTAATACCAAGATTTATTAAATTTTATGAAATATAAAAGTAGTGGAATATTAAGAGTTTCTATCATATTCTCGTAGAAAATATATTTAAACGAAATTGTTTTCCCTAAAATAGCAAACTCTTCGTCGATTTTTTCACACAATTTGAAACATTGAACATAGTCTTTTCGGTAATACAAAAAAGTCAGGGCATTAATTATACCAGTAAATGTCATAGACTGTATTGCAAATACATAGGTATAATATAAAGGTAGATCTGAAGTATCCAGTTCCTTAAAACGTATCTTTTGGTGATAGAATATCATACAAAATATTGCTAAAACAAGGTTATATTTCAAAATCACATTCTTTCTATGAGGTGATCGGTTGTTAAATTGTATACAGGTGATCAGTGAAAGTCCAGCGCTAAGCATATTTCATTTTCATTTGGTTTTAGGTAAAAAAGCTTCAAATTCTGCATCTGAATCAATTTTACATACTTTATAACGGCACAAATTAAGTATGAAAATGTCGAAAATCACAACAAAATACCGATAGCCATGGAATTGAACCAAATGTTAGCGATTTATGTCAAGCTAGGTTAATTAAATTTTATTATTTGTAATTTCCGTTAAAGTGAAAAATTATTTATTTAAATTAATAGATAATTGTTCACTTAGAACAGAACAGGTATCACAAATAATACCTAATAAACATAGATTAGCCTAACCTGACACAAAACGTCAAACATTTGTTCATTTATGTTTTAATTCCCTGGGTTATTGCTAGTTTTGGTGTGATTTTTATACCTAATTTCTGCCGTTACAAAGCATGTAAAATTAACTTTTCTTACTAATTCAGATGCAGAATTTTAACCTAAAATTATTAGGGAAGCAGGAAATTACGAAAATATGATTTTACATATTAAATTCCAATGTTCCGGTGTCAATACCAAAATATCATAGTTTTATCTCAACCATTTCAAAATGGCACAGATTTATTTTCAAAATATGTATTAATAAAATTCCGTACTAACTAAATCAAAGCAAGCTAAGAATACAATTTTTTCTTCAAGCGTAATAATCATGCATATGCTACTGTACACACAATATAAAAGATATTCATTGTCTTACTACTACAAAAATGTTGTTATTGTTGTACTAGTAAAAAAATATTAGCTTCTTAGTTAGTGCTCGTGGCGGCAGTCGCCACAGCAACAAAAATCATATTGAAAATTGTTTTTTAACAGTTGTATCGTTTGTGTTTTTTAATATACACAGCCAGCTTTGGCTGAAATTGCAAATTCTACAAATAAAAAAATTCCAAAAAAATGATAAAAAAATATTTGAAACACTTGAAGAAAAAATAATATATGTCATTCGGAGTAGAACGCCATTTTTGTGTTTTACTCAGCTTGCCCGGCCTCGGCTACAAAAAGACCGTTTTCTACTTCTAATAACATAATATTCTATTATTACCTTAAAAAAAGAATTTATCTACATACGTTTTGTTATGTAATGTGACAAAGACAATCAATTATTTGTTATAATAATTAAGGCTCAAATGCATTACACAAAAAAAATCTGATGTAGCCAGCACATAACCTCTCGCCAGATATATTACCTGGTTGTACGCATAAAACGAAAAATATTTTTAAATACAAATACATATATTCACGTCTCACTACAAAATAATTCTCACATATATTTGCAAAATCTATGGGATATTTTAATATAAATTATGTACAGTACATACATTTTCTTTATATTCAATATCCTGAAATTTTCTTTTTCTACTTTCCTTTTCTTGCGTTGTTGACTTTTTTTATTTTCATAATCTTAATAATAATGTACAAATATTTATGACAGTGGCATACAAATATTTTTGACAGTGACATTTATGTGTCAATTACAAACATTTGAATTTCTTGCCTTGTAGTAGTTTGATCTGAGATTTTTTACATCAAATTATTTTATATGCATTTCTTTATCTCTAAATCTATAGAAGATATAATAATGAATTTATATTTATCGAATAAAGAATTTAACATTCTTTAATATAAGTATTTACATAAATTTTCGTTAAATAATATTTACATGATTTTTTTCTTGTAACTACTACTTCCAGTTGTCCAATTGTTACCAAAACTTAATCAACTCTTCCCATTATTGTTAGATTGAGGAATCCGTAGTTAAAAATGTCTTAAGTCTTATAGTATTTGAGAAATCGTGAATCCAACATTCACACACACACACATCGAAAAACAATTAAGAGTTTCTAGAATTACATATCGTTTTCAATTTAGATGAAGTTTCATAATTTTCTTTTTTTAAATAATAGTGGAGGAGACAGTTCTAGAATATAAAGCGAATCGCACAAATAATATTTACCTATTAAGAGTCCAAAAGGCATTAACATAGACTTTCTGTTCTCCAAAGTCCATATACCATCTTTCTTTTTAACTAAAAAATTTGGTACACCGAGAAGTATTAGTATAGGAAAAATGTCATGGTGAAATCTAGCGAAAGATTTTGGGTAATACATTTTGAAACTTATGATTTGAAAAAGAATTTTTTTCTTTATATACCTACTCTGAAAATTATATTCATTATCATTATTTATTAATAGATGAAATCAATATTTCGTGCGTTAATTCATTTTAAAGTCAAAAATAATTACGATATCCTTTGTTTCTCCTCTGGAGAAAATATCTGTAAAATCTTGTTCGATATTTATTAATATAAGTTCATTACTAACCATTTTTATTATACATCATAATCCAGTATTTTATCTATTCCTGTTGAATTACAGATACATTATACATATATGTATTTGTTGCTTGATATGGTATAGAATTCATAATTTACTATTCATTATCTGGCAATCATAAACTTCTAGGAATAATGAAGGTTGAAAAAATATTCGGAACTGCAGTCTATTATTTATTTATTTTCAACCACGCCGACGTTGCGATAGTACAACTATCTTCTTCAGGGCTCTATAAATATATTTCACATATACAGAGTACTATTTTTAACCAACAAAAACAAAATACTTACAGTTGAAGTCATGTATAAATATTAATAAAATGGACATCTTACAAAATATAATCAAATGTAAGGAAAATAAATATAACATGAGATTAGTAAAATAATTACAATCAGTCACAAATTTATACTTACATTATCACCTACTATAGATCTCCGACTGGAGATTTCGAAATATTTTACAATAAAATGTGCTCTGTCCTAGAGTATATCTTTAAACGTAACCGAAATTATATTTTTGCAGGTGATCTAAACCTAGATCCGAAGAGAGACGGAAAGGAGTTCACTGCAATTAAAAATCTCTTCAGTTCCTATGGTATTAAACCATTCATATGCCGGCCAACTAGAGGAAATGCAACTATTGATCATATATTTACAAATTTGCCTTCAACCGACTACACTGTGCTAGAAAACTTCATTTCTGATCACAGAACCGTCCTATATGATTCTAAATTAAACGTAAACAACACATCTAACAGGGTAAGTTGTTTGAAAAGATCCTTTAATGCCGAGAATATAAATAATTTTAAAGAACAGTTAAGTAATACATCTTGGACAACTATCTTAAATATTAATGATCCAAACCTTGCTTTTGATGAATTTTATAAAATTTTCTTGTCCCTATTCAACTTATGCTTCTCCATAAGAAACGTCACTTATAGTAACTCAAAAAAAGATAAAGAGTGGCTTAACGAAAACATAAAAAAATCAAGCTCTAACTTAAAGTCTCTCTTTGTCCTTCAAAAAGAACATATCAGCCTTAAACCATTCTATGATCTCGAGAAACGCAAACATGTAAACCTGATCAGTGAAACTAAAAGTAAATTTGTGGAAAACAGGATAATATATTCCCAAAACCCTAGTAAAAGCGCTTGGTCATTTATAAATAAGAATACAAAACGCAAAATCGAACATAATTGGAATATGAAAGTAGGCGATAAAGAGACTTCTGACCCAAACCAAATCGCAAATAAATTTAACTTACATTTCAGGGATGCGCCCTTAGTCACTCTAAACCTCATCACTAAAAATAGTAATACAAGCCACAGTATACCCCATGTCTCCAAAAGCCTGTTTTTGTCTCCATACTGTGAAATCGAACTTGCAAACCTTATTAAAAATAAACTAAAGAACAAATACTCATCTGGGCCTGATGACATACCCAGTTTCATTATTAAAGACACATCAGATCTCTTAGCTAATCCCCTAACCCACATTGTTAACTTAACCTTTCTCACTGGCGTTTTTCCAAACTCACTAAAACTGAGCAAAGTAACTCCAGTACACAAAAAGGGAGATAAGGACAATTTTAATAACTATCGACCCATTGCCATGGCCTCCATCTTCTCCAAAATATTCGAATATTGCTACCTGAATAGATTGGAGGAATTTATTAATCACAATAATATACTTAATAATAATCAATTTGGATTTAGACCGAATCGTTCAACAACTGATGCGATACAATTCTTATACGAAAAGATTATATTGCATCTAGAACACAAGGAGAATCCTGTCGGTATTTTTTGTGATATTTCAAGGGCCTTCGACTGTCTGGATCATGATAGATTACTGGAGAAGTTAGAGGCCTATGGCATCAGGGGAATACCACTGAGATGGCTAGAAAGTTACTTACGTAATAGACAACAATATGTCAGTATCACTAGCACTAACAATAATAATAATACTCTCAAGTCAAATTCAAATATCGTTAATCTCAGTATCGGAGCGCCGCAAGGTTCCGTACTCGCCCCTATACTTTTCATACTGTACACCAACGATATTACCACTACGTGTCAACAAGAAAACACTACACTGGTTCTTTCCGCTGATGACACATCCATGGTTGTGTCGGGCCGTGATAATGTGGAATTACAACTCAAATGCGAGGCGGGTATGCAGCGATTGTCTCGATGGTTCAATGACAATAATTTATACCTGAATGGGTCCAAAACAACGTTTCTACATTTTCATAATGTCCAAAAACAGATTGTCAATCATCCCATTATTCATCATAATGATATAACAATTGAAAAAACTAAAACTACCAAGTTTTTAGGCCTCATTTTAGATGAAACTGGCTCTTGGTTTCCCCATTGCCAGTCCGTCATTGCCACAGTGAACCGCGCATGCTACCAGTTGCGTGTCCTACAAACTTATCTTGGCCCTGCACATTTGTTGATGTTTTATCACGCTACCATCGAGTCCCATTTACGTTATGGAATCTGCCTCTGGGGCGCCACACCTGCAGCTTCCGCTGTCTTCATCTCCCAAAAACGCATCATTAGATGCCTGGCAAAAATCTCTCAATCAACTTCCTGCAGAGTCTACTTCCAAAAATACAACATACTTACCTTAACAAATTTATAAATATACGAGGTCTGCAAGTATATTTTCAAAAACAAGAATAATTTTAATACGAACAGTGATATTCATCAGGTTAATACTCGACATAAAGATCAATTTTATATACCCTTTGTAAAAAATAACATTAGCAAAAGAGCCCCCAATGTTCTTGGATTAAGGATCTTTAACAACTTACCAACATATATAACAAAAATTGTCAAATTTAGTAAATTTAAGAATGAACTAAAATTATATCTCACTAAAAATGTCTTCTATAATCTAGAAGAATTTTACAACACTCATTAATTGCAGTGGTATCCTCTCCGTTCTACTCAAATATTTTATTATATTCTATTTTATATGTTTGTTTAAATTATTGACAATTCCTATATATTGTATGTATATCCTAAGGAAATAAAGAATTATTATTATTAAATAGTCTAGCTGGAGCTATGGTCACGTATGATTTGACGGTGATGAACTATTGAACTGTAATTTTCCCACTTAGAAATTTGTAAAAATTCTGCCTGTTTCGGTGCTAGAATGTAATTACAAAATAAAAATAAACGTAAATAATTGAAAAACATTTATTTTTAGCAAAATAAGCCACAGGGAACTTGAAAATTAGAAATAAGTTACAATTTTGACTTGATTAAAATATAATGCATAATTATATAAAATAAAACACTAATATTAAACTAGAAAACAAAATAAATGTATGTTCTAAACAATGATAATTACAAACATTAAACATTTATAAATAAATACAAATAAAATAGCATTTTTTAGAAATATTACCTACTTAATAATAGAAAACTGCGAGAAACAGTAAAAAATAGAAAAGTTTATAAATATAAAACTGGTACAATACATAATTATATTTTAAATACATAGAAAATATTTCATATATAGACTTGGAATTAATTAAGAAAATTTTTGAAGTTTTATATTTATAAACTTTTCTATTTTTTACTGTTCCTCGCAGTTTTCTATTATTAAGTAGGTAATATTTCTAAAAAATGCTATTTTATTTGTATTTATTTATAAATGTTTAATGTTTGTAATTATCATTGTTTAGAACATACATTTATTTTGTTTTCTAGTTTAATATTAGTGTTTTATTTTATATAATTATGCATTATATTTTAATCAAGTCAAAATTGTAACTTATTTCTAATTTTCAAGTTCCCTGTGGCTTATTTTGCTAAAAATAAATGTTTTTCAATTATTTACGTTTATTTTTATTTTGTAATTACATTCTAGCACCGAAACAGGCAGAATTTTTACAAATTTCTAAGTGGGAAAACAAAGAGTCAATAAGTATCTTTACATAAATTATTTTATGCGCTTCCTACGGCTAAATGACTTAACATAAATATTTTATATTAACACACTTTGTTAGAGAATTTTATGCTCTATAATATTGTTTATATACATTTTTTTTATATCTGTCACAGTTTTCGCAAAATTTTGAAAAAAGTTAAGATGTGTCACCTCACCTTGATATTTTATACGCTTCCTACAGCTAAACTACTGAACATAAATATGTTCTGTTAACGCATTTTGATAAATAATTTTATGATCTATAATATTGTTTATATACATTTTTTCATATCTGCCACAGTTTTCGCAATACTTTGAAAAAACTGTGTATCTTCCATTAAACACTACAAAAGTTGGGCCACTAGTGTGACGTCACGCGCGCCAGTTGTCGCCTCGTAGTATCGGAGGCTCCGGGGATGCTCCTTAGACCACGAATAGAGGGGGGGACAGGGCATGCTATGTATTTCGCCATAAGACGACTTTCCAAATCATCCTAGCGATTTTCGACCTTATTGAATTGTCAGAATCAGCCGCAAAAGGCTAGTCGGCCAGATGTGTTACATACGTGTGCAGTCAAACGAATAAGTTTTCAATGTCAACAAGCGTCATCTACCGTTTTAACTTGTCCGTTATTTACATTGCGTTTTTCTTTATTAATATTCTTTCTTATTTATTTTAGTTTTATAAAACAAAATCAAGATAATTTGTAGTTATGGATTATCAAGTATTCATTTAGATTTGGCCAACTGTAACATAACAGTATTTAACTGGTCGACTAGCCTTTTGCGGCTGACTTTGACATTTCAATAAGGTTCAAAATCGCTCAGGTGATTTGGAAATATACGCGTGACTATGCCTTGTCTCCCCCTCTATTCCTGGTCTAAGGGGCTATTAATAGTTAGTAGCAGGCCATGGAAGCTCAATTGGCTAGAAACAATTGCAAAAATTGAATGTCGCATTAGTTGACATTCGTTACAATTTTGAAAATTATGTAGTTTTGCATTTTTAATTCAGTTAAAATGAACATTCCGCGAATTGCCTTTAGAGCTATGATTTTCTATGACTATATGACTATAAAAGACAGTTAGGATACCAGCAAAGCCATGAAAATTTGGTAGCAGCTTTTGGCGATGCTGCCCCTTCATTAGCCGCTGTTAGTCATTGGTTCCGCGAATTTCGACGAGAGCGAGAGCTGCTAGAAGACGAAGCAATACCTGGAAGACCTGCGGATGCTGCCTGTTCAGAAAATGTTGATCGTTTGGCAAGCTTGATTCAATCTAATCAAAATATTACTTATAGGGATATTCAGGAGGAAGAGAATATTGGATTTTCGGCGGTGAATCGTTAACATTTGTTAATTTTTGTTTCAATTCCATGGCTATCGCTATTTTTGGGGTGATTTACGTCATTTTCAAACCTAATTTCTAAGGTTACAAGACACGCAAAATTAATTTTGTTTATCGATTCAAATGCTCTATAACTTTTATTTGAAGGTTTTTTACTTAAAATAATTAGGGTAGCAGGAAATTACGAAAATATGGTTTTACATGTTAAATCCCTATGTTCGGGTGTTCGAGTCACCACCCTGTAGGTACACAATCTGCTATAGTAGTATGGTATAGGTTAAATAAAATGGATACTTATACAGTATATTATATATTCGTAAGTAGGTATACATTGTAATAATTATCAAACAAAATATACATTCTCTTATTATGAAAATAACGATGCATCTACTGTGAGCAGATCTAGTAAGCATCTACCTCTACCACAAAAAACAATAAATACGTAGGTATTTCATCACCTTTTTCTTCTATATAATTGCATATTTTCTGAACTAGGTCTTTCATACAAACGAGAAGTAATTCCAATCACTGCAAATTTGAATGAAGATGTGTATTAGCTTTCATAATTAGTTCTGTCGTATTTTATTTGTATAATATTTAGTGTAGAATTGTATTAATAAAAATGTCATGGTTTTACATACTTCAATTTGCTGAAATAAAAATTGATATAGTTTTAATATATTGAATAAGTAAATACTATCTCTTTCTGTATTATACAAAAGAGAAATAAGTATTTTCATCTGCCGCTTTTTAAAAAATATTGTGAACATTTTGTTTTCATTTCTACGAGGTGACTCAAAAAGTTGTCTACCTACCTAAATAGCCATGAAAGTAGAGTGATTGTAATTATTTACTGCCAAGTTACTATGAAATTATGGTGTAAGCATTTACGACAGAACGAAGGAAAACATCAAAAAGTTTGAAGATTTGATTTTAATAGACCGAAGAATGTTTTTCTACTCAAAATAATAGACAAAATAGCACTTTAACAGTAAGGATAGATAAAATACTTTAATTCTTATATAGATCTCCAATCACTTTCAATTTAGGTGAAATTTCGAATACAAATAAAATAGTGGAAGACCTCATTTTTTTCGTTCACGGCTAGGTAGATAATCCTCGCATTCTTGCGTATAAAATTATATTTTCCGGACTTAATGTGTACAAACTATTAATCCATATACCTTTAATAAAGTAGAAAATTTTAAAGGAATTACTTGCCACACTTTAAATTTACATTTTACTAATGCAGTTTGTAACAGAAAACTATTTTTCTAAAACAGAAAATGATATTAATACGTTCAATGATTTGTTGTATAAATATTACAAGTATAGCTATTTTTGGGTCGTAATAAGTAATATTTACTAATCCGATGGAAACTGATGCATTTTTTATCTAAAATAATTAAAAGCTATATATGCTTCTGTACATAAGTAGAATATGACAATTGAAGCATTTAAATTCAAATAGATCTAAGTGTATTTCTTTATTTTTGTATTAAATATAAATAAATCATTAATTATTAAATTATAGAGGTGAAAACCGGAAAATTATTAAGAAACAAACGATAAAATAAATTAAAGATCATCATTTGTTTATTTAGAATCTACATCTATTAAATAAATTCTTAACCAATTATTTTCGTGTTAAATTCTATTAGAGCCCTTCAACTATTACGATCATTTTATCCAGTTAAACTTATTAACATTTTTTGTATCTTTCAAAATAAATGAACTATTCTTGGTGCCGGATTTATACGATACCGATAGCTCAGTTGGTAGAGCGTTACTTCGCCAAAGTAATGGTCCCTGGTTCGAATCCCGGTGGATGACAAGATCTTTTCACACTTTCACAATTTATTTCCAATCATACCATTTCTAGTAAACGAAATGCGCCAAAAACAGTGTGTTTAAAAACACCGAAGTAGAAAAAACTTATTTTATCAGGTTTACACTTATCACTTACACCATTTCTACAACAGGTACATAGAGCTTTTTCATATAATAGTTATTCATGGTACAAGTGACTAATGAAAGACATTTTATCCACAAGCGAAAAGTTCAGTTTCCGCGAGTGGATAAAATATCTTTACCATAATTTTTTTGGCACTTAAATCTCCTTAAAGATAAATGCTTCAATAAATATATTATTACTTCTTCTTCAGCTTGAAAACTACGGTAGTATATTCTACAACACTGTATGTTGAAGAACAACAACGCCATTCCACAATCTACTAGGAGATAATCATAACTTCCTAAATATAAAACTGCAACAGTTAATGTAATATACACACTATTTACCGAGATTGCTATAAGAAAATTGATAGCAAATACTTTTATAACTTTTTCCGTTACTTCAATTAAATCCAAATATAACTCGGTTAATTTTTGTAATGTTGCCACACTTTTGTTAATTTGTAAATTATCTAATTCTTTTACACATTTATCCAGAGTTTTAAATCTTAGAATTAATATACATATCCAATCATAGGCAGCATCCAATATAAAATAACTTATTGCGCCTGGCCATATTAGTATAATACACTCCAAGTAAAAGTAATACCAAGATTTATTAAATTTTATCAAATATAAAAGTAGTGGAATATTAACAGTTTCCATCATAGTATCGTAGAAAATATATTTAAATGAAATTGTTTTCCCTAAAATAGCAAACTCTTCGTCGATTTTTTCACACAATTTGAAACATTGAACATAGTCTTTTCGGTAATACATTAAACTCAGGGCATTAATTAAACCAGTAAATGCCATAGACTGTATTGCAAATACATAGGTATAATATAATGGTAGATCTGAAGTATCCAGTTCGTTAAAACGTATCTTTTGGTGGTAGAATATCGTACACAATATTGCTAAAACAAGGTTATATTTCAAAATCACATTCTTTTTATGAAGTGATCGGTTGTTATTGTTCAAAGTCCGGCGACAAGCATATTTCATTTGTTTTGAGAGATACAAAAAATATGTTAATAAGCAAATTTAACCAAGACAAATGGGTGCATAAGATGATCGTAGTAAGAGTATTGTATCATGTCCGGTTTGAGTGGAATATATCAAATTTTAAATGGCACAAAATTGACCTCTTTGGTGCACTCTCCACGCCAACAATGAATGCCCGTGAGATGGCGCCTGGCCTGGTAAACGCCCTCACGGTACAAATATGTCATCATCATTACCGAAATCTATATACAAAACAGATTGCACACCCAACAATGGGTAAAATGCCGTGATATTTATTTATTTTTAGGAACTTCAACAGGATTTTTGTAAAATATTATTTTCATAGAATATTTGTACTATGTATACTACCAACTAAAGGATTTAGTTAGCACAAATAATATTTACCCATTAATAGTCCAAAAGGCATTAACATATACTTTCTGTTCTCCATAGTCCATATACCATCTTTCTTTTTAACTAAAAAAATTGGTAAACCGAGAAGTATTAGTATAGGAAAAATGTCATGGTGAAATTTAGCGAAAGATGTTGGGTAATACATTTTGAAACTTATGACTTGAAAATGATTTTTTTTTCTTTATATACCTACAGTGAAAATTATATTCATTATCATTATTTATTAATCAATATTCATGCGTTAATTCATTTTAAAGTGAAAAATAATTATGGTGCTTTGTTTCTTCTCTAGAAAAAAATATATGACTATTTTATTTGATAAAATGCATTTTTTAATGAAACATCTATGTATAAAAATCTTGTTAGATATTTATTAAAATAGAATCATTATTAATTATTTTTTCTTCAAGCGTATTATAATATGCATATTATGCTACTATACACACGTTGTAGAAGATATTCATTGTCTTACTAGTACAAAAACGTTGTTATTGTTGTACTAGTAAAAAAATGTTAGTTTCTTAGTTCACCGCTGGCGGCGGTAGTAGCCACAGCAACACAGATCATACTGAAAATTGTTATTTGACAGTTGAATCATTTGTGTTTTGTAGTGTACAGCCAGCTTTGACTAAAATTGCAAATTTTACAAATAAAAAAATTCCAAAAAAATGTAAAAAAATTATTTGAAATACTTGAAGAAAAAATAGTATATGCCATTCGGAGTAGAACGCCCATTTTGTGTTTTACCCAGCTTGCCAGGCCTCGGCTGCCGCCTCGGCCGCAATAGCTGGGTTCAACACAAAAAGACCGCTTTCTACTCCTAATAACATAATATACTATTTATTACACTACACATAAACTGGTATTTTATCTCTTCCTGTTGAATTATATATATGTAGGTACATAATATAATTGTTTCTTGATATGTTACGGCATTCATAATAAGGCTGCTGCAAGAATTTTTATATGACTTCGTTGTACTAAATTTTAAAAAATATTGCTCTTTAAAGAGCCTCATATTTGAAAATATCACGAAATATCCATTAGATATTTCACAATTAATCATTGAAATTTGTGTAATATTTTGAAAAAGTCACGTAATCTGAAACAGAATGTGACGTCAGAGCACATACAGTTTATCATGTGACAAATTATCGCCTACTTTTATTTATGTAAATAGCGTAGGTGATTGACCGTTTTCCTATTGGCGGATTGGAGGTTTGTTTTTCATGACTATTTCTGGCGCCAATCTTTTTATTTAATTATTTACGAAAATGTCACAGTAATTATTTTGCGTAAGATTATTTTTATTAAATTTATTATGTTTTGTCTCTAATTAGCTATTTAGGTACGTAACTGATGCTGTTGGATAAGAGCTACATTTAATGATACTGGTATTCACGTATTTTATTTCAGTTTATTTCTAGATTTCAGTGTGAGAACATCGATATCGTAGTGATTTATTTGTGTAGTGATTCAGGTGAGAGAGTTAATCTAGCATGTGTATGATTGTGAGTTGAGTCTTACACACACTTTTAGTCTACGATAGCAAGAGTAATGGAGATACGGATTTGTATGATTATTCTCTTATTTTACGGTGTTGTCCTTTATCCTAATCCTTGTTGAACGGTCGCGCCCGGTAGAGCCTCCAGGTGTGATGAGAGAGCTGATAAGGGTAACCAGGAATGCGATCTATGTGTCCACGATTGCTAGCCTCGTGGGTTTTTGATTGACCGCGTGGTAACGGCAGGGATGGTTTTATCCTGGTTTTGTAACTATGCCCCTAAGGCCGAAGTAAAGCCACTAGGGTTGCTCAGCACCTGAGCGGAATTCGGGTTAGGGTAGCTCCCTATTCCCATGGGTGGTAATGGCAAGGTTGGTTGTGTAACCATATGTGAGTGCCGGGGCCGGGATAAACCACACCGCTCAGGCTGGCAATGGCAGGTACAGTTGAGTATATGTACGCGTAAGACCGGTGCCAGGGTGGCGGTGGCAGGTACAGTTGAGTATGTACGCGTAAGTCCGGGGCCACACTGCTATGGAGTAGCAGGTATGCGTTTCGCATAAGATGGCTTATTCCATTTTCCCTGTTCTATTGGACTTTGTACGTTTGTTATTTCCCGTATGATTTCTCAATACATTCCTTTCTGGTGGATGCGCGTGTATTTTGTGAATGATTTACTCCTCACTGAGTATTTCTCATGTGTTAATTCTTTTGCAGAAATAATCACGGCGTGGAGGAGGATTCCGCGTGACCGGGTTCGGCCAGGCGACGGCCATCTAGATTTGTTATGTTTTTGTATTAATACTGAATATACTGGTTTGGGAGATAAATGTGTTTTAATATGCTTATTTTCAGCGCTAACATTTAATCGTCTTTTCGTTAATAAAAATAACAATAAATTATTATTATTTTTTATTTCTATACAAAATATTGCATAAACTTTCATTTAAACTATTTTTACCTCTCGCTAAGAGAGGTATTGTATTCATGCTAAAAATCGCATATCCAGATTTTAATGAATAAGCACGTTTTAAGGTCCCTAGAATCCGATTATAACATTTTTACGATGATGTCCGTATGTGTGTGTGTGGATGTGTGTGTGGATGTTGGATTCACTATATCTCAAATACTATAAGACTTAAGACATTTGTAACTACGGATTCCTCAATCTAACAATAATGGGAAGAGTCCAGTCAGTTTTGGTAACAATTGGACAACCGGAAGTAGTAGTTACACGAAAAAAATCATCTAAATATTATTTATCGAAAATTTATGTAAATACTTATATTAAAGAACGTTAAATTCTTTATTCGATAAATATAAATTCATTATTATATCTTCTATAGATTTAGAGATACAGAAAGGCATATAAAATAATTTGATGTAAAAAATCTCAGATCAAACTACTACAAGGCAAGAAATTCAAATGTTTGTAATTGTCACATAAATGTCACTGTCAAAAATATTTGTATGCCTCTGTCAAAAATATTTGTACATTATTATCAAGATTATGAAAATAAAAAAGTCAACAACGCAAAAGAATATATGTAAAAAAGAATATAAAAGGAATTTGCGAAAAAATGACGAATATAAGGAAAAAGAAAGTAGAAAAAGAAAATTTCAGGATATTGAATATAAAGAAAATGCATGTATTGTACATAATTTATTTTAAAATATCCCATAGATTTTGCAAATATATGTGAGAATTATTTTGTAGTGAGACATGAATATATATATTTGTATTTAAAAATATTTTTCGCTTTATGCGTACAACCAAGTAAAATATCTGGCGAGAGGTTATGTGCTGGCCACATCAGATTTTTTTTAAATGTGAAACCGGCTCATTCACTATTCATTATCTTTCAATCATAAACTTCTAGAAACAATATTTTGTAATTGGTTAAAAATTACGTGTCGGTAATAAAAAACATTCGTAACTATGGTGATACGAGGGTCATGCTAGAATTATTAAGAATAATAAGATATGATACATGTGCTTTAGAATTTTATTTTAAATATGATCAAAGTTATTTCCTTCTCCTTCAACAATACACAATTCAAACATTCATTCTTCCAATGAAGTTTATATTCTTACGCTGTTTGATTAGTTTTATTCTTTAAACACCGGCTGGTGGCACGAGCGTGGTTCTAACACCGGTGTTAACTAAAACAAACTAAACTATTTTTAATTAAGGTGGAAACCCCCATTAATATAAAAATGAAATTTATGTTGTAAGCAGTTTTATTGTATTTTAGTTTAACTATTGTAATGAATAAAAACTTTTTTGCACGATCGGGTTATTTTTTATATTTACCGATCGTGTTTCCAAGACAGTAGATCTTATTTATAAATTACTGAACGGTAAGTGATGTGACTCACGTCGGTAAGTGTTGTGTTTCACTTACCGTTCAGGAGGCGAGACGGTAAATAAATAAGTAAAAACAAAAATCAAAGCTTACTTCAAAAATGATAAAAAATTTAATATGTCAAAATAATTTTCAAATCTTATTTTTCTTTTAAATTTTGTGCGTCGATCGTGCAAAAAATATTATAAGCATCACGAACGTTAAGGAATTACCGATCTCAGACAAAGTTGGGGACTGAGCAAAGCCGTCATATTTATTGAGTATGGCTTATTCAGTATATTGGCAACACCGATTTTGTTAATAACCCTGAAGTATGTACCAGATCGTAGGCATGGTTTTATTTAATACCGATGTTAGAACCACGCTCGTGCTATATTTTGCAACTGTCAAAAGTATTTTTTACTCCCGTTAAAAGTGCACTTATTTCATTAAAATAAGTTCATACAAAATATATATTTTTTACATAATAACAGTGAAAAAAGTGTTCTTTTTTGACTCAAATGGATGAAAAAATTAAACGCTATGGCAATTTTTCACATTTTTCAGCAGACGTAATTAAAATTTGTATGTAACTAAACTCTATCCATTTTAACTATACAGTGGTGCGAAGATAGGAGCAGTTATATCTTGTTTTCAGATTGGATAAAACTCCGATATTATCCAATCAAACAACAAGATCAAACTGCTTTTTCACATCATTCTATGGTTAAAACGGATAGAGTATAGAGTAAAAATAAAAAGTCACCTTCGGTTTGTACGGTCAAACTTTCTTTCGTGAAACAAGACTATACTTTTTACTCATGCTGCATAAATAACTATTTTTGCATTTATGAGTGGAAAAAAGTTATCCAAAAATGCTTGAATACCTTCGCCTTCTAGCAGTAGGTATAGATCGAAATGAAAAATGAATCAAATGTATTCGTAGTGCCGTGACTCATTATATGGCAAGTATTTTTAAGATCGCAGCGTTGTGGTGGCAAGTTTCCAACAGCAGGCTGAACGAGTATGAAGGTAACCCACTGTTAAATGGGGAAAAAAAATTATAGAATTGTGTATGTCTCATAGTATTGTATCATGTTTAATTTTCTTTTTAATGGGGTCTCGTGGCCGCGTGCCTGAGTGTCAGATCGCGAATCTGAGGAACCGGGTTCGATCTCGACCGATGCCAAATGTTTCTAATTTTAAATAGCACAAAATTGATCCCTGTGGTGCACTCTCCACGCCAGCAATGAGTGCCCGTGAGGTGACGCCTGGTAAACGCTCGCACGATGCATATATTTCATCACTACCGATATCTGTGTACAAAGCAGATTGGCATACCCAGCAATGGGTAATAAGCCGTGATGATATATTTATTTATTTCTTTTTATATTATTTTATAGTAGGTTTTATGTTATCCATTAAAGATTAATTAATGCAAATTACTAGTGTGCTTTTATAAAATTCTAACTTATATTGTATAACCACTTCTTGAGAAATATTCGTTTTCCGGGAATGGACTGTCATATTTTGAGTCAGAGCTCAACGTTTCGCCCGCAGTCGTATGGGGCATCTTCAGGAGCAAGAGGGATAGTACTGTCTTAAACAAGGTTACCCGACGTGTCAACCACGCTAGAGGCCGAGTTTAAGCAACAAGAGGGGGAGACTCAGTTTACAAGGTTACCCGACGTGTAAACCACGCTAGAGGCCAAATAAACCAAGTGACTCAGACTGTGGAAGCCTACGCATATTAACCACTTCTTTTTTAGATGCTATATTCAAAAAAATAAAATGAAAATAAAATAGCAAAATTTCATGATCATATTTCTTATTCACCTGTGAACGTAAAGGATGTATTCGAGGAAGTGAAGGTAACTTAAATGATATATTTATGAACATTTATAAAACTACCCTCTTTTTTAAACAAGTTTTCTTTGAAATATAATGAATAAATCTCCAAAATATTCAAGACAGATATATTCCTTTGAATTTTTTTTAATATTACACACTTTTATAATATGTCAACCTATTTCACTATTTTGCCACTAGATGTCGCTCTTAGCAACAAGCAATTAGGGTACCTTTATAACAAGGGTATGGCCATGGGCCAAGATCGCCGCCATTGTCGGTAATTCATTTTCCTATTTATTTGTAATAAATGTGATATTATATTATAAAAGAATATTAAATTATCACACTGTGAATTTATAAAGGTAATAAAAATTAATTAATTTAACAGATACACAATTATTATTAAGACATACATTTAGAGGTTATGTAGAATATATGACATGGGTTGTTATTATCACATGTAATTTAATATCTGTAGTTCTTATTTACATAATAATTGTATATTCTAAACTTACCTTTTAAAAATTTAAATGATTGTGCTTAATATTGGTAATTTATAGTTGTTTTCAATATGTCAGTAATCGTTGTGGGTATCTTAACAAACTACACAAGTAAATAAAATAAAAATATTACTTACACTTTAAATACATATTAAAATGATAATTAAATGTGTTTTTCATTAAAATAAAACAAAAATCCACGAAAATGCATAATAATTTGCGCAAGAACAACACATATAACGGATGGCCCGGTAATGGCGGACGAAACGTGAGCCACGCCATGGCCATACCCTGGTTATAAAGGTACCCTACAAGCAATTAGCAATTCTTGCGCAAAGTATTATGTATTTTCGTGGCTATTTGTTTTATTTTAATGAAAAACACATTTAATTATCATTTTAATATGTATTTAAAGTGTAAGTAATATATTTTATCTTATTTATTTGTGTAGTTTGTTAAGATACACATCAAGATTACTGTCACTGAAAACAACTAAAAATTACTAATATTAAGCACAATCATTTAAATTTTTAAAAGGTAAGTTTAGAATATACAATTATTATGTAAATAAGAACTACAGATATTAAATTAGATGTGATAATAACAACCCATGTCATATATTCTCCATAACCTCTAAATGTATATCTTAATAATAATTGTGTATCTCTTAAATAAATTAATTTTTCTTACCTTTATAAATTCACAGTGTGATTATTTAATATTATTTTATAATATAATATCACATTTATTACAAATAAATAGGAAAATCAATTACCGACAATGGCGGCGATCTTGGCCCATGGCCATACCCTGGTTATAAAGGTACCCTACAAGCAATTAGGGTACCTTTATAACCAGGGTATGGCCATGGGCCAAGATTGCCGCCATTGTCGGTAATTCATTTCCTTATTTATTTGTAATAAATGTGATATTATATTATAAAAGAATATTAAATTATCACACTGTGAATTTATAAAGGTAATAAAAAATCATTAATTTAAGAGATACACAATTATTATTAATATTTACATTTAGAGGTTATGTAGAATATATGACATGGGTTGTTATTATCACATCCAATTTAATATCTGTAGTTCTTATTTACATAATAATTGTATATTCTAAACTTACCTTTTAAAATTTAAATGATTGTGCTTAATATTTGTAATTTATAGTTGTTTTCAGTATGTCAGTAATCGTGGTGGGAATCTTAACAAACTACACAAGTAAATAAAATAAAATATATTACTTACACTATAAATACGTATTAAAATGATAATTAAATGTGTGTTTCATTAAAATAAAACAAATATCCACGAAAATACATAATAATTTGCGCAAGAACAACACATATAACAGATGTCCCGGTAATGGCGGACGAAACGTGAGCCACGCCATGGCCATACCCTGGTTATAAAGGTACTCTACAAGCAATGCATGCCAAACGGAATGCTTATTTCGACTGTAATACTGTAAATTATGCTTTGTAATGTAGATAGAGCGTCCCTCCTTGGATGGAGCTGACTAAGAGACGTCTCATGTACAGAATGTAAATGCAAAAACGAAATGTAGACGTTTAACACGGGAATGAGTTTATATTTCTAGCATTTTTAATGTAATGTAGGCCCTGTACAATAGACCAGAAAAGTTAGGTTAGAATTTACCTTCGGCGCGAGTTCATAGTTTGAATTCCCTAGTATAGGTTTCATATAGGAGTTTAATTTTACAGACAAAAAAAGATATTTTAAAAAAAGAAATTAAGCAGCTCTTGCTAAGAATTCGATAGTTTGTTGATTCAGTTATAGATTGCAACAGTTTAAATCTGTAGAAAAAGTAAAGTAAGAAAATTATTAGAAATTAAAATGCTTGGTGCAAGCAAGGATACCGTATGTCGTGACCCACTAGTAAATAGGACAGCACAATAGAAGATGAAGCATGCACGATCAAATTAAGACATACGTTCAATGAATTTTGTAGTGTTGTATTATTATTTAAATAATTATAAATTGTGCAGAGTTCATGTGAATATTATTGTACGAATCTGTAGATAAAGGATCGGTCTAGATGCTACATATAATGCTTTGCATAAGAAATTTACTTTTATGAGATTTTTCGGTCTTTAAATTTGAGCAAAAATTTCCTTGGTAAGAAATACACGTGGATTGAAATTATGTTCTCAGCGTTATGAACTGAGGTTGAATTTCGCGCCTAAGCTTGACCGTTACACTTTTCTGGTCTATAGTCGCGCTATATTGTGTTGTGTTTAGACTTTAGACAGTTTACCCAGGTAAGTTAACAATCCGTTAAATATATTCGCTTTTCTAAAATGTTCTGTGATCTGGCAATTTATTTTTGTACATGCAGCTTCACATCCTTGAAAAAATATAACTTTCAATTATAAGGGATATGACCCTGACTGAAAAAAATTAGACTGTGGCGTCTTTTTTTCTGGATACCTTGCCTTACCAAAGTTTTGATACACGAGTCGCCACTGCTATTAAACTAGTTTTAATAGGTATATTGTAAAATCAAACTCCCATAAGTCCCATATCAAATCTAAACTAGGAAAATTAAATTATAAACTCGCGCCAAAGACAAATTCTAATTTACTTTTCTGCAGTAATGCAGCGATTCTACTTTGACGATTATGATTACCATAGACCAGAAAAGTTAGGTTAGAATTTGCCTTTGGCGCGAATTTATAGTTTGAATTCCCTATTATAGGTTTTATATAGGAGTTTAATTTTACAGACAAAAAAATCTGATGTGGCCAGCACATTACCTTCCGTCAGTTCTATGTATTTTGCACAAGTTTCATACAGAAAGTTCCTTGCTAAATATTATATTTCTTGTACTTTACCTTCCGGCAGTTGCATGTATTTTATGCAAATTCCATAGAGAAAATTTATAGCAAAATATCCTATATTTCCAATAAAATTATAAGACACACACTATGTCAATTTCACTTGACACTGACATCTTTCAATAAAAATTTTCTTAATATAGTAGCTGTTTTCATAGCTATGGCTACTTTATGAAATTTAATTTCTTTATAATTTTTTAACTCTATATCCATTTAATATTAAGTATAAAATGCAGTCAAATTGTATAGAGAATAAAATATTCTTTAATATTTATAATAACATTAAATGTGAAAAAATGATATTTAACATAGTTTTTTCAAGAAAAACTGTTAAAATCTTCAAATGAGGGTACTTCCGGTTGTCCAATTCTAACCAAAATCTAATCAGCTCTTCACATGGATGTAATGAAGAGAAATACGAAAGAATTCGAAAGAATTATAATTTTTAGAATTGTAGTATGGCAGTTATCGTAGACGAAAATTTTGTTACACACACACACACACACACACACATACATACACACACACATACAGACATCATCGTAAAAATAGTAAAATCGTATTCTAGGGACCCTAAAACGTGCTTATTCATCAAAAACTCACCACCGAATTTTTTGACCAAAGACAATACCTTCCTTACCTAAAGGTGACGGAAGGTAAAAAAGATATTTATCTGATGTGGCCAGCACATTACCTTCCGTCAGTTCTATGTATATTGTACAAATTTCATACAGAAAGTTCCTTGCTAAAGATTATATTTCTTGTACTTTACCTTCCGGCAGTTGCATGTATTTTATGTAAATTCAATACAGAAAATTTATAGCAAAAGATCCTATATCTCCAGTAAAATTATAAGACAAACACACTATGTCAATTTCACTTGACACTGACATCTTTCAATCAAAATTTTCTTAATATAGTAGCTGTTTCCACAGCTATGGCTACTTTATGAAATTTAATTTCTTTATAATTTTTTAACTCTATATCCATTTAGTATTAAGTATAAAATGTAGTCAAATCGTATAGAGAATAAAATATTCTTTAATATTTATAATAACATTAAATGTGAAAAAATTATTATTAACATAATTTTTTCAAGAAAAACTGTTAAAATCTTCAAATGAAGGTACTTCCGGTTGTCCAATTCTAACCAAAATCTAATCAGCTCTTCACATGGATGTAACGAAGAGAAATACGAAAGAATTATAATTTTTAGAATTGTAGTATGGAAGTTATCGTAGACGAAAATTTTGTTACCACACCGACACCCACACCCACACCCACACCCACTCACTCACTCACTCACTCACCCACACCCACTCACTCACTCACTCACACGCCCGCACGCCCGCACGCCCGCACGCCCGCACGCCCGCACACACACACACACACGCACACACACGCACACACACGCACACACACGCACACGCACGCACACGCACGCACACGCACGCACACGCACGCACACGCACGCACACGCACGCACACGCACGCACACGCACGCACACGCACGCACACGCACGCACACGCACGCACACGCACGCACACGCACGCACACGCACGCACACGCACGCACACGCACGCACACGCACACACACGCACACACACGCACACACACGCACACACACGCACACACACGCACACACACGCACACACACGCACACACACGCACACACACGCACACACACGCACACACACGCACACACACGCACACACACGCACACACACGCACACACACGCACACACACGCACACACACGCACACACACGCACACACACGCACACACACGCACACGCACGCACACGCACGCACACGCACGCACACGCACGCACGCGCACGCACGCACACGCACGCACACGCACGCACACGCACGCACACGCACGCACACGCACGCACACGCACGCACACGCACGCACACGCACGCACACGCACGCACACGCACGCACACGCACGCACACGCACGCACACGCACGCACACGCACACACACGCACACACACGCACACACACGCACACACACGCACACACACGCACACACACGCACACACACGCACACACACGCACACACACGCACACACACGCACACACACGCACACACACACACGCACACACACGCACACACACGCACACACACGCACACACACGCACACACACGCACACACACGCACACACACGCACACACACGCACACACACGCACACACACGCACACACACGCACACACACGCACACACACGCACACACACGCACACACACGCACACACACGCACACACACGCACACACACGCACACACACGCACACACGCGCACACACGCGCACACACGCGCACACACGCGCACACACGCGCACACACGCGCACACACGCGCACACACGCGCACACACGCGCACACACGCGCACACACGCGCACACACGCGCACACACGCGCACACACGCGCACACACGCGCACACACGCGCACACACGCGCACACACGCGCACACACGCGCACACACGCGCACACACGCGCACACACGCGCACACACGCGCACACACGCGCACACACGCGCACACACGCGCACACACGCGCACACACGCGCACACACGCGCACACACGCGCACACACGCGCACACACGCGCACACACGCGCACACACGCGCACACACGCGCACACACGCGCACACACGCGCACACACACACACACGCACACGCACACGCACACGCACACGCACACGCACACGCACACGCACACGCACACGCACACGCACACGCACACGCACACGCACACGCACACGCACACGCACACGCACACGCACACGCACACGCACACGCACACAGGTTTACAAACCGACACAAGTAAGGACTTTGTATGGAATCTATCAAAATGAGAACTTTATTAATAACACACATTTTGAGCGATTTAAATAATTTCGTCAACACATTTTCATGCACTTAGTACGAAAATGACAATACACTTCACATATATAACCTATTCAGTGAAATGTCAATTAGCTCATATTCTATCAAAGTGAGGATTTTAGTGCAAAGTGTCTATACCCTTTTAACCATCACATTTGAGGACATAACTTTCTAACAATACTATAAAAGTGAGGACTTTATGCATCAAATATTTAAAATAGTGATAATAAAACACTCCTATTAATTACCATATTTTTCAACTGCTCGTTAACAAATTAGAAATAAATTTGCGTTAATTTCTGACTAAATTTTGCATGGTTCATTTAATAAACATACCTTGCTCTCCTAATTTTTGCTTTTGCAAATTCATAATTCCGAAATAATTTCAAATTTCCAGAGCAATTTTTTAGTATTCTCAAAATATATTTTTATTAATAATAATGAATAAGAATTTGCTCATACCTTAAAGATACACTCTTCGTCCTAGATAAATAAAATACGAAATGTTACCTAAATGTTACCTTTTTTTATTTGATTTATTTATTTATTACAGGATTAAAAAATCCCAATTACAAAGGAATGTTAAGCATAGTACATATTTACACGAAATAGGCAATTATCAATACATCGGTATAAAATTGTAAGTATAAAGTACACAAATATTCGGGAAAACCACTTCCAAGAGATGGCAGCACTACGGGAAAACGTTGAATTTTACACTTGCAGTCGTTGCAGTTTGATGCTTTGTTTTAGGAAATATTCTATTATTTTTAATTAAATTCAGAATGTTTATTACAATGACAGATGTATATATTTATTTAAAAGGTGCTGTGCGGCCTATAACCGAAGGAGAAGCAGTGTATAAAGGTAAAATGATATACAAATTTGTGGTTATCTTGCCTGTTAACTTATTTATTTTTAGTTATGTACACATTTAATACGGATATGAACACAATGGGGCACCTAACTCTATCGTGATAACAATAACACAAATGACATCGTGTGGAAATGTGTGTGCAGCTGTAAAGCATGTCAGGGAGAAAAGTGGAAGACCAAACTTCAAACTATTAGATTTAAAATTCATTATAGTTACATAATTATAAGTTAAATTTTGTCCATAAATTGTAATATTAAGAGAAAATTATATTTGTTTGATTAAAAAACCATTTACATGTATTATGTTTTGCACGTCTTCCTCTTACTGGCTCGATTTTTGGCATTTTATCGTTTCTTCTTCTCTATCTTTCCTATAAACAATATACAATAAATGTAGTTATAATTTATAATGTTAAAGAATAATAATTACTACTACTTACAGGCAAGTAACCTCTCTATTTTTCTTCTCTGTACCACACGTTCTGGTAATTTTTGGCATGGAATAGCATTTTTTTAAATGTTTTTCTTCTAATGACTATAAAAACAATCTAATAATGTAATGAAGCATAAATTTATATCAATACTTACATGGAATTAAATTTCTAGGCAAAAATTATTGTGAATAAACGTTATTGAATGGGGACATGTTCTTCATTTTTAAATCGATTTTCCATTGATTTTTTAATATTTCAGTTTTTGGGAAATAATGAACGGATATCTCTTTACTTGCATAATTATTGCACACTGCGGTATAATACAATATCTTTTCGTTTTGCTGGTCATTTTTGGCTCTTGAACCCTATATGACAGCACAACGTTTTTCCTACGACCTATATGTTTTATTTTGCCACCAGATGTCAGCTACTTTGTTGGCTCTTACCAATACAGTAAATAAACATGAAATAATCGATTTTAACCTAACTTAACAAAATGTCAAACTATTAATAGTTATGCATACAGGCTGATGCACACGGATTATGAATATAGAGATGATAGGGCCGTATGAAGATTTATTTGTAATTAATATTTGTCTTTTATAGATAACTCTGGATTTTGCTGCAATGAGTCTTGATGTCTGCTCGAAAAAAAGGTGTGGTCCTATTCAAGAAAATAGCATAATATTTCTTTTATTTATAGTCACACAAAACTTATGATAACAAAAATAATATTCTTGTGTTAGGAACTTAATATAATCCAAAGTGAATCGTGTTTATGATAAATACAACATGAAACACTTCTAGTGCAAACAACATTTTTATTATTTCTGTAAAATTTACAAAATTGCGTTTAAATATGACAAAAAAATGCCCTTCTGTTTACAGCGCTGCTCACCCGCGGCAAATTCAAAATACGAAAAACTATAATTGTGGATTTATTATATAACTTGTATGAAATTAATTTTATTTTATTATTAGTTAACATTTTGTCTACAGAAAGGGAAAATTTAAACATAAACATCTTGTTATAAAATTTTAACATATTGTAACATGAAAATTTTTAGAAATAGTTTGATTTTTTATAAACTGTCAAATATAAAATTTGACAGCTTTGACGCCTTTAAAGTTGCAGTTTGATCTCTTAAAAGCTGTCAAATTTGACAGTTTTGACCACTTTATAGTTTTATAATTTGACAAATAGACCATTTTGACAGTTTTACCATTTGATAATTTTCACTGTTATAAGCTGTCAAAAACTAGATTTAGCAGAAAATACGCTTTTGCAGTTTTATAATATGGCAGATTTATAAATTTGACAGTTTTATCTTTTATAAGCTGTCAAATATTAGATTTGACAGGTACGACAGTTTGATTTTTTATAAGCTGTCAAATATAAAATTTGACAGCTTTGACGCCTTTAAAGTTGCTGTTTGATCTGTTAAAAGCTGTCAAATTTGACAGTTTAGTTTTATAATTTAACAAATAGACCATTTTGACAATTTTACCATTTGACAAATCTGACAGTTTTAACTGTTATAAGCTGTCAAAAACTAGATTTAGCAGAAAAGACGCTTTTGCTGTTTTATAATATGTCAGATTTATAAATTTGACAGTTTTATCTTTTATAAGCTGTCAAATATTAGATTTGACAGGTATGACAGTTTGACTTTTTATAAGCTGTCAAATATAAAATTTGACGACTTTGAAGTTTTGCTATTTGACAGCTTGATCAATTTGACATTTTGATTTTGTATAAGCCGTAATTTGACAATTGAATATTCTATAAACTGTCATATATAAAATCTTAGGTCACTCATTATTTACAGGTTGAGGTTACACCCAAACGAGGTTAGGTTAGGTTAATAATATCTAGGTTAGGTTAGGTTAAGTTGGATTAGGTTAGGTTGAGGTCACCCAAACGAGGTTAGGTTAGGTTAGCATGATCTAGGTTAGGTTAGGTTGAGGTCACACCCAAACGAGGTTAGGTTAATAATTTCTAGGTTAGGTTAGGTTGAGGTCACCCAAACGAGGTTAGGTTAGGTTTAGCATGATCTAGGTTAGGTTAGGTTGAGGTCACACCCAAACGAGGTTAGGTTAGGTTTTGACATGATCCAGATCATCTCAATATAGTACAAGGTCACTCTTTATTAAAAGATTGAGGTCACACTCAAACGAGGATACATGATGTTAAATTGAGTTATTTTAACAGATTAAAGTACGACTGTATATTGCCACTAATTGTGTGAAATTCAGTGGTATCGTTTATTGTTATTTTCTTTTAAAAATATATGTTATTGTAAAATCATTCAAAATTCAAAACTAAGTCAACTGGTAAGCTTATTAGCAACAGAAAATAAAGTTATTCGTACGGCTATGAATCAAGGTAATATATCTGAATTAATGATAATATATTACATAACGTGAATTGTAAAAAGCATATTACATGCGAGTGAAAAAGTTGCGCACGAGCCTTGGCGAGTGCAGTAATTTCACGAGCAATGTAATTGCGTTACAATTCGAGTTGTGTATTACATTTTATCTACGACCATAAGATAAATAACAAGTATGGGAAATATAAATTTTTATTTACGAACAACAATTACATGAAATTGAAAATATTACTGATAAATATCTTATTTTTGAATATAATTAATGGTAAAATGGTGACAGTTCTTAATAACAAAAGGTGGTCCAGTGTTTTCTACGGATGCTGTAAATACACTGCTGTCAGTGTTCGTTACTTCTGTGTTGTGTTCAATATCTATGTTTCCCAAATTCTGGTTGGATAGTGAGGTGTGCATAGAAATTTCAGTTTCTTTTTCAACATTATCTACGGATTGCAATATTTTATTTGCAGTCAGAGATTTATTACGTAACGAATTATCTGCACTAGATGACGATCGCCATCCACCATGTCTTTTTAGTGCCATTAAATCGCCTCCAGCATCGATGAGAATGGTAGCCGAAGTTCTTCGAAAACAATGGGAAGTGAATGCAGTTTAGATATTCAGCTACCTTCATTGGTACACTTCCTATTTTATTAATACCAACTACTTGTTTGGTACACTTTCCCTTTTGATAATTAACAAAAAACTGGGAAATATTTTGGTCTACAGCTTGTTGGCGTATTTCAATATATTGCTTGCAGATATTATAAAATGTACCGGTAACAACAAAAGATCTATGTATTTTGGTTTTTGTGTCCGGAATTTTAATGTGGAGTTTTTTCCACTATCTTCAATGTCAGACATTTTAAGGTTTTTTAACTCTTGTTTCCGGCAAGCACCACTTATCCCAATAATTAGCACAGTCTAAAATTAAAAATAACAATATTTTATAACATTACATCTAAAAACTTTAATAAATTCACATACCTTCATCCATAAATATTCTCTATCTGGGGCTTCTTTCAGAAATTTATTCACGTCGCTAGGAGTAAAATTTTTAGATGTTTTGCTTTTAAATCCATCCGATTGCCTTTTTAAATAAGCCCTTAACTTGGGGTATTCTGCAATATTAATATTGTGCTTAATATTAAGCACACTTCTAAGCATGGAATATGTTGCCCATAACGATGATGGCTTGAATTGTTGACTTATTTCTCCGAAATATGCCATTAATACATTTTCAGAAAAGGAATGAACATTATTCTTTGAACGCCACTGCATAAATTTTTTGTAAATAATCTCATACCTCAATCGTGATTTTTCTGGTAAAAGGTTATTTGATGTGTTTGCAGCTTGTTCAATTATATCGGGAGGTGTATTCCCAAATTAATTTTCAGAGTCGCTCATTTTCACTTTGATAATTGTTTATTATGTTATAAACTAAAGATTTATATCGTCACTGAGCGTTTTTACTGGAATAGTTTAAAAAGGTTAGAATAACGGAACGGTACGTCAAACGTCAAACTACAGTGTTACCAACACGACATATTATAAACGAAAAATTTCTTGAGACAGTAACGTAATAATATATATTACATTACTGTTTACTGTACAGTAAATCCTTAGCAACCGTAATTAAGCATTTACTGTTCTTGCAAATTGTTTTTAATGGCCTACTTACACATATGGTCGTAGATAAATAAACTTACGTTACAGCGAAAGTATTGTCAACAACGAGCATCATTTTAAAAAGGAATGTCCTAACTTAATTCAAAAAATATGAATTTATGAGAGAAAAACGTGTTATATCCATCCTAGTCATTGCAAATGAGAGAAATAAATGTATGCCAATTTGTTAAAGTCGTTCATGATATAGATGACCTTGATCAGACTTCTTTAAAAAATTTACTGTACATACATACGTACATGCAATTAGATATACTAGAGTAAACAACATGAAGTCATAGACATAGTTAAATACATAAATACATACGTATACAATGGGTTTAAAAAAAACATAGGTAGGTACATACATACATACATACATACATACATACATACATATATATATATATATATATATATATATATATATATATATATATATATATATATATATATATATATATATATATATATATATATATATATATATAACTTTGGCCTCGCGGTACTTTAGAGCCCGAAGTCATAATAGGTGAATGAAGTTCGGAGCCCAAAATAAGTTTGAAACCCGGGTTTCAAACTTTGATAATTTTTTAACAGATATTTATTTAATTACTAATTAATTATGCATAAAATGATGCCTCGCGATATCTTTGTAGCATTCTTAACCTAAATATTAAAATAGTCCTTATTTGCATTACGTTTAATGGGTTAAATATTTGTTTAAAAACTTTGTAACCCGTGGGTTCCAAACTTATTTTTCTTGGCAGCACTGGGCCAGGAATCTGATGAACTATTACGAGTATATAATTCTTTTGACTTCTTAATGATAGATGTCATTGCATCTAATAAATGGCATATTTTGGTTAAAATGAAAAACCAATTATACGAAAGCGTATAACGATTTTCACACATTGAAATAGATAAATTGTTATATTATTTAATACTACGCCAAAAATATAAATATGTGTATGAAATTGACCCGATTTGATAGTTATTGTATTTAATTTTGAAAAATATTACAATATAGTTCCACTGTAGCCAGATCCGTCTTATAGCTAAATGGGGCCCTGGGCACTAACAGTTATAAGGCAATTTTTATTGCTTGGATTGTGAGGAATAATACAGGTATATAAACATGCAGGTAAAAATTTTGAATTTATACTTTCCCGACTATACAATAGGAGAAGTATTGTGATTGTGATATTTCTAGATCCCGAAATTTTGATTCATTTTCACGCTTTAGACCTAACTGAGGATAACAACTACACTCCCAAAAAGCCGGTCTGCCTGAATGTTACATAACTTAAAAATTCGTTAGAATTTTACATTGAAATTAAATATTTTAGATGTTAACCTCGGGAATGTTTTCAACGTCCGAATATTCAAAACCAGAATATTCCAAGCCAGAATATTCAAAAACATAATCGCGCAACACTGGTAAGTGCTTTGCCCAAATCATTTAATACCAGAAAATGTGGGCGTGGCCAAGCGCAGGTCTCTTTACGATAGGTTATGTTTGGGTGGATGTGGTTAGATTAGATACGCTTTAGTGCAATGCGCTTGCGCGATTCTGTTTTATGAATTTTCGGGATATGAATGATTCTGTGCATGAATATTCCGGTGTAGAATATTCTGGTTCTGAGTATTCTGGTTTTGAATATTAGGCCGTTTATTATGCACCTGTTAACCTCGACTTAACGCTCAACACTTTAGTTGTATGTATTGGTGTATTGGCATAAGTACACTAAGTATCACTCCGCCATGTGGAAATAAAATGGCTACCAGCTATCTTCAAAAGTACTGCACTGATTGAATTCAAATTTGGGACAAACATAAATAAAAATATATCAAATACAAGCACATTAAAGGCTAAGTGCGCCATTTTGTAACAAAATAGCCGCCAGCTTTCGGCAAAAGTACTGCAGTGATTGGATTCAAATTTTGTTTAAATATAAATAATAATATAGCCTAACAAATAAGCATATTAAAGTCCCAGTCCATCATCTCAAAACAAAATGGCCGCTATCTATCTTAAAAAGCACTGCACTGATTTGGTTTAAATATGGCACAAACATAAATAAATATATAGCTTAACAAATAAGCATATTAAAGTCTCAGTCCATCATCTCAAAACAAAATGGCCGCTATCCATCTTAAAAAGCACTGCACTGATTTGGTTTAAATATGGCACAAACATAAATAAATATATAGCTTAACAAATAAGCATATTAAAGTCTCAGTCCATCATCTCAAAACAAAATGGCCGCTATCTATATTAAAAAGCACTGCACTAATTTGGTTTAAATATGGCACAAACATAAATAAATATATAGCTTAACATATAAGCATAATAAAGTTTTAGCCCGCCGTCTTCAAACAAAATTGAGGACAGTTATTTTGAAAAGAATTGCACTGATCGCTTTAATTCGCCAACTTTAAACAAAATGGCGAGCAGTTATCTTTAAAAGTGCTGCACCGATTGGGTTCAAAATTGGCACTTGCATAGCTGAGGATCTGTCATAATATATAGGCATACTAAAATTGCAATTCGCCGTCTTAAATCAAAATGGCGGCTACTTATTCCAAAGTGTAATACACCGATTATGTATAGTACCTACTTAAACAGATATTATAGAGTTTCAGTCCGTCATCTTGAAACAAAATGGCGACACGTTATTTCTGGTATTAAAAATTGATTTGTAAATCAACAAATTGCTTTAAAACCTCTGTATAATGATTGATTAAATACTTTTACAGTAATTTGTTCATAACTACGGCTGATGAAACAATATTTCCTATCGAGTTCTTGGCGCAAAATATTACCTATTTTACCTAAAGTATTTTGCGAATCTTATGCCTCTGGTACTAACACTTGATATGAAAATTTACAAACTGCTTTAGAACCTCTGAGTAATTATTGACTAAGTATTTTAACAGTAATTTGTTAATAACTACGGCTGATGAAACAATATTTCCTATCGCGAAATATAAACTATTTTAAATAACAAGAAGATATTGGGTAAATCAGCCATGTGAATAAAGCAGCTGTAGACACGTGTTTCGCTCTGTTAGAGCTCATCAGTACAGCACAGCCAAAGATGTAGAATGACTGAGGTGGTAAACAACAAATTCAAACAAACGGGCCACCGCCAGAAGGCCAGCCACACATTTGTGGCTTAAGCCACATTGCTTCACGATTTGAAGCTAAAGATGACGTCGCCACGGAGATGGATAAAACCTTCTGCGTGGACTACCGTAACCTGATGAGCTCTAACAGAACGAAACACGTGTCTACAGCTGCTTTATTCACATGGCTGATTTACCCGATATCTTCTTGTTATTTATCCTCTTGCAGCCGAGTATCATCGTTTTGATAAACTATTTTACCTAAAGTATTTTCGATTCTTAAGCCTCTGGTACTAACAATTGATATGATAATTTATAAACTGATTTAAAACATCTGAATAATTATTGATTAAGTATTTTAACAGTAATTTGTTTATAACTACGGCTGATGAAACAATATTTCCTATCGCGAAATATAAACTATTATACCTAAAGTATTTTGCGATTCTTAAGCCTCTGGTACTAACAATTAATATGATAATTTATAAACTGATTTAGAACATCTGAATAATTATTGATTAAGTATTTTAACAGTAATTTGTTCATAACTACGGCTGATGAAACAATATTTCCTATCGAGTTCTCGGCGCGAAATAAATATTTTACCTAAAGTATTTTCCGATTCTTAAGCCTTTGGTACTAACAATTGATATGACAATTTATAAACTGATTTAGTACCTCTGAATAATTATTGACTAAGTATTTTTACAGTAATTTGTTTATAACTACGGCTGATGAAACAATATTTCCTGTCGAGTTCACGGCGCGAAATATAAACTATTTTACCTAAAGTATTTTGCGATTCTTAAGCCTTTGGTACTAACATTTGATATGACAATTTATAAACTGATTTAGAACCTCTAAATAATTATTGATTAAGTATTTTAACAGTAATTTGTTTATAACTACGGCAGTTGAAACAATATTTTCTATCGAGTTCGCGGCGCGAAATAACTATTTAACCTAAAGTATTTTGCGATTCTTAAGCCTTTGGTACTACCAATTGATATGACAATTTATAAACTGATTTAGAACCTCTAAATCGTTATTGATTAAGTATTTTAACAGTAATTTGTTTATAACTACGGCTGATGAAACAATATTTTCTATAGAGTTCTCGGCGCGAAATATTAATTATTTTACCTAAAGTATCTTGAGATTCTTCAGCCTCTGGTACTAACAATTGATATGAAAATTTATAAACTGATTTAGAACATCTGAATAATTATTGATTAAGTATTTTAACAGTAATTTGTTTATAACTACGGCTGATGAAACAATATTTTCTATCGAGTTCACGGCGCGAAATATTAATTATTTTACCTAAAGTATTTTGCGATTCTTAAGCCTTTGGTACTAACAATTGATATGAAAATTTATAAACTGCTTTAGAACCTCTGAATAATTATTGATTAAGTATTTTAAGAGTAATTTTTTTATAACTACGGCTAATGAAACAATATTTCCTACCGAGCTCGCGGCTCGAAATATTAACTATTTTACCTAAAGTATTTTGCGATAAACATACATTATTTTAAAATATGCATAAGGTAACATTAACATTGTTAATTATTTATAATTTTCATGTAAAATCAACTATAAGCATATACATATGTATAATATCAAGTCAAAAGTAATTCAAGTTCCCAGTCGGGGACTTAGAATTTCAATATGTCGGCGAGCTATGGCCCGCTCGCCGGTAATGGTCTTGTCGGCGGTGTATTACCGAAGAAAAAATTTACTTGTTACCAGATTATATTCTGATGTGTTGTTATACACAGGGTGTTTTTATATTTATAAATCAAACTGTGTTTTACCCGAAATTATACATTATTATAATAGATAGAAATACGTAAATTCGCGAACCAGAATATAGACAAAAAAGAAACTAAGGTTGCATGAAAATATAATATAATATTGTTAATGTCCCTCATAAGTTAATAAATAAAAAGACATTGTTATTTAGGTACTTATACTTATAGGTACATATATTAATTTTCTATTATTAAATTATTTTAATAGTTCAACAATGTAGAGTCCGTGCAAAACGTTATGGGCTGTTGCGCAGAAGTTAAAACTATTTCTTTCTCTTTCTCTTCCTCCTATTGTCTGACCTTTCTCTAGCTGTCTCTCTTCTTGATCTGCGCATTTCATGGTCCATGTAAGGTGACCAACTATACTCATTTACTGAGTTTTGTACTCTTTTTTCGCAAACCGTACTCTTTTCAAATCCTGTACTCTGAAAGTACTCATTTGTATAATTTTATACTCATTTGTATTTCTAATTTGCTATGAATATATCGAAGAATGAATAGTGAACTTTAGAGCATTAAATTGTTTCAAATGGACCCTTCTAAACAGTAAAATTGAATGGAAAGAAGTTTCTTCAGCAGTCGAATTTGTAATGAAGGAAGTAAAAGGTATTGTTATTAATGACAAATTTTCTCTTTGAAGAAATTCGAAGAGTAAATTTATATTTAAATGAAGAAAATTTGAAGAAATGGAACGATGAGAAAATAGGACTTGACAAAAGATGGGTAGAAATCTTTCGGCATTTTAGAGTAGAACATATCCCACATGAAAATTTAAAAGTTTTAATAGAAATTTCCTTATGTTGTCCAGGCACTAATGCTGCTGTTGAAAGGGTATTTTCACTAGGGAATGATTATTGGAGCAGTGAGAAGTCGCAACTTTCTGTAAAAACATTATCTGCCGTCTTAACAGTCAAATTTAATATGCAAAATGAAAGTTGTTCAGATGTGGCTACATTATTAGACGAACATCCTCATTTAGCAAAAAAAATCCACTCCGAAGAAAAATATGTTTTTAAAAGAAAATAAAGTTTTTATCGTTTTTTCTTCTTTTTTTTTCACCTATGAAATACTTGCAAAGTGTACTCTTTTTGAACAAAAAATAGTTGGTCACCTTAGGTCCATGACATTTAGCACTACCTCTACATATTGAATTGCCTAGTTGCATTATTATAGCAACAATATACGTACTACAATAATTATTGTAAGTAAAATGCAGATTACTTGGCTGTGGCTGGCTACCTGTCTCTGTCAAGGTCGCGGCGAAGTGCGAGGGTCAGTAGAGCTAGATGTATACGAATAGGGGAGATTAGCATTTTAGGTAACGCCTACTGGCTTCTACCCCCTTCACACGTATTTTAACAAATGTACAAAAATATGATTATATGTCGATCTTTTGAGTTAGTATATATAGGTATATTATCCTTCTAATATTATCAAATACCTATTTTGCATTATTTACTTTAATATAATTAGTTATTAATATAGTATAATTCAAGGTCATATCAATATAAAATGCGACTTATTCAAATGCGTATTTTCGGAGGTCTGTGTAATAAAATATCTATAATATTCGTTTCTGCGGTATATAATGTTTCTAATAATATCAAATACCTATTTTGTAATATTTACTTTAATAAAATTTGATAATAATATAGTATAAATCAAGGCCATATCATTATAAAATGTGTATTATTCAAATGTGTAATGAAATAACTTAAATATACGCATCTGTGACATATAGTATGCTTCTAATATCAAATACCTACTTTGCAGTATTTACTTTAATAGAATTAATTAATGATATAGTATAATTCAAGGCCATATCATTATAAAATGAGAATTATTTAAATGCATATTTTCCGCCCACTCGCTCGCCAGATTAAACAACGTTGGACTTTTTATATGGGGTAATCTCAAAGCCGAGGAACCTGCATACCCTAAAGAGGCAAATTATTTGTTACATGTAAATAAATTAATGAGAAAACCTATGGCAGAAGCAACCGCGGTTTATACATGCTTTCAGGCTATTTGCGCAATAAATTCAAGATTTTAAAGAAATTATAATAAGAATCTTATTATTAATAATCAGTATGGATTTCAATATATTTGTTCTAAGTAAATAGGTATTTATTAATCAAATTATTTATTACATTTAAATAATTTAATGAGAAAACCTATGGCAGAAGCAACAACTTTTTATATGTGCATTTCGGCTATTTGCGCAATAAATTCAAGTTTTTAAGAAAATTATAAGAAGAATCTTATTATTAATAATCAACATGGATTTCAATATATTTGTTCTACGTAAATAGGTATTTATTAATCAAATTATTTGTTACATTTAAATAAATTAATGAGAAAACCTATGGCAGAAGCAACCGCGGTTTATACTTGCATTCGGGCTTTTTGCGCAATAAATTCAAGTTTTTAAGAAAATTATAATAAGAATCTTATTATTAATAATCAATATAAATTTCAATATATTTGTTCTAAGTAAATAGGTATTTATTAATCAAATTATTGGTTACATTTAAATAAATTAATGAGAAAACCTATGGCAGAAGCAACAACGGTTTATACTTGCATTCGGGCTATTTGCGCAATAAATTCAAGCTTTTAAGAAATTATAATAAGAATCATATTATTAATAATCAATATGGATTTCAGTATATTTGTTCTAAGTAAATAGGTATTTATGAATCAAATTATTTGTTGCATTTAAATAAATTAATGAAAAAAACCTATAGCAGAAGCAACCGCGGTTTATACTTGCATTCGGGCTATTTGCGCAATAAATTCAAGCTTTTAAGAAAATTATAATAAGAATCTTATTATTAATAATCAATATGGATTTCAGTATATTTGTTTTAAGTAAATAGGTATTTATTAATCAAATTATTTGTTACATGTAAATAAATTAATGAGAAAACCTATGGCACAAGCAACAACTTTTTATACGTGCATTCTTAAACCTGTGGTACTAACAATTGATATGAAAATTTATAAACTGATTTAGAACCCCTGAATAATTATTGACTAAGTATTTTAACAGTAATTTCTTTATAACTACGGCTGATGAAACAATATTTTCTATCGAGTTCACGGAGCGAAATATTAACTATTTTACCTAAAGTATTTTGCGATTCAAAGCTGTGGTACTAACAATTATTTTGAAAATTTATAAACTGATTTAGAACCTCTGAATAATTATTGATTAATTATTTTAACAGTAATTTGTTTATAACTACGGCTGATGAAATAATATTTTCTATCGAGTTCACGGAGCGAAATATTAACTATTTTACCTAAAGTATTTTGCGATTCTTAAGCCTGTGGTACTAACAATTGATATGAAAATTTACAAACTGATTTAGAACCTCTGAATAATTATTGATTAATTATTTTAACAGGAATTTGTTTATAACTACAGCTAATGAGACAATATTTTCAATCGAGTTCACGGCGCGAAATATGAACTATTTTACGTAAAGTATTTTGCGATTCCTAAACCTGTGGTACTAACAATTGATATGAAAATTTATAAACTGATTTAGAACCTCTAAATAATTATTGATTAATTATTTTAACAGTAATTTGTTTATAACTACGGCTGATGAAACAATATTTTCTATCGAGTTTACGGCGCGAAATATTAATGATTTTACCTAATGTATTTTGCGATTCTTAAGCCTCTGTTACAAGCAATTGATATGAAAATTTATAAACTGATTTAGAACCTCTGAATAATTATTGATTAAGTATTTTAAGAGTAATTTGTTTATAACTACGGCTGATGAAGCAATATTTCCTATCGAGGTCACGGCCCGAAATATTAACTATTTTACCTAAAGGATTTTGCGATAAACATAAATTATTTTAAAATGTGCATAAGGTAACATTAACATTATTAATTTTTTATAATTTTCATGTAAGATGAACTATAAGCATATACATATGTATAATATCAAGTCAACAGTAATTCAAGTTCCCAGTCGGGGACTTAGAATTTTAATATGTCGGCGAGCTATGGCCCGCTCGCCGGTAATGGTCTTGTCGGCGGTGTATTACCGAAGAAAAAGTTTACTTATTACCAGATTATATTCTGATGTGTTGTTATACACAGGGTGTTTTTATATTTATATATCAAACTGTGTTTTACCCGAAATTATACATTATTATAATAGATAGAAATATGAAAATTCGCGAACCAGAATATAGACAAAAAAGAAACTAAGGTTTCATGAAAACTTTTAATATACACAAAGTTTTTAGTCATTTCGTACATAATTATAATATAATATTGTTAATGTCCCTCATAAGTTAATAAATGAAAAGACATTGTTATTTAGGTACTTATACTTATAGGTACATCGTACATATATTAATTTTTTACTATTAAAATATTTTAATAGTTCAACAATGTATAGTCCATGCTAAACATTATGGGCTGTTACGCAGATATCAAAACTATTTCTTTCTCTTTCTCTTCCTCCTATTGTCTAACCTTTCTCTAGCTGTCTCTCTTCTTGATCTGCGCATTTCATGTCCCATGACATTTAGCACTACCTCTACATATTGAATTGCCTAGTTGCATTATTTTAGCAACAATACACGTACTATAATAATGATTGTAAGTAAAATGCAGATTACTTGGCTGTGGCTGGCTGCCTGTCTCTGGAAAGGTCGCGGCGAAGTGCGAGGGTCAGTAGAGCTAGATGTAGATGAATAGGGGAGATTAGCATTTTAGGTAACGCCTAATGGCTTCTATTCCCTTCACATGTATTTTAACAAATGTACAAAAATATGATTATATGTCGATCTTTTGAGTTACTATATATATATTATCCTTCTAATATTATCAAATACTTATTTTGCAATATTTACTGTAATAGAATTAGTTAATAATATAGTATAATTTAAGGTCATATCAATATAAAATGCGACTTATTCAAATGCGTATTTTCGAAGGAATGTGTAATAAAATATCTATAATATTCGCTTCTGCGGTATATAATGCTTCTAATATTATCAAATATCCATTTTGCAATATTTACTTTAATAGAATTAATTAATGATATAGTATAATTCAAGGCCATATCATTATAAAATACGAATTATTTAAATGCGTATTTTCGGCCCGCGCGCTCGCCAGATTAAACAACGTTGGACTTTTTTTGTGGGGTAATCTCAAAGCCGAGGAACCTGCATACCCTAAAAAGGCAATCCGCACAGAAGTCTGCCGTATGTCCCAAGAAATGCTCGAAAGAGTTATACAAAACTGCTATTGTATCTAACTAAACGGAAGCGTTGCGCAGTTTTACAAAAGTTTCAGAACTAGAAAAAGTCAATAAATAAAACATATCTTATACAAAACAATAATTTCTGCCCAAAAGGCAGGCGCACGTATAAAGCGTGAATTATTTCGTTAGTAGATGATTCTGATGTTTCTTTATTTAAATGTTCCATAATTTTATTCTCTGCGTCATGAAAGGTAGCTAAAAAGAACAAAACATTAAATAAATACACAAAAAAATATACAGTTAGAGAAGCATATATTTAAGCAGTAATGAAAATATATTTTTAAGAAAAACGGAATAAGTTTTTTTACCTTCCGTCACCTTTAGGTAAAAGAAGGTATTGTTTTTGGTCAAAAAGATCGATGGTGAGATTTTAATGAATAAGCTGATTAGATTTTGGTTAGGATTGGTCAACCGGAAGTACCCTCATTTGTAGATTTTATGTTATTATAAATATTAAAGAATATTTTATTCTCTACACGATTTGACTACATTTAATACATCATATTAAATGGACATAGAGTTAAAGAAATTTAATTTCATAAATTAGTCAACTATGCTAAAACAATGAAAACAGCTACTATATTAAGAAAATTCTGATTGAAAGATGTCAGTGTCAAGTGCAATTGACATACTCGTAGAATATTTGTATTAAAATTTTACTGGAAATATAGGATCTTTTGGTAGAAACTTTATGGATTTTGTATAAAATACATACAACCGCTGGGAGGTAATGTATAAGAAAAATATTATCTTTTGTAACTTGTAAGGAACTTTCTTTGTGGAATTTCTAGGTACGTTCTATCGCTGTCAAAAATATTCCTACTGGAATAAGAATATTCTTAAAGCAAAATAACTGTAAAGTAACAAATAAATAGACCAATAGTTATGTGTTATTGTTAGTTAACAACTAAAAAAAATTTTGTATGGTAATTCTGGATCTTCAAAATGTTGTTTTGCAAATATTACAGAGATTATAATTATCGAAAAATATATAAAATAATAAAAACTTGAAGGAGGTATTTTTATTGAGCATAGCCTAGTCTAAACATTAACAAATGTGACAGAAAAGCGCGAGCGATAGTTGGCTAGTAAAATTTTGAATTTATCTCCACTCTACAGATCTTCCTACCAACAAGTTGGAATGATTCGTAGGAATATTCAGATTTTTTTGGCGCAAAAGAACGACCATTGCGGTACTACTAGAAGAAGTAGGAAGATTTCTGACACCGACAGAAAGTACCTTCTACAAAATATGTATATAGATCTGACGGAAGGTAATGTGATGGCCGCATCAGATTTAAAAAATATGATAAAATGTGATGTATCCACAGCCATTCAATTTTATCTATTAAAAATGTTCGCTCCGTTAATATTATGTATTTTTATATGACACATAACAAATTTTAACCCTTTTTCGTAACGCGGTTAGGCGTGCGGACTTTATGCTAATAATCATGCTGTTTTTCATTGGCTTAATTCGCATAGGTTCGCTAGAAATGACGCGCCTAATAGAGTTAAAAATGATATTTAGCAAAAATTAAAGTTACTTTCTATGCTTATAACTTGATGTACCTACATCAAATAGTGGCCAGCTGGATTTAAATGGCTTATTATTTTTAACCAAGCATAAAAATTGTTTCTCTGATGAAGTTGGTGGCCAATAACAGCTTTTATTTTCAGCTCTCAGCCATAAAAAGGGCACAACGGCACATTCTCTAACTGGTTGGTTTTTCTTTTGCGTTATTAAAAATTCAACTACAGCATACATTGTTCTTCCTTCAAACATAACAGGTACAAGTGCAGGAGAGTTAAAGAAGGTGAATAAGCGGGAATAGAGCATTATCCATTTTTGTATGGGAAAGCAACACATTTGTGAGTTATGTCCACAAGTTTATGGTTACTGGTTGTAAGAAATTTTTTGCATAAAAAAATCCTAATTTGGAAGAAGGAATTGGATACGAATATAAGTTATACAAATATTTAAAAGGATTTTTTTTCTTACAGCTACAATATTATCAGGCTTGTTAGTCGCAATAATAAATTGATTAGTTCTTAGTTTTTTACATTTAAAATCATTATGATTTTCGTAATTCACGTGATATGGTGTTATATTATTTTGTGGTACAGTGATATTATTACTCTCATTTTTTTCTATTATGCGTCTACATAATTGTTGAAGTAGCATTTTTTCACCCCAAATTTTTTGTTTTAATTTTCTCAAACAGTTTTCAAATTTGGAACAGCTGTAACTCTCAAGGCATCCGTATTTTTGTATATCATTACATATATGTAAAAGGCTATGTACATTATATACAACAAATTCACGATTATAAAGTACACAATGCACTTTTCGCTTTTTCGAAATATAAATTTATTAAAGAATTTGAATTTAAAATAAAAATTGCTGAATGTAGCAATAAAAAGTGATTATACTTTACCGTATTAATATTACCACGTAAAACAAGAACACCAACATAAAGTAAAAAGCTTCGAAATTCTGTTGCTTTCCAACGCTTAATTTCAACAAAACTTCTACATTTGCGAGAAAAATCACTTGGCAAATAAAATTTTAAATTAAACAAAAAGAAATATTTATGTTACGTATACAATTTTTAGAAAGTTTGTAGGGTCTTTTACCCTCAATCCAGTAATTTAATATTAATCTTCGCATTACTCCTAAATAAATTAAATGCATCGGGTCTAAAACAAATTGACTAACCATATCTATGTTAATATCAAGTAATGGTGAAAAATCTTTATGAAAAGCATTATCAGTATCATAAAGATATGTACGCTTTTCAGCAAAATTATTTGCAGGATAAAACAATATTTTGTCTTCATAAACTGCTATTATTTTACACTTTTCACAACCGTACTTACTAGGGTGACCTTTTGTCTGTTTGTGATAAGATGTAGCTGATGCATCACACGTAAAAAATAGTATCTCAAAATGAAATATTTTATTTAAATAATTTATAACATGTTCTTGTAAGTAAGTAATGTCTGTTATAAAATTGTCTAGGTATTTCTATTGGTTGAGGTTTTCCATTTCCACAAAAAAGTGCAATAACAGACGGATTACTATTTACATATTTAAAGTAGCCTAATATGGGCCAAATTTCAAAAGAACTATTTTTGTATACAGGCAAACCATCTATATTAATCTGAAGTTTAATATCGCTTATATTGGAAGATTTACAAGATTTTAATATATTAATAATTCCCGCTTCTACACCAAAATAAAACATTTCACCATTTTCTAATTTTGTTGTTTTAATATGTCTTGGGTGTACCTGATAGTGTTCTTATATCTTTAGGTAAATTTTCATCCTTTTCGCGTAAAATATGTAGTAATTCATTTAAGGCTTTATGAGTTATATTATTTCTTAAACCCCACATTTTAATTTTATTACAAAAATTAGAATCCTTAGGATTTAAATCTGATTCAAAAATATTTTCTTCACTATCTTCTGTCACAGGCATTATACATTCAACAGTTTTAATAATTTCGGAATTCAAATTTTCTGTTTCAAATGTGTTGCTTTCCGTTACAAAATTTATAGTTTGCATTGCATTACGCATGAATACAAGGTTACGCCGACCCTAGACCACACACATACCATATTCTATTGGTCCAGGCGAGACCGCCCGCAGGGCTTGCAGCTGTCTCGTGTGATAAGAATAAGAAAGGTTATTATTATTGATGCCGGTGTGCTAAATAATTTGATAAATATAATTTAAAAATATTAATAAAAATTATTATGTTTAAATCATTTACATTTTGTTCTTGAAATATAATCTACTTAAATACATTTTCTGATACGAGTATAAATCCCTTTTGTGTAATATTCTTAATAATTATTATTTTTACAAATAAAACTCATTTTAAAATATAACTACCTACTGAAAACAAAATATTATGAATTATTTATAAATATGGATAATATATGATTTAGAATTCACTTTTATAACATACCTATTTATTTTCGTGTACAGCTAAACTACATAAATTTACTTCCCTATAGAGTAGGTATACAAGCATATTTACAGGAATAAATTTTTATATTTGCTAATTGTAGGAGGCACATTATTTATATAATTTTAAACGTTTTATAAATGAGTATTTTAGACCTTAATTGAAAAAATTATTACATCAATATTATTGTTTAGATAAACGTATAAAAATCAAATAGCATCAAATATATACTCTTTTTAAATCATCTATGATAAGCTTTTATTTTTGCAGGAAAAAGGAGGCATAGTATTTATACAATTTTAAACGTTTAATAAATTAACATTATAGACATTAATTGAAAAATATATTTACAGCAATATTATTGTTTAACTAAACGTATAAAAATAAGGTAGTATAAAATATACTCTTTTTATATCATTTGTGTTATGCGAAATAAAAATATATTTGAGTATTTTTATACATATGTTTACGCAATTTATAATATTATAAAACTATATAACACATATTTTCTTTTAAATTATTATTTAAAGTAATGTTAAAAAAAAAACGTTTATTCAACGTGTATATTAACAATAGTCAAATTTATCGTATTATACCTACGGGTCTTACACCATATACCATTTTTAAACGGCCTAGACGTATAATATACGTTTATACGAATAAAGTGTGTTTCCTGGGCTACTAACAATTGCTATGAAAATTTATAAACTGCTTTAGAACCTCTGAACAATTATTGATTAAGTATTTCAACAGTAATTTGTTTATAACTACGGCTGATGAAACAATATTTTCTATCGAGGTCACGGCGCGAAATATTAACTATTTTATCTAAAGTATTTTGCGATTCTTAAGTCTCTGGTACTAAAAATTGATATGAAAATTTACAAACTGCTTTAGAACCTCTGAGTAATTATTGATTAAGTATTTTAACAGTAATTTGTTTATAATTACGGCTGATGAAACAATATTTCCTATTGAGTTCACGGCACAACATATCTTTTTCACCTAAAGTATTTTGCGATTTTTAAGCCTCTAGTACTTACTTTCTTCGTTGGTTCTATAATCCTTAATATGTCAAAATGCTTGAGTTATTTTATTTTTTTTAGTAAGTACCTCAGTAACACACATAAATTACAAATAGATAAAATTCAAATAATGGTATTCGCAATAAAATTTTAAAAGTTAACTTGCAATTATTATTTGTATGTTTAAAAAAAGTAGTGTTTCATCAAGACAAGAAATCTTGTCTTCTACTAAGTTGTTTTTATTATTCTTAAATTGGGTAATTCCAAAATTAAATTATTTGAATACATTTTTTCAAAGTGATACGGTTGTTATAACCGATTTACATAAGAAAGTTACAGAGAATTACACTGATTTGTTATGTTCTTATATGGATTCAACTTACATTAAAAGAACGGCTCTTTCTAATATTTCTATAATCAATCCAGCAAATTCAACTCACTTTATTAATTTAAAAAATATGTATTTGGGAGTTGCTGTTTTACAAAATATCAGTATATATCAAAATGTTTTTATAGTATATGAAGTTATTTATTTCTAAACCTTCCTATAAAATACTTATACATACAAGAATTCTATATTTAAAACCATATAATACACTCTAAATATATATATAGATGATTTGAAACTATATATTATACATAATTTTGAAAAAACAAAATGTACGATATGTTTTTTAAATGTACGATAATTTTGTACGATACTTTTTTTCAAAATATGATAATTCTCATTGGTTGGTACGATAGTTTTATTTTTTAATCTGGCAACACTGGACCCTAGTCGTACACAGCAATCGCAGTCGCGTCGAGTGTCGAGGTGGGAGACAGGCATCATTACGGCGTAGTTCCGAGACCACCCAGACCAGCGAACGCAGTGAACGAGCGATAAGAGCAGCAGTGCATACCGATTAGGTAAATCTTTTTATTTTTTACATTTAAATATGTTTTATGTTAACTCCAATTTGCATAGCATGTTGCAAATATTACCCAGGTTGGAAAAGTTAAACCTAGTTTATTAACATAAGAAATAGAAATAAGGTTTTTGCTTGTCGTTGCAAATCATTTTAAAGAAAAGTATTTCACATAATGGTGTGGTAAGCTTCAACTAGAACGATTTTTCTATTAATTTAATAAAATAATTTTTTTTTGTAATATTTATACAGAGTTTAAAAAACAAATGTAATGACAGCGCTCGCAAAACAATAGCATCCTTGCTTTTATAATTATTGTAAGTTTAAATATCATATTTCCGAAGCAGCTAATTTTGTGACATACTGTTAATAACTTTTTGATTTATTTTGACTTCTTCTCTATGTCTCTATGTCCTATAAATATAATATCAGTTTTTGTCTATAAAGCGAAAACAGAAATTGCAAGACATAGTCAGAAGAAACATATTTAAATGAATTCATCTGAATTATATAAACATTTCACGATTAAATATAATCTTAATTGATTTTAAATAAATTTACAGAATTAGTACATCTTATAAATGCTGGTAGGGCATTGTAAACTTTTAGAGCACTGTAATAGGATCCTTGGGCGAACAAATTTAATCTGTGCATAGGAACATTAATTGCAAAACGATTTCTTGTTGACATATTCGAATACACATCTTTTTTGAATGTAATGAATGACAAATTACTTTTGACAAAACAGCAATCTCATAGACGTAAAGTGAGTGAAGGCAAAATCATGATTTCTAATTCAATAAATATGTTTACAGTGAGTTTGAATTGGAACACTTGTGCTACATCGTAATGTTCTTTTCTGAATAGTAAATGTATTTTGGGCATTAGTACTATTGCTCCAAAATATTCTTAAGTATCTGGTCTACTTTGCACATGTGAAAAGTAATAAGTTTTAAATTCTATGTGTAATTTGTATGCCTTGGGAATCTTTTGTTATGAAAACACAAGTATTTTTTGGTATGTTTTTATTCACAAAGACCGTCATGACGAGCTCCATGTTGGATGTGATTGTTATGATGTTATTTAGAAATATTGTTGTTTTTATTTTATTAACTACTATTGTATCTTCACTATTTTGTGCTGATGACTAGGTTCTGATCGTCGAAACGTTCTTTGTCACTAAAAACATACCAACAAATACTTGTGTTTTCATAAAAAAGGATTCTCAAGGCCTACAAATTACACATAGAATTACAGAAATTTATGTATCCTATCATAACCGCCAACAATAAGAGGTTTTAAGTGTAATTGTTACTGACTATCTTGCGTTACTTATAGATGACATAGAAAACAGTGGAAAGACAAGACTAACTTTTCAATTTCAGGTTGCCAAGTAGAAAATGTGATTCACTTGTTTTTTAATATTCTGTATTGATATTGATATTAATTATTGTCACTATAGTTAACAGTTTTTAAAATACGTTAAAATATTTCGTAAAAGCAATAATGTGAACGCGTTGTTCACAGATATGGGTCGTTCAAACAAGCGTAGTAACACAAAAAGTGAAATCCAAGTCACACCGCAGAAAAGGAAACGACATCCTTTAACACCGTTTACACCTAGAGTTCGTACGTTTAAATAAAAAAATTCTCGTATTTTTGTGATTCAGTGTCTATTACATTTTTCAGATTTATTAAACAATGCCTGGACGGTTTCTGAAACCAGTGAATGTGCTTCGTTTAAAATTTTACCATGCGATGACTCATTTGTTTTGCAAGCGCAACAATTTCCCTCCTGTGCAGGTAACAATTTTGTTTTCTTCTAATATATTTACTCAGATTTGCAGTTTTCTTAATTTATTAGCTAGAGTGCAGTTCCCACATTTGGAATATTTTTACCGACTGCATACAAATAATTATCAATTGTATTTGAAATATATTTATTTTATCGTAATTTGTTCATAACTACGGCTGATGAAACAGTATGTCCTATCGAGTTCACGGTGCGAAATTTCAACATTTTCACTGTAAATTATTTTTTCATTCTTAAATCTCTGTTACTAACAATTGATACGAAAATCTCCAAACAGCTGTAGGATCTCTATGTATAATTCAACTTTTGGTCGCAATTTGGTTTGTTATTTTTTGCTCTTTTTAATACAAATTATTTAACTTTGAATCTTTTATGAAATATTACTGCTGTCTACATTCAAGGAGAATTATAAAATTACATTCCTGTAAGTAACTAATCATTTGTACAAATATTTTATAGCTATTATTATAACAAGAATATTAGAAAGAAAAAATTGAATAAACATTTGAGCCCGTAAAAGCAATAATGTTAACGCGTTGTTCACAGATATGGGTCGTTCAAACAAGCGTATTAATAGAAAAAATGAAGTCCAAGTCACACCGCAGAAAAGGAAGCGACATTCTTTAACTCCGCTTACACCTAGAGTTCGTACGTTTAAATTTAAAAAAATCGTTTTTTTTGAGATTGAATATCTATTTAATTTTTCAGATTTAATAAAAAATGCCTGGACGGTTTCTGAAACCAATGAATGTGCTTCAATTAAAATTTTACCATGCGATGACCCATTTGTTTTGCAAGCGCAACCATTTCCGTCCTGTGCAGGTAACAATTTTTGTTTTCTTCTAATATATTTACTCAAATTTGCAGTTTTCTTAATTTATTAGCTAGAGTGCCGTTTCCACATCTGGAATATTTTTACCGAATGTACACAAATAATTATCAATTGCATTTGAAATATATTTATTTTATCGCGAATTTAATATGTTTAAGGAGAATTTAATATTTAACATCCAATGTAAATGAAATATAACCAATTAATTGTCTAACATACATGCACATTTGTTTTCAGGTGAAATAGTTGAGCAAAACAGCAACTACTCTGCCGTTGAGACGTGTGAAATTTTACCATACGATGACTCTATTGTTTTGCAACCATCTCCCCCCTGTGCAGGTAACAATATTTTAGTTTTCGTCTAATTTAATTATTGCTACTTTTCATACTTTTGCAATTTACTTAATTTATTGGCTGGAGTGCAGTTGTGGTAATATACAGGGTGATTCAAGAAAACCAATCAGCTCGATTATTTCTTTAACTAAAGCGTTTAGCAAAAAAAAAAAAAAATCAATAAGAAAAAATATTCAGTACATAGGGGCTGATTTTATTGCATATCAGAAAAATTATTTGTTTCAGTGGTTCCCAAGCTGTGGCACAAAATTACATGTTTTTAAATAAAAGTAGTATATTTCATTAGCCTATAAAATAAAAGATTTTTTTCTGATTTCAACAATATAAAAAAGTACAATCTTACTTAACCGTTTTTTTTTCAGGAAAACGCAATTTAAATTTAAATTATATTAACACATATTTACACTGCAGTTGCAGTAGGCCAATGGTAAAAACAATTGTTGAAACAATACGTTTAAAATCATTTAGTCACTGGAATAAATATATTTTTTTAGATATGCAATAAAATCAGCCTCTATGTACTAAATATTTTTTCTTAATGATTTCTTTGCTAAACCTATTAGTTCAAGAAATATTCGAGCTGATCGGTTTTCTTGACACACCCTGTATTTATTTAACTAAGCATTTTTATGGTAATATTCTAGAGTCGTTGGGGTTCGAAGAACTGCGCAATATTCCGAAAAGACGGCTGCTATTTGATTTGGAAAAAGATAACAGTGATTCTGGTAAACAATAATATCATATTTTGTTTGTCCTCTTCATAATGCATTTTATTGAAAGTTATTTTTACTCAATATCTATTTTAATTTTTATTTAACGTGCTGCGTTACTGTTAAAAATTAATACTTTTTGGCTCATACTACGATCACGGTTTTAAATTGCAGTGTTTGGGTGTTTTACTTAATACCATGGTAATACGTTAAAACTGCTCTTAAGACTAAGCGTAATATGATGGGTCCGTGAAGTTGGCACGTCATTGGAAGCACAAATAATCTTTTTTATATTAATAATTAGTGCTTCATTAGTGCTCTTTGTGCGTCAAAATTTTTTGAAATTAATTTAACGGTTCACGACATAATTAACAATATTTAATGAAGTGCCAACTTTACACTTAGCACGTCATTAATAGAATTTCAATTTACTAAATATATCTTCTGTTAGTGCTTTGTTAGTGTTCTTTTGTGCTTTAATTTTTTTTGAAATTAATTGAACGGTTTACAACATAATTAACATTATTTAATGACGTGCCAACTTCACAATTAGCACGTCATTAATAAAATTTTAAATTACTAAATATATCTTCTGTTAGTGCTTTGTTACTGCTCTTTTGGGCTTAAATTTTTTTGAATTTAATTGAACGGTTTACGAAGTAATTAACATTATTTAATGACGTGCAACTTCACACTTAGCACGTCATTAATAAAATTTTAAATTCCTAAATACATCTTTTGTTAGTGGTTCGTTAGTGCTCTTTTGTGCTTCAAAAATTTTTGAAATTAATTGAAGGGTTCACGAAATAATTAACATTATTTAATGACGTGCCAACTTTTCCTTCCCTAGAATCTATTATAATATTTCAGTGCCTAATTTCCGTTCTTGGATTACACTAAACCGTTGCCGGTAATTAAACAATACATCTGGATGAATAGATTTTTACTTACAATAAGAATAAGAAGTATTACAAAAATGACAAAAAATGTGCAGAAGTAGTAAAGCTCAAAATATTGAACAATATAATTAATACATGCAAGATATCGATTGACATAAATATGTTTTCACTACATAGATTTTTTTTCTTTAGAAGATAATAAACGGAATTATATTTCCATAACTAACCGTATGAGTGTGCAAAAAATTATACAGGGTGAGTTTTTGGAATGACCTTCGCCGATATCTCGCTTGTTAGAAATACAGCGTAAATTTATTCACAGAATTTTTTTATTGTCTACTTAAGGAGCATACCATAAAATAATTTTCACATATACAAGGTATTGGTTGCATTACGGCTCACCCAGCTCACCTATATGCACATATACAGTTTTCCGCAATATTGCCAAGTTATTCCGTTTTTCCCTAAAAAAAAAGAGTTTAATACAGGCATTGCTTTTTAAAGGCGAACTGAAGTTATTTTAATAGTAAAAATCTGATGTGGCCAGCACATTACCTTCCGTCAGTTCTATGTATTTTGTACAAATTTCATACGGAAAGTTCCTTGCTAAATTAAATATTCTATTTCTTGTACATTACCTTCCGGCAGTTGCATGTATTTTATGCAAATTTCATACAGAAAATTATTATTTTGTGACGTTTTCTATATACAGTGTAATGTATCTGCAGAAATAAAAGATTTATTATTATTATTATTTCTTGTACATTACCTTAAAGCAGTTTTATGTATTTTGTACAAATTCCATACAGAAAGCAAAAGATCCTATATTTCCCGTAAAATTATAAGACAGACACACAATGTCAATTTCACTTGACACTGACATCTTTCAATCAGAATTTTCTTAATATAGTATAATTTCTTTATAATTTTTTAACTCTATATCCATTTAATATTATGTATAAAATGCAGTCAAATCGTATAGAGAATCAAATATTCTTTAATATTTATAATAACATCAAATGTGAAAAAATTATATTTAACGTAGTTTTTTCACGAAAAACTGTTAAAATCTTCAAATGATGGTACTTCCGGTTGACCAATTGTAACCAAAATCTAATCAGCTCTTCATATGGATGTAACGAAGAAGTATACGAAAAAATTATAATTTTTGTAACTGTAGTATTAGAGTTATCGCAGACGAAAATTTTGTTACACACACACACACACACACACACACACACATCCACACACACACACACACACACACACACACACACACACACACACATACAGACATCATCGTAAAAATAGTAAATTCGTATTCTAGGGACCCTAAAACGTGCTTATTGAGTAAAAATTCATCATCGAATTTTTTGACCAAAGACAATACCTTCCTTACCTAAAGGTGACGGAAGGTAAAAATTAAGAGTTTTTTTCTATACAACAATAACTATACATTGTTCTCATATATTTTTTTTAAAATGTCATAATACAGGCTGATTTTTACCATTTTTCTCTAAATTTATTTGGTCAATTAAAAATTAAATCTAGTATACCATGGAAATAATGTTTTTTTCTCGGTTTTTTTATAAGAAACAAATGCTATAATAAAAGTATTTGGCATTAGTCAATAAACAAAACTATTTATTATTAATATTAATGGGATTCGGTAATAATTTATTGATATGAATTTTTCGCAAGAAGAATTATTTTTACCTAATCTCAATAATATTAAGAATAATAGTATATTATTCTATGAGCATGTAATGCATGCTAATTCTCATGAGAATTAAGTTTGCATCACGAGCCGGAAAGCGAGTGATGTATGTCATTCGAGTGAGTAATAGCCATTACATGCGAATAGAATACTATACTTTATCCACCCTTGTCAAATATATACTGTACTCCTATAAAATAAATTTAGAGAAACATGGTTTTCCATTTAAAAAAAGATAAGCAATTCTCGCGGAGTCGTAATGCATTACAAAGTAAATTTTGTACAAATATTTTTGGGGATTTTTTAAATTGTTAAGTCGGTAACTTAGTCTGTGTCAAATAAATATCTTTCATTTCACCTGTCATTACTCATGGAAAATTACTGAAATTAGACTTTCTATAGTAAAATATTTATATCAAATAATTATGTCATATTATAAATTAAAATTCAAAATATTTATTTGTAGTTTCATAACAAAATAAATATAAATTTTAACTCTAACCTAACTTATAAAGTCACTGTTTTCAAAATATCAAACATCAAAATAAATTAAATTTTAAATATTTATAGAAAGTAGAGATGGGTCAATTCCCGAAATTTAAAGTTACGGAATTTCCCCTGAATTTTCCAGGGAAATTTCCTTCGGGAAATTTCAAATGTTAATAAAAATTGTAAATGTAGGTTTATTTAGTTTTATTTTTTAGTGAAATTATGGTAAAAATACGTACATATACTCGTATCCATATAGGTATTTATATTTATTAATATCGAAAAAGTGTACATTGGTAAAACAAAAAAAAAACAATATTAAAATTTCCCGGGACATTTCCGAAAATAATATTCCCGGAAATTTTCCAAATTATTTTTGGGGAAAAACATAACAAAATTTCTTCCCGCAAAATCGTGGCTGAAGGAATTTCCGGGAATTTTCCTGGGGAGAAAACAAATTTCCCTCGGGAATTTTTTGGCGGCACATCACTAATAGAAAGTGCATATCGTTCGCCATAAAACCGTTCTCTATAAACGCTTATGCACGCCAAGTCCGTTCCCTATAAATCCATTCCTTCTAAATGTTATCCCCACCACACCTAACCTAACCAGCGACACGAGAGAAACCAAGACCTATACGCATCAGTTATATGGAACGGTCTTTGTGGTGGGGATAATATTTATATGGAATGGATTTATAGGGAACGGACTTGGCGTGCATAAGCGTTTATAGGGAACGGTTTTATAGCGAACAAGATGCTTCGCTTTTTGCAAGAAAATTTATGAATAGTATTTGTACATACAATACACATTGTGCTGGCCACATCAGATTTTTTGTATTTGAAATGGTTTGTGAAATGTAGTGGTGTGCGTGATGATTCGTAATCTAAGTGACCAATGAAAATATATTTTTCTTATATTTTTCATGTTAATAGTATTAGGTTGTCAGGAAAGTTCTCAAGGTTTTAATTGGTAAACTTTAAATGATCATAACTTTCTTAATACTTACCCGATTTAGTCGAAATAAGCACCATTCGAATCAGCATACGCGGTTGATTTATTCCATCAATTTGGTGCTCGGGATTCGACGAAGTCCACGAAGACCGTTTTTGCTTGGTCCTGATTGGCAAAGGTTATACCGGCGAGAAAGTTATCGAAGTGCTTGAAAAGGTGGTAGTCGGTTGGCGTAAGGTCTGGGGAGTATGGTGGGTGAGGCAGAACTTCGACCGTCAATTCATTCAATTTTCGGATGGTGATTTGTGAAACGTATGGGTGGACGTTGTCGTGTAGAAGGATCGGACCTCTTCTGTTGATCAGTGCTGGCTGCTGCTGACGCAATTTTTGGTACATTTTGTAGATTTCACAACAGTAGGAATTTGCTGTGATGGTTTGACCTGGTTCCAAAAAGTTGTAGTGGATCGCACCAGCCGCCGACCACTATACTGTAACCATAGCCTTTTTTGGTGGGTTTTCGTCTTTGGGATGTGCCTGGGAGGCTCGTTGGCATCCAACCACTGTCATGAATAATTATAAAAGTGGATCTTGACGTTTACAATTCTTGACAGGTTAGAGGTTAGAGCAGAGCTTCCTAAGGTCCTACCACTCTACGACGGTAATCATGCACAGGAGTACGTTCGCAAATTTACTTTGAAGTTAGAATTTGGGCAATGGACGTGACCATTGGAGTTAAGTTCGAATAAACTCATTTTACGAACGATTTAGAGTTTTGTGTAATTCATGTAGTTAAATATTGAAAACACCACTGATATCATTGGCCATAAACACCTACAGAATGACAGTATATCTACTTAATATAGCCTCTACAGATGTCGAGTAAAACGTACACACCTTGCTCGAGGTAGGTTGGAATAGTTCCTCTCGGAAAAAGATACTTACTTTGAAATTTACTGTCCGCCAATGAAATAACTGGATTCTTACGGTCCTTGAACAAAAATATGTTTCTACGTTTATTAACTTCGCAAACTGCATGTATTTTGTCACAAGCGATAGCCATGTTTGCTTAAAACCGCTCTTAAAACTGCCTTGCTCTGTTTTAGGCCGCGGTTCTAAATAGTAGACTTAAAATAAGCTAAAACCACCAAACACTGTGGTCGTAGTACGCGTATTTAGCATACCCAAAAACCATTCTCTTAAAATACCCAAAAACCGTGATCGTTGTACGGGCCTTTGTGTTTAATTGAAGCTTTCAAAATTGATTACACAAGTGATTGAGAAATTATGGACAAACGGCTATTTACTTTATTGCTAATTTTAGACGTATGGTTAAAATTACAAAGCTGTGGGCGAAATGAAATGTCACTTTTTTTGTGAAAAGATCCCTTCCTGTTTTGCTGGAAGCGATATATTTTATTATATTTTTAGAAAGTATTTAAATTAGCTTTACAGTAATAAGAAACACATGTATTTTCATCATAATATATCCTCTAGTTATTAATTTCTTTTAAATTATGAAATTTGAATGAACCTATTATCAATTTGCCATATAATTTTTTGTTTGATTCTTTATTGAATCGTAGGTTATTATGGAAATAGTGAAAAAAAAAAAAGAATAAACATGTAATCGGCAAAATATTTTCTCAGTTAAACGAGGCAATCTGATAATACAGTAAAGTTTCATAATTTTAAAAAACTTATAACTAGGTTATCTTTTGATGAAAATGCAAGTGTTTAGTATCACTGTAACACTAAAGTTAATTTAAACTACTTTCCGAAAATAAGTACAATTTCATTAAAAAATGAAGGAAGATTTGCATTTTAGGATCTTTTCATACCAAAAAATGGCATTTAAGTTCGCCCCCAACTTCGTACTTAAACTATAGGTCTAAAATTAATATTATAGAATATAGTCATTTGTCCCTATTTTTTAAATCTTCCTGTGTATTATTAGTTACTTATTTGTAAATATGTTATAGAGCCATATGATATTAATGAAGATTCCGGTAATGAATTTGTTCCAGAATCAGAATCAGGTATTTTAATATTTGTTTATACAGGTGGACCACCCTGTATATACAGGATGTTTCAAGAAAACCGATCAGCTTGATTTTTTCTTTAACTAATGAGATTAGCAAAAAAAAATCATTAAAAAAAATATTCAGACCATAGGGGCTGATTTTATTGTATATCAAAAAAATAATTTGTTCCAGTGGTTTTCCAAGCTGTGGCACAAAGTTACATTTTTTAAATGGTAAGGAGTATATTTTAGTAGCCTATAAAGATTAAAGAATTAAAGATTTTTTTTCTGATTTCAACAATATAAAATAGTACAGTCTTACTTAATTGTTTTTTTTTTTGAGAAAAACGCAACTTAAATTTAAAATAAATATATTTCATATTTACAAAGAAATGATAGTTTTTATATGCAATTTTCAAAACTTTCACCATTTGGACCCAAGCACATCATTACTCCTGTAGTTGTTGCCTGTCTGCCTGTAATACTTTTCTGGGTCTATAGTAGCATAAATCATTAATAAACTAAATAAATCACTATTTGAATATCCTTCAGACATAATTACTTAATATTTACATTTTACATAATGATTTAGATATTTCAGAAATTACAAAACAACAATGCTGAATGATTTTAAACGAATTGTTTCAACAACTGGCCTACTGCAACTGCAGTGTATGTGATAATATAATTTATATTGCGTTTTTCTCAAAAACAAAAAGAGTTAGAAAGACTACTATTTTCATATTTTTGAAATCAGAAAAAAATTCCTTTTTTTATAATAACTTTGTGCCACAGCTTGAGAACCACTGGAACAAATCATTTTTACCTTCCGTCACCTTTAGGTAAGGAAGGTATTGTCTTTGGTCAAAAAATTGGGTGTTGCATTTTTGATGAATAAGCACGTTGTAGGGTCCCTAGAATACGATTTTACTATTTTCACGATGATGTCTGTATGTATGTATGTATGTATGTATGTATGTATGTATTTATGTATGTGTGTATGTATGTATGTATGTATGTATGTATGTATGCATGGATGGACGCCTGTGTGTGTGTGACGATTTTTTCCAATACTACAATTCATAAAATTATAATTCTTTCGGATATCTTTTCTTTACAGCCATATGAAGAGCTGATTAGATTTTGGTTATAATTGGTCCACCTGAAGTACCCTCTTTTGAAGATTTTTTTAACAGTTTTTCTTGAAGAAACGCTGTTAAATATAATTTTTTCACATGTAATGTTATTATAAATATTAAAGAATATTTTATTCTGTATAGATACGATTTGATTACATTTTATACTTTATATTCAATGGATATAGAGTAAAAAATCTGATGTGGCCAGCACATTACCTTCCGTCAGCTGTTCGTATTTTATATGTACAAATTCCATGCAGAAGGTTTTTTTGCGAAAGATTCCATATTTCAAATACATTATTATCCGTCAGGTCTATGCATTTTGTACAAATTTCATATTCCACACAGAAAGATTCTGAGTAATGATATTATATTTCCAGTAAAATTATAACACAATCATACTATCAGTTGCAATTGACATCTGTCTATCAAATTTTTTAAATTCTAATATCTGTTTCCACTGTTTCTATGTTATTACATAGCTATAGTTGTTTTATGAAATTTAATTCCTTTATAATTTTTTAACTCTATATTCATTGAATATGAAGTATAAAATGTAATCAAATCGTACAGAGAATAACATATTCTTTAATATTTAATAACATTACATGTGAAAAAATTATATTTAACAACGCTTTTCCAAGAAAAACTGTTAAAATCTTCAAATGAGGGTACTGCCGGTGGACCAATAATAATCAAAATCTAATCAGCTCTTCATATGGCTGTAAAGAAAAGAAATCCGAAAGAATTATAATTTTCTAAATTGTAGTATTGGAGTTATCGGAACCGAAAAAAATCGTCACACACATATCCACATCCATCCATCCATACATACAGACATCATCGTGAAAATAGTAAAATCGTATTCTAGGGACCCTAAAACGTGCTTATTCATCAAAAACTCACCACCCAATTTTTTGACCAAAGACAATACCCTCCTTACCTAAAGGTGACGGAAGGTAAAAAGATTATAAAGAAATTAAATTTCATAAAACAGCTATAGCTATGCAATAAACATAAAAACAGCTATTTTAATTTAAAAAATCTGATAGACAGATGTCAATGTCAAGTGCAACTGACAGTATGATTGTGTTATAATTTTACTGGAAATATAATATAATTTCTCAGAATTTTTCTGTATCGAATATGAAATTTGTACAAAATACGGAGAACTGACGGAAAGTAATGTATTTGAATTATGGAATGTTTCGCCAAAAATCTTCTGCATGAAATTTGCACAAAATACGGAGAACAGACGGAAAGTAATGTATTTGAAAAATTGAATCTTTTGCCAAAAACCTTCTGCATGGGATTACTACATATAAAATATGTAGAGCTGACGGAAGGTAATGTGCTGGCCACATCAGATTTTTTTGATATGCATTAAAATCAACCCGAATGTACTGAATATTTTTTCTTAATGATTTTTTTTTGCTAAACCCATTAGTTAAATAAATAATTGCTCTGATCGGTTTTCTTGAAACACCCTGTATAGTTTCCCTGATTTAATTTGGTATTTACTTGCGTTTCAGAAAACGGAACATCCGAAGAAGATTGCAATAACTCCGATTTCGAATTAGGTACATAAAGAATATTTTTCGAAATGATACATTTATAACTTTAATAATTTTTTAGAAACAGATGACCATACTCCTGTTGAAAATCGTAATTCTACTAATGAAATAGACGTAGAAAGAGGTACATACGTAATAGTTATTTACGTAATCAGTTATGAAAAGTGCGATATTGTTTGACGAGCCGTAAGTTTGTCAAAACGAGCGATAGCGAGTTTTGCAAATTACGCGAGTCAAACAATATCGCTTTTCATAACGTATTACGTACAAAATTTTATCTAATTCCGTAATTTCATTCTATTTTATGTATTCTTGTTTCTTTCATTATCAGTTGTGTAATATTCTTTATTCACAATCGTTATAGTAATTTGTCGATTCCTAACCTTCTAGAGGTTGGGAAATACGTCATTCCTAACTGCAATGACAGTCTCTTGGGTTGGAAATGACTGAAAACGCTTCCATCTCTTGGGTTGGAAATGTTTATGTAGGGGTTGCCTAGCAACATAGTAGGCTAAACAAATTTTGAGAGCTGTTAAAAAAATTAAAGGTTATAACTCATTGATTTATTTTGAAAATTATTGATTTAAAAAGAGGATGATTGTGAATAAAATAGTATACATAACCTCGGTGGGAGTTTCATCACAGCCTCGCGGTTTATCTCACCTCGAGGCTTCGCCTCTCGGTAATATACATAACCCCTCGGCTGTAATGAAACATCTCCCACCTCGGATGTAATATACTATTACGTAACTCAGTTACGTAAAGAATATTACAAAACTCATCTCGTATCAATGATGTAAAAAGTGACGTTTCATAACGTCAAAAGGTTATGTAAGATTCAACTTTTCAAAACGGAATTAGATAAATATATTTTTTTCTTTTCAATTAAGTACATTTTCTTATACTTACACTTATAAATAAGAAATATATCATTATATTATTATGAATATTAATTTAAATTTTAATTAAACTTAAATGTACTATTAATCAATTAAGTGTGAAATATCCGACTTTTATTTTAGACGTAATCAGATATTTGCTAATTTAAATCGTTTTCTATTACGCTTTCAATTATTCAAGTATTAAGAATTTAAAAAATGCAATAAACGAAATTCGTCAAGTAATTACATATCTGTATACAAGGATGTTGAAAATTTATTGGCTATGGTGGGGTTTTTAACCCCATGTCACAGTATAAAAAGTATTATACACTAGCGAAACTCAGGATTGTCTGTCACAAAGCGCATGCGTCAATCACAGTACCAACAACATGGCCTCTCTTTAATTAGGAACAGGCGTAGAGTTTGACTTTTATCACACAATTAAAATATTCAATAAAATTATTTATTTGTACATAAAAGATATTGAACGGTCATATATTTTAAATCTATAACAATTTAGCTAAATTTCAGTATATTTTGTACATAAATAAGATTCAAGAAATATTTTCCCAGAAAGCGGGAATATACTAATCTTGAACGGTTGCTTGAACGATAATAAAAAGGTATTTTTAAATTTCACACATCAATCTTTTATTGAAGTATGGATAAAAAACGAGGGAAAATTATGTGTTCTTTGACTAATTGTAAAAATATTTACGTCATGTTGCGGAATCAGTTTTTTTCGTTTTCACAAAGATCGACAAAAGTAAGTAATAAAGTAAATAAATGTGAATAATTTTTATATATATGAACACATTTTATCGTTGTTGTGGATGCAGGCATGTGGTTGTACAGATTTAATATAAAATCAACAGAAGAATTATATGCGAAATATAGAGTATGCGGGTTACATTTTACAAATGCCATGTTTTTAAATGATTTAAAGAATAGGTTGCAACCTCATGCTACACCTGTACCATTTGATTTAGCCAATATTCTGGTTGTACAAAAACCAGTAACAGAAGTTCCTGAACTTGTTAGCAATGTCAGTTGCACATCAAGTAGTACATCACCCCATCGGGAGTATGAAAAACCGTCATGTTCCACAGCTATTTTAACAACACCAAAAGCACATTCTATTCCCGGAGATAGAAATGTTACTCCAGCCTCATGTGTAACATTATCTTCAAGTTCAAAATGAAACAATTGGAAATATGTGTATGCCAGCTAAAAATTTTCTTCAATTTGTTCACAATTTAGAAGATTGCTTATTCATGAATTTCGAAACATTATGTTTACAGCAGAATATTGTACAAAATTGCGCGCCATGAACATGGCGGCTTCATTGAAGGTCACTCAGTTCGGTATCAAAACTTCAAAGGTGCCGACACAGAGTTTCGCTACTGTATATGTTGTGTATACTGTGCCCATGTCTTCTGGATGTCATGTCCAACACGGCAATATTTTTCTACTGCTTACAAATACCGAGAGTTTTTTAATGTATGTCATTACCATAGTTACTTTTAAAATGATTGACAGCAATGTATTATCGCGTTTTTTTTTTTAAACTGAACATAGGGACTTGTCAAAGTCATTAAACCGTCATCTTGTAGTTACACAATTGAAGAAAAGTACAATGATAACATGGTATAAGTACAATATGAGTGTAAGTTAAATTTCCTATTAATTTGTTGCTACTTTTAATAAGTGGCCCAGTCCAACAAATAATCATTTTAGGAGTACAGGATGTGTGAATGGACAGCATTAAAACAAAATCAGACCAAGTAAGGTAATTAATAATATGAAACATTCAATTATACAGTTAAATGAAAATGGCAACACCATTTCGATAAAAAGAATTTCTGTATTGACAGATGACAGTTTGTTGACTTTGATTTTTCTAATAGTTGTTGGACCGGGTCGCTATTAAAAGTAGCAGCAAATAAATCGAAAACTTGTCTTGGACTCATATTGGACTTTACTATGTTATGATTTGTACTTTTCTTCAGTTGTATAAGTACATCATTTTGAAAGATGACAGTTTTATGACTGACAACTCCCTATGTTCAGTTTAAAAAAAACGCGAGAATACATTGCTGTCAATCATTTTAAATGTAACTATGGTAATACACGCCCATGTTCACTGAAAAAAAAAAACTCGGTATATCAATTTGAATAATCGTATTATAATCTCACATACATATTTATAAATAATTTGTCTTTATTATGGCGTTGTACTGAAATGAGTCACTTTTCAACAATTATAAGGAAGAAAACATCGTATTCGTGTAGTACGTATTTCACATTTGATCCCTTGTGCTTATATTATTATTAAGCATTTAATAATATTTTTATCGCGAATTTAATATTTTCAACGAGAGTTCAATAATGAACTTCGAATTTAAATAAAATATCAATGAATTTATTATCTTTTTACATACTTGCACATTTGTTTTCAGGTAAGGTTGAGCAAAGCAGCAACTATTCTGCCGTTGAGGAATTCATCACAACAACTTTATCTGATAAACCAGGAGGAAATCCAATTCAAATTGCCACATCTACAGGAAAAAACGACAAGCAATATTTCTGCCTATTTTGCAAAAGCCTCGTTAAAAAGTTTGCACGCCATTTGGAAAGAAAACATAAAACCGAAGATCAAGTTAAACAACTTTTATTGATACCAACGAGTCATCCAAAAAGTAATGCAATGATTGCAGACTTAAGGAAAAAAGGTACATTCATGTATAACACAGAATCCTGTTTAAATCAAGGAGACTTGATAGTAGCACGTCGTCCTCAAGCTAATAAGAAGAGAACTGTGCAAGACTATATTCCATGTCCGAAATGTAAGGACTTTTACAAGCAAGATTCCCTGCATATTCACTTTAAACTTTGTACTAAAGTGGTCAGTGCACCTAGATCTTTACGTGGTCTATCGAAAGCATTAAAGTCACATACTTTGCCAGATGCAAACAAACGAATGCGGGAATCTATATTGCCGGGTATGCGGGATGATGCCGTTAAAGCCGTTATTTTGTCAGATCAGTTAATATTACAATGGGGCTCCCGTTTATGCCATAGCTACAGTAATGATAAATATTTGACTAATTTTATAAGACAGAAACTGAGACTTTTGGGTCGCTTTGTTTTAAAACTGCGCGAAATTAACAAATCCATTACGAATCTGTCTTCCGCGTTCGATCCTAAAATGTTCGATTTCGTTGTTAAAGCGGTCAATCTAGTTGCACAATATAATGAAGACACTGGCGGTTACAAGTCACCAACAGTTACATCTGATTTATCAACAGATTTAAAAAAATGCGCTAAAATTTTAATCAGCAATTATATCAAATCAGACGATGAAAAATCTAAAGAAACCGTAGAAAAATATTTATTAGTACATGAAATGGACTACGGTGTAACCATATCCAAAACAGCGCAGGAAAACAGGAAACGTTCGCATTGGAATAAGCCACAGCATTTACCACTAACCAAGGACATAAAATTATTACACACTTATCTCAACATGCAAGCGACCAGCGCCTATAACTATTTATCTGTGAAAGGTTTTAACTATGAACAATGGACACAGCTTGCTAAATCAACGATGTTACAAATACTCCTTTTCAACCGAAAAAGAGTTGGAGAAACTGAAAGAATATTAATTACGGATTTTCAAGGAAGACATCAAATATCAAAGGACTCGGATATTTACGCAACGCTTTCTAATGTTGAAAAGCTGGTGGCAACCAGATATTCCCGGATGGAAATAAGGGGAAAACTGGGACGTGGCGTTCCAATATTATTATCACACTTGCAACAAAAATATATTAATATTATCCTCAAGTTTAGACGTGCAGCAGGTGTACTAGATGCAAATCCATATGTTTTTGGTTCTGTGGCGAATGATAAATTTTTCTCGGCATGCAAGTCTTTAAATCATGCAGCTCGACTCTGCGGAGCGAAACAACCAGAATTATTAACCGGTACACGATTGAGAAAACAAATTGCAACAATTTGTCAAGTAATGAGCTTAACTAGTAATGAATAAGCTGCATTGGCTGATTTCATGGGACATAATTTGGACATACATAAGATTCACTATAAGTTACCTTCAGATGCAATTCACCTTGCAAAAATATCTCGAGTTTTAATAGCAATGGAAAATGGTGACATTTCAAAATTCAAAGGGAAATCCTTTGATACAATAGACGTGGATTGTAATATTGAAGAATATCAGCACAAAATACCAGGTAAATATAATACTTCTATTTATGATGAATATGGGGGATACGTATCACCTATAAAAAATAATAATAATGCATATTAAATAATAAAATCGAGGGTGGGTGTTTAGTAGGTTGTAATAAATTCTGGTTTAAGGGTAAACAGTAAGATTTATGGCAACTATTGAATTATTTTTTAAGTCTACTTTAACAGTATACATTTTTCAATTATAATTATTACACAAATACAAATTTTAAAATCAAAATCATTAGCATCTATTCAACTTTCAATATTTTTTATTTTGCATTATTTTAGATACATATATTTGTCAAACAATCGTGATGTCTATTTATTTTACGAATCTGTGACTTATGATACACATTCGATGCTCCCTAATTCAACACCAAGCACTTTTTCATTGCTTCATTTTGTTATTAGATAACGCAAATGTGGCTTCACATTCATTGTTGACTAAGGATGCAGGTCCAGGCATACAGTTCATCACACAAGATCTGGACGGAGACACTCAATCCAACGCAGGAGATCTTCCAGACGAAATTAGACAACAATTAGCTGAAACAAAGCAAGCATCTGAAGATATTCAACCTGAAATAGAAACTAAAAAAGGTATTGCATTTACGTAGCTTGAAAGAATTCGTATTCATTGTTTGTATTTTTTGCAGCTTTTTCCAAAAAAATAACAAGGAGGACTTGGACGACGCCGGAGAAAACAATTGTGCGGAAACTATTTTCCCATAATTTGAAACACGGCACACTGCCCACTACACAAGAGTGTTATGACGCATCCCTGCAATACAAATCATTAAGAACAAGAACTTCCGAACAAATTAAAGCTTGGGTTAATAACCAAATTAAAAAGAAAATGTTATCTTAACCAAAATACTGTCTTGTATTATTCTTTTTTTATTTAATTTTATTTATACTGGGTGTCTACTGTTTCTCCGCACATAGGACATAAAAATTTTGTGTTCAATTGCATATTAGAAGTTATGACTATAACATTTCTAATTAACTTATTGTAACACCACATACCTGGCCTCGTCCATCTCAAGGTTGTACTTACCCTACGTTGTGTTTATATTAATAAGTAACCCTTACTTCTTTCGTAATACAGAGTAGCTGTCAAAAGTGCGGGAATCGGGATAGGTATTTGATATAATTAAAGAATAATGTTCTCTCCAAAACGCAGACAGAATGTTTATCTTTGTGCATTTATTGAAAATGAATTATGAAATAATAAATAATATGAGAAATACAATTGGGTGTAATGATTTGAACATGACACGCTGCTGTGGAATGGTCCGCTCTCTGACATACGCCTTACGTATGAGGGAAACCACAGCTAAAACCTCGCACAGAGAGTCATCTAAACACAGTTTCAACAAATAATTTATAACGAATTAATATAAAAATACATATAATGGTTGTCATAACAATTTAATATTAGAAACATTGACAATAATGCGTTAATTAGACCTTGTATATATTTGATAGCCAGTTGCAGTCGCAATTGTGTATGTGTATGTATGTATGTGAGTGTGTAAGTTTGGTATAAGCTCGGTTTACCGAACTTACCGTGGCATTACATGCTGTTCTTTGTATAGATAGCGTGGGGTTAAGCAACACTACCTTCGTCACCCCGTCGTATAAACGGGCCTGACATAGCCATAGTAGCTGAGTGGGGGAAAGTGGGACTCTAAACATGCTTGATATAGCCATAGCAGCTGAGTGGAGGGGAAGTGGAGATCCCAAACGTGCTTGACATAGCCATAGCAGCTGAGTGGGGAGAAATTAGGATCACAAACGTGCCTGACATAGCCATAGCAGCTGAGTGGGGGAAAATTAGGAAAAGGTATTGAAAAGCGGAGTCGTGAAGTACTTACCCCGGACAAACCAAGTGTACAGGGTGTCTCATTTTCGATGTTTTTTTAAGGTATCTCAGGTAATAATAACGATAGAGCAAAACCGTTTGCACATTCCAGAGTCAACTTTTCGAGAAAAGTTTAATAGTCACCATAGGAGTTTTCCGTCTTCTTTTGTTTCTGAGTTGCATGCAAAAACTCGTTTTTCGCTCATTTCGAAAATATCTCATATCATGAAGGATATATATAATATACCTATAATTTAAATATTTAACTATTAATACAATAAGAAATAATATATGTATGTACTTCCCAGCAAAAGTCTTCAGTAATGTCTCTGGCTTTTTAACACTGACATTTATCAGTCAATTACAAACATTTTAATTTTTCATTTGTTTTTCATGGCATTCAGCTCAGCTCTTCCTATGAATGTCCGATTGAGGAATACGTAGTTATTTTTTTTTAAGTCTTATTGTTTTTGAGATATCGTCCTGCCAACATCCACACACACGCACACACACACACACACACGCACGCACAAACACACACACACCCACACACTCACTCACTCACATACTCACCCACTCACACACACTCACACACATTCACCTACACACTCACACACACAGACTCACACCCACACACACTCACATACTCATCCACTCACCAACTCACACACACAAACACACACACACACACCCACTCACACACACACACATATATATATATATACACGCACACATACATACACACTCACCCATTCACACACTCACCCACTCACACACTCACCCTCTCATCCACTCACCCTCTCATCCACTCACACACTCACCCACACACACACACACACACACACACACATTCACTCACTCACCCTCTCATCCACTCACACACTCACCCACACACACACACACACACACACACACACACACACATTCACTCACTCACCCACACACACACACACACTTACACACTCACACAAGAATCTGCTAATTTCGGTTGTTGAATTCCTGCCAAAACTATTTCAGCTCTTCCTAAAAATTGATTGAGGAATACGTAGTTAAATTTTTTTAAGTCTTATTGTTTTTGAGATATCGTCCTGCCAACATCCACACACACACACACACTCGCCCACCCATATCCACACACACACACACACTCACTCACTCACTCACTCACTCACACCCACACTCACAACACACACACACTCACCCACAAACACACTCACCCACACACACACACTCACCCACTCACACAAACACACTCACCCACTCACACAAACACACTCACCCACACACACACTCACCCACACACACACACACACACACACACACACACACAAACTCACTCACACACACCCTCTCATCCCCTCACTCACTCACACACACACACACACACACACACACACACACAAACACACACTCACACACACCCACTCATACCCACACACTCACTCACACACATACTCACCCACTCACACACACACACACACACTTGCACACTCACAAAAGAATCTGCTAATTCCGGTTGTTGAATTCCTGCCAAAACTATTTCAGCTCTTCCTATGAATGTCCGATTGAGGAATACGTAGTTAAAGTTTTTTTAAGTCTTATTGGTCCGTATTACGAGCGAACTTTTGAGAATGATTTTATAATAAAAGTGCGAATAAAACCGCGCTATAAAACTACGCCTATTCCGAACCCACTTTTATGGCATAAAAGCGCGCTTTTATTAGCCTTTATAAAATCGACGAATAAAAGTGCTTCTGTCCAGTGGCGGCTCGTCCAGGGTGGCAGAGGGGGCAGTGCCCCCTCAGATTATTTTACGTCATATATTATAAATTAATTATCATAAAAGTATCAATTTGTTTCTATAGTTAGCATTAAACAATGTACTGTTTAAATTGAAATTAGCGCTGTGTCGCTTAGCAGCGCAATATACATCAAATTCTGCTTGAGGGGGCATGCCCCCTTCACAGAAGAATTATGACATTATACTCAGCGATACGTTCCAAACCAGTACAGTCCTAATACAGCGCTCACAAGTGACTGCACAAGTGAGACGTACGTCGGGTCACGCAGCATACAGAGGGGGCAAGCCCCCTCTGCCCGTCTATAATACTGAATTCTTTACTAATGTACTACAGCAAATAATTACCCGTGCTAATAGGTACACTATATACTCATTATTCTTTTTCTTTTCATGAAAATATGAAATCTAGTTACCGGTTTGTTCGCATTTAAACATTAGATTTTTTTATTATTTAAATAATAAATATGTATACAATACATAATAATATATTATACTTAAAATAAATTCTATGATATTAATGATTAATATAGAGTTATACAGAATTAATTTGTATAAAACAAAATAATAATTTAAAGTAAACATTCTGTAAACTTATACATATATGTAATGACATAAATGTTTAAAAAAAATATTTACGAATTTTAATAAATAAATATGCATGTATTTAAAAAAATCATCGATGAATTTTTTTTAACAAAATTGATATTTTAAATCCAAATGAATGTAAATTAATTCATAAAAATAATCCCAATATATGAGTGAGTGAGATCCCAGGGGCGGCTAGCCCCCGTTGCGATTCGGAAACAATCGGGCGTACTCGGAGCACTTCGTCTTCGTACTTTGCGTTTCGCGTAGTAAGAGCAGTCCAGTCGTATAACTTGCGTTGCTGTCTTTAATTTCAATTGAAAGAGATTTGATTAAATGTTTAAGAAAATCGCCAGATTTTCTCGATAAAATAATTGATCATTTTGCTCAATCTAAGGACAGAAGAATATATTTAATATATAAACAATTACAATTATTAATATGACGACATTCTTGCAGATAAGGTATTTGGGAATTGTTCTCTGCAAATATATTAATAATTAATAGTTTGTGTTCTTTACTTATTAGGGTTTTTCTTTTATTTTTTATAGTTATAGTCGAATGCAAATCAGATTTTTTCATTTTATTTGTATTATATTTAAGAATTATTCTAGGATATGATTTATTTATTATTTTCATCTAACAATCTCTCATAAACTTTCTTTTTTAACTCTACTCATTTGTTTTACTATTTTTTCTCTTCCTAACAAGAGAAATAACTCCGGACCTCCCCACTAGTTCTTGTTCGATGACCACAAATTAATTTGACACCCCCCCCCCCCCACGAGCCGCCACTGCCACCCCGCTCAAAAATATCACGAGCCGCCACTGCTTCTGTCAATTTTATCTACATTTTAAATGGCTGACGGACTGATGAAATGATACAAATATGTAAAACAAGGAAACGAAATATATTCTATATTCTTCAAAGATTGATTTATTCACAAATAAAACGGTAAGCATACAATTTTAATTTTGATATATGTGGATTTGTGTTATGTGATGTGCTTAACCTTACTTCTGTGATACTAAAATTTAATTGCAATGTTAAATATATCTATGGCTGTTTATTTAATTCATATTAATATAATCTTCAGGTGATCTGCTGTTCTGTTGGCGTCAAATTTACGAATAGAAATGATGAAACAAGGCATTCTTTGAAAATGGTAGACTATTTAGCAAGTGATGTTAAAAAATCCGGAGAAAATTATGCTATGCTGTAGTGCAATGTAAATGCAGATATTTTTGGCTCTATTCTGAACAAATCTGTAAGTTTTACGGATCTGTAAATAAATAAGCATACATGCAGATGATGATTTGTCACTGAGTACAGAACTGGTGATCGGGGTGTGAGAAATCGTGTGTATGGTAGTATTTGCATAGAAAACCTATGAAGTAAAAGTTCAAGATAATTCAGCAATAAAAAAACGATTCGAACGTTTCTTACTTATACAATCTAGTATTATTAGCTGATGTCAACTTTACTAAATATTTCTATGTAATTTTTTAATCAATTTGTATAAATATGATGGAAAAATGTACAATTTTACTAGTGTTACAACTATAATTTACTAATAATAAATGTTAAATAAAACACATTTGATAGGTGATGTTCTTTTTATTTATTATACTTTCAAAGTAAATGGTACAGAGTATGTTTAATAAAATTAATCGGTGATTTTTCTGTTGGACGCTCTTGATAATCTTATCGTAGTCTTCCCTTACAAAATTCATTCACGGAAACTACTTGCAGCTCTTAATTTCATCCAGTTTTTCATCCTTTGTATCATTTTGTTACACTTTAGTAATGCTTCTGTCGATCCAGAATTTTTTCTCTCTTGGAAAAGTTTTTTTACTGGGTTCACGTGTAATAATGAAGTTACTTATTGTATAAATATTTAATAATATGAAATTATTTATTTTGATCCAAAATGATACTGATGTTTTAATAGTAACCTAAAATAATATGTTTCAATGTGAATTTTAAATCTATATAACCTTACATATTTGTACATGTACATTATCATAATTCACTATATACTGCAAAATGGTACAAATTGGAATAAAAATGAAAGACTATTAACATACTTACGTTTATTGGAGAAATTTCTTTGGCAAAACCCTCATATTTTTACTTTTACGAAAAGTTTTTCTGTTACTTCTCCATTACAGCTGATGACATATGGGGAGATATGCGACGTTGCCATGATTCTTTTTTCACATTTCGTAGTTTTAATAAAAGCGGTCATAAAAGTGACTTCGTAATACGGAACGCAATAAAAGTGGTCGTTCGCTTTTAACAAAATCGCAAATAAAAGCGGCAATAAAAGCACGCTCGTAATACGGGCCATTGTTTTTGAGATATCGTTCTTCCAACATACACACACACACATCCACACACACACACATCCACACACACACACACCCACACTCATAACACACACACTCACACTCTCATCCACTCACACACACACACACACACTTACCCACACACTCACCCACTCACCCTCTTACACACACACACTTACCCACACACTCACCCACTCACCCTCTTATCCACTCACTCACTCACACACTCACAAACTCACACACACTCACCCACACACTCACACACACTCACTCACCCACTCACACACATACTCACCCACTCACACACACTTATACACTCACACAAGAATCTGCTAATTCCGGTTGTTGAATTCCTGCCAAAACTATTTCAGCTCTTCCTATGAATGTCCGATTGAGGAATAATTTTTTTTTTATTATACATGCATCATAATCCCTCTTTAATACACGCCAAAGCGTGTTTAAATCGACCATAAAAACACGCTAAATTTTTGAGTTACCTAGGTAACGAAAAATGACAATTAATATGAATAACAACTAAAACAATTATTATTATTGGTTTTTATTTAAATTTATATAAAAATTACAATTTTTGTTGTCAGCAATATGGAAATTACAGGATTTTAGCTGGGTATTTATAGTTTCGCTGTCGCCGTTTGCTGGAATGTCTATATTATCTTTTAATATAGTTTGTGTACTGGTAAGTGCCTCTCCAATGCGTTTCGTGACTGATATTTTGTTCTGTATGGATTCTTCAATATATCCACTCGCTACCGTTGATGATTTCCATCCTACTTGGCGCTTCAGTTCATCCACACTCATTCCGCTGTTTGCCATGATTGTGGCAGAACTGCGCCTGAACGCGTGTCCGGTATACTTTGTAGCGTCAGGAAGATTTAAGAAACGCGCCAGAAGAGAAGGACATTTTCCAAAAGTATTAATTCCAACGACTTGTTTAATGCATTTTCCATTGGCGTATTTCAAAAATACTCTATCCGTAGATATATTTTCTGGACGTAGAAATAGGTATTTGTTAAATAATTTGACATACGATATGTCATCATTATCAACCACAGCAAACTTTCGACCTTTTTCGGTTTTTGATGGTCGAATATTAATAATTAAAACAGAACCTTCTTTTTTAATATCACACAGGCGCAAATCACATAATTCATATCTCCTGCATGAGCCAAATATTCCACATATGGCTACCACCTTTAAAATAAAATATTTATTAAATTTTGTAAAAAATATCATAATCTCGCGCTTACCTTCAAAAATAAGTAGGTATTATCTGGGGCTTCAATAAAAAATTTCCTTAACTGTTCTTCCGAAAATACGAAAGATTTTTTCGGCTCGTAGCCTTTATTAACGCTTTTCATGAAAGCATGCAATTTATGAAAAGTAGCTATGTTTACTCCTTTCTTAAGTTTTAGCATTGCTTGTAATTTGGAATGAATGCACCATAATGATGAAGGTTTATACTGATTTGACTATAACGAAACACAAAATAAGTACAATAAATTTCACAAGTTACCGTTATACCATTTGGTTCATATAGGCCAGCATGAGTGTTTCATCCACAGTTACGGCATTTTTATTTTCCATCCATTTATTTAATTTTTCGTATTCCTTATAATACGCGTCTTTAGATTTAGGCGGAATTAATCTTAACTCCGCCTGTTCAGCTAATTCTTTAATTTCATTCATTTCTCACTCTCACAATCACGTGAAAAAATATTGACTTGTTGACAACTTAAACAATACGAATAATTGCTAACTGTCTCCTTGGAAACGCTTAAACTCACTGGATCAAAAATCAAAACCGTATGATTTGCAATAATTTTCAGTTTTAAATGGTTATGATGCATTTATAATAAAAAATAGCGTATGATACACGTGTATAAGCTAGCCTTTAAAGCACTACGACATTAAAGCCACTCCGCTACGCGTCGCGGCTTTAAACTTGTCGTGCGTGCTTTAAAGGCTAGCTTATACACTTATATCATAATATACTATTAAGTCTTATTGTTTTTGAGATATCGTCCTTCCAACATCCACACACATACACACTCATTCACTCACACACTTACACACACACACTCACCCACTCACACACTCGCCCACTCACACACACACACTCACAACTCACACACACACACACACTCACCCACACACTCACACACACACTCACCCACTAACTAACCCTCTCATCCACTTACACACTCACACACCCACACACACACACACATTCACTCACTCACTCACATACACACTCGCACACACACACTCACCCACACACTCACACCCACACACACACTCACTCTCTCACACACTCACACACACTCACCCACTCACACTCACACAAGAACCTGCTAATTCCGGTTGTTGAATTCCTGCTAAAACATTTTCAGTTCTTCCTATGAATGTCCGATTGCGGAATACGTAGTTAAGTTTTATTGTTTTTGAGATATCGTCCTTCCAACATCTACACACACACACACACACGCACGCACGCACGCACGCACGCACGCACGCCCGCACACACACACACACACACACACACTCACCCACTCACACACACACACTCACACACTCACACGCTCACACACTCACACACACACTCACACACTCACACACTCACACACTCAACACACACACTCATACACTCATACACTTACACACTCACACCCACACACACCCACACTCACAACTCACACACACACACGCTCACCCACTAACCCACTCACACACGCACTCACATACATACACACACACACTCACTCACTCACTGACACACTCACCCACTCCCACACACACCCACTCACACACCTACACACACAAACACTCGCACACTCACCCACACACACACTCACCCACCCACACACTCACCCACACACACACTCGCACACTCATACACTCACCCACACACACTCACTCACCCACACTCACTCACACACAAACAAACTCACTCACTCCCACATTCTCACCCACACTCACACACTCACCCACACCCACACACTCACACACTCACACACTCACTCACTCACTCACTCACTCACACACCCACACACTCACCCACATTCACACACTCCCACACACTCACACTCCCACACACTCACGCACTTACACACACCCACACCCACACACTCCCCCACACTCACATACCCACACACTCACGAACTCACACTCACCCACTCACACACACACTCACTCACACACACACTTTCACACACTCACACTCCCACACACTCACCCATACCCACACACTCACCCACACTTACACACTCGCACACTCACACACCCACAGACTCACATCATCGTAAAAATGTTAAAATTGGATTGTAGGGGCCTTAAAACGTGCTTATCCATTAAAATCTGGATATGCGATTTTTGGCATGAATCCAATACCTCTCTTAGCGAGAGGTAAAAATTTATCTGTACTCCAATTTGAGAACCACTGGTTTAAAAAATTATTTTCTTCTTTAAGCAGATGTCCTCCTTAATCTCTAACAACTTTGTTTTATATTATTTTTTGTAACTATAATAATAAAGAAAATATTGGCGGTGGTTGGTTTCGCTGTTACACCATGTATGTGTATGTTACATTTTTGATTAATAATAATATTTTATTAATTTCCTTTTTTACTGTGACTGTTATCTAATATTATACACTAAGCACTTTATATTATCCTGTAATTAGATGTAAAAACTGTAGAATAATAAATAAATAAATAATAAAATATATTAGTAATACACATATAGCAGAACGGGTGGTAATCCTAATAACAGATGTCTTCTTTACCCATCAAGACAGCCATCTGTTAAACAAAAGCATAAAAATTGGGTGCCAAACTTCATTGACATATATGATTACAAAACTATAATTTTTTCATATAAATATATTGAAATGCGAAATTATATCATAAATATACGATGCATTATAACAATATTTCTTTGTTCCGTGTATTGGATCAAACATATATACTGTATTTAATAGGGGTTCTAAACTTAAGTGGGAGCAAACTTACGTATATCCCATGATATATATATATATATATATATATATATATATATATATATATATATATATATATATATATATATATATATATATATATATGTAATAAGGTTAAAAAAAAAAAAAAAAAAAAATAAGAGTCCACAAAGATTTACTGTTATTCATTTCACACCATACATACACTTTATGAGTCAAAATTAATTCCTAAACAAAGTCTTAAGTGTTGCTTCACGTTACAAATAACGTATATTATTATAAACAAACAATCAAGATAAAAAAGGAACGTCACATCACCTCAGACAGTGGTTATTCAATGCCAAAATTTCACTGTACTACGCTCACTTCAGACATTCAGATTTTTAAACATTCTTAATAGGAAGTAATAAAATCTAATTTATATAAACAGAATGTAACATTTTGTTTTATGACCTTACAAACACAAATTTCATCTTAAAACACCTTGTTTCAGAAAATAACAAATTCTAGGAATATCCCCAAAACGTAAAAAACATTCTTTTAAAATTCTATTTTTATTTCAACAATTATATTACATCGTAATTGTAACTAAAATAAGAGTTTCATAATTTATTTCAATTTATTTTCATTCAACCTAAACATTTTATTATGAGTGTACCCGATCACCAACATATGGTTTTTGTTGTGTAACACCAACATCTGTCAGAAATATTTGCCGACTAAGGTTATTATTAAAATAGTTTATGTATGTACAATAAATTATTTAGGGTCGGTATTTCCATCTCCGGATAAAGTTCAGGATAACATAAATGATGTAAATTATATTGAATGCCATTTTTTGATGCGATATTATTCATTTATCCGATAAATAAGTTATCCAGCACTTTATCCGAAGATGGAAATACCGGCCCTAAATGTTGTAAATTATATGTATGTGTAACATTATGTATTTATAGGTACCTACATTGTTCAACACAATTTGTTCATTATAATTTGTAAAACATAATTTTCTGTCATTTGATTGATCCGACGGAAACTTGAGCTTTGAAAAGTTCAAACGTGGTCCAGACGAATTATAATGTATTAAGGCCAATTTTAAACAGTAAGTATTTCATTTATTTTATATAATATTGTAGTGACAAATTGTAAGAAACTAAGAAATTTTTACTTATAGGTACATTCAACACAGATTAAACTGTTACTGTTTATTGTATTGTAGTGACAGCTTGCAACAATCTTTAAGAAACACAAATTAACCAATTATTCACTGAAATTATTAAGAAAACGTAAAGACAATTCTATGAGATTTGTTCTAAATATCCTATTTATCGAGTATGAACATGATTCTTATTAGCTTTTCAAGAAATGTATTGAAAACACCACTTTAACATTTATCATTGTTTCTAATGTTACAGAGATAAAAGAAGGATGGGTTATATTTTGTTCCATGGTAGCTATTGTAAACCTACTGATAGCAAATAATAAATTGTCTTCATTTTACAATCATAAAACGGTGACGAACGAATCCACTAAAAAACCAACCTAAAATTGTAATACTTTCGAATATAAAAGGTAATGCATACATATACTCAATATTTTTATTAGTAAATTAAATAAAGAGTGCATATTTATAAAATAGTGTGAGCGCCAACGCCGCTGAAAGGAACCCGTTTTTTTAATCACGACGGCGGAGTCGTTTCCATTCCCAAACAGATGCTGCAAACAGTGGCAGAAGCAGTGGATAGAAGTGTATGCAGTCCCAAGGAGAGTACTTTGAATGGGTTTAATGTTTAAATCCCACAGGTAAATAACTTTAGTTTTCCCGGCCAATGATCCGATACTTTTTGTACACACCTTGTATATATCACTTAATAGTTAAATCAAATTTGTTAGTTACAATTATTTTTAGATAGATAAAAATTATATTATTTCGTCACTAAATAAGGGGTGTGCGACGTTATTTTTTTTTTTTTTTAATTTATAACATTAACAAATTATTAATTAATCAAACAGGTTATCTGGCTAAAACCGTTTTACTTAACGCACTACACTTTTATTGTAGATTTTGTTGACATAATGGGATATCTTGAACTGGCTCACTTTGTTATATTGTAGCAAGTCTGTGTGAAAATTAACAAATTCGTACAGGAAATTCGAAAGCCATCTAACGGATACATTGTAAACTAAATAATATACATTCGTATATGTTTCATTATATAATAATGAGGACTATATGATAAATATCAAATTATCAAATTAATATTTATTTAGCAACAGTACCGAATTTTTTGGAATACTATCAATGAAATGGAAGTATCGTGTACAACGTTAGCATCAAATAAACCAAAAAATATATTCCGTATAGAAAATATCATGTAAAAAGTCGAGCGAGAAATGAGGACATAGGTTTGTGTCCTGTATTTGATACACTGTCCCCATTTCGCGCTTATGTCAACATACGTAAGTCTCCACTTTGATAGAAATACAAACACACACACACACACACACACACACACACACACACACACACACACACACACACACACACACACACACACACACACACACACACACACACACACACACACACACACACACACACACACACACACACACACACACACACACACACACACACACACACACACACACACACACACACACACACACACACACACACACACACACACACACACACACACACACACACACACACACACACACACACACACACACACACACACACACACACACACACACACACACACACACACACACACACACACACACACACACACACACACACACACACACACACACACACACACACACACACACACACACACACACACACACACACACACACACACACACACACACACACACACACACACACACACACACACACACACACACACACACACACACACACACACACACACACACACACACACACACACACACACACACACACACACACACACACACACACACACACACACACACACACACACACACACACACACACACACACACACACACACACACACACACACACACACACACACACACACACACACACACACACACACACACACACACACACACACACACACACACACACACACACACACACACACACACACACACACACACACACACACACACACACACACACACACACACACACACACACACACACACACACACACACACACACACACACACACACACACACACACACACACACACACACACACACACACACACACACACACACACACACACACACACACACACACACACACACACACACACACACACACACACACACACACACACACACACACACACACACACACACACACACACACACACACACACACACACACACACAATCATCGTAAAAATAGTAAAATCGTATTGTAGGGACCCTAAAACGTGCTTATTCATCAAAAACTCACCACCGAATTTTTTGACCAAAGACAATACCTTCCTTACCTAAAGGTGACGGAAGGTAAAAAAGAAATTAAACAGCTCTTGCAAAGAATTCGATAGTTTGTTTATTCAGTAATAGATTGCAACAGTTTAAACCTGTAGAAAAGGTAAAGTAAGAAAATCATTAGTAATTAAAATGCTTGGTGCACGCAAGGATACCGTATGTCGTTGACCCACGAGTAAATAGGGCAGCACAATAGAAAATGAAGCATGCACGATCAAACTAAGACATACGTTCAATGAATTTTGTATTGTTGTATTATTATTTAAATAATTATAAACTGTGCAGAGTTGAATATTATTGTACGAATCTGGAGAAAAAGGATTGGTCTAGATGCTACATATAATGCTTTGCATAAGAAATTTACTTTTATGAGATTTTTCGGCCTTTACAGTTGAGCAAAAATTTCCTTGGTAAGAAGTACACGGGGATTGAAATTATGTTCTCAGCGTTATGAACTGAGTTTGAATTTCGCGCCAAAGTTTGACCGTTACTCTTTTTTAGTCTATTAATAATTTTGATAATCGCCGATTAAGATTATTTAGTAAAAATATTTTTATTATTTATTAGTTAGCCCAATATATTCAAATATTAAATAATCAAATTGTGCTACGTATTAAATAAATAAAAAAATACAAATTCGAAGTCAGAACAATAACCATAGAAAATAGATACACATTGACCTATAGAAAGCGCACTCTCTGTAGAAACGCAAGGAGTTTAGATGTACAACTACCGCGCCTTGCGGACGCGCCGAGAAATAAAATTTTGTGAATGAATCATGATGTATTAATATTTGATTTAAATGGAATTCCAATAAGGAGAAAAAGGAAACAAATTGAAAACTGTTCATTTGATTTATTTATTATGCCATTTTTGTGTTTTAAGTTCCAACTTGTCACAATTCGGCACACAACACTTGCTTTTCTTTGGCATTGCCATGGTTCACAACTCAGATCGTTCACGAACAAAAGAAAAAACAAAAATATTTAAGAAACAACAAAAAGAACTTAACAAATAACAAAAAGTATTTAACAAACAACAAAACTACTTAATAAACAACAAAAAGCACTAAACAATTCAATAAACCGATGCTGACACTACAAGAGCGAAAACATGAGTGATCAACAGACATTTGTCACCATCTTCAAAACTTTCAAAACTTGTGTTATCAGCGCTATTTGCGGCACGGTGCACAACTATTTGAAGCGATAGTGGCGTTTTTGCGGTCGCGCGAGAAACTATATGAAAAGTCTCAGTCGCTGTATACAGTGCGCATAGCATGACAATAACTAGGTAACAGAGTAACAGTTATGTTGAGTTATGTACTTCACTACAAAAATCACTTGAACTCTTATATAAACAGTGTCCACTGAAAACCAGAAAATTGAATTTTGAACAAGGATTTCAAATAAATAAATGTTTTCTTAATATTATGGTTTATAATCTAGTTTTAATGTTCTAAAAGGGATGTATACAGAACTGAAGATATTATATTATAAGCAGTGATACTTTATTAAACGTTGCTCTAACTACGCATATCTTAATAATCGTTGTTAATAATCAACAATTACGATTAACCGAGAAATGTTCATAATCGGGGATTACGATTAATCTTAATCGTAATCGTTGCATCACTACTTTTCTGGTCTATTATTTTCTCTATAATTTGTTATATTATTTCCACTTACCATTAGTTGAATTTGATTCAACGTCATCGGTAATAAACACACTTTGCTTCTCATCAAACAGCTACTAGAAAAATCTGCAAATTCCACTATTCCATTATTATTTTAATCCAGGTCCAGATGGTATAATGTTCTCAGCATCAGTGCTTTTTCCATTCTTCTGTTTATAATGTAGAGATTATAAAAGCAAGAAACGATAACGGATAACGTGACACCTGCAAAAATTAATAAATTTATACAAATCTATAATAATTTGTCCACTAATATTATAAGATGTATTAATTCTAGAATATTACATATATCAAAACAATTACGTACTTTCTTAATTTTATTATAAAATTAAAGTAAAATATTAATAATTTTGTTTAAATTACTATAGACCAGAAAAGTTAGGCTAGAATTTGCCTTTGGCGCAAGTTCATAGTTTGAATTTACAGACAAAAAAAGAAGATATTTTGTAAAAGAAATTAAACAGCTTTTACTAAGAACTCGACAGTTTGTTTATTCAGTAATAACTTCATTGCATTTCGTATGCATAGGCGTGCAACAAGAAATATTTATAGACACATTTTAAGTGAAAAACTAACAGTAATTCATTTGAAAATTATGTTTCTTTCTAAATAATGTCTTTCTGAAAGATTTATGTTTTTCACTTATGTTTTTGCAAAATACAAAAACATGGACTAAACTTATAAACCAAGGAATAATAATTTGATTTAAACGTGAACGCCACTGGGTAAATATTAGCACAGAGGGCAGTGTAGTAGATTATTAGATATCTGTAATTCTACGACATACGTCATTATTATTTATAGCGTGCTAGAAAGTAATGCCACTATTTACGTACATCTGTCACACCACATAAATTAAATAGGCATAGGTCGAATAGTCTTTCTCTTTCTAATACAAAATGTTGCTAAAGTAATCTGTATTCTTTTTTCGAAAGAATGGCTTTGAATAGTGTAACACGAGGGGGGTGCGGAAGATGAGGATGACTACTAATACTGATGATTCCAACGATGACACTCTAACTGACTGGTGGACGCCTTGGATGATTTGGTGATAAAGGAAGATCGTGAGAAGGAAGAACACACATACACATGGACATTACTAACATATATTTACTGATTAACTAAACGTTTTATTTACAATTAAACTAATACAACTAAGCCTAACATGTTACACTCCGTAACCCCGCAGGCGGGCATTCTGCGCGCGCCCCACAACTAAAAGACACTACATGTCCAAACCAAAACACGTCTGCACGACGCGACGAACTAATCTCGACTCTTACCATGTTTACCCCATGACTAACTAAAGTCAAATATCTAAAACATAGCGCTATCTTCAGGACAGGATGATCTTAGGGGTACAGGGTGCATAGGCTAGGGCATTCAAAGTCACGCACGTATACATAATAATTTCTAAACTTAATGATCAACAAATAAACGTCGTGACTATCATAATATGATAAGAATTTCTAAACTGAATTTTGACTTAAATAGATAAACAGAGTTAAAATATGAATATTGAAACTATAATTTAGAAAAGTTTATAAAAAGTTATTTATCTATTATTGCTCTTACCGTCGCCTTGTTACAATCGTCATCTTTCGTGAATAACAGTTTATAAGGCAAACAGGAAGAAAAAGTGAATTGATTGACAGACAAGTTTTCAAATAATAAAATAAAAACTAAATAAATATAGAATCACGGCATATTACCCCTTGCTGGGTGTGCCAATCTGCTTTATACGCAGATATCGGTAATGATGATGACATATAGTCTTTAAAAAGTTTAATTCAGGTTTTAAAAATAATTATTAACTTCATACTCGCAGTTCACTGTTACCAGTGAGCATAGGCGTGCGCACGGTGGGTGCCATGGGTGCCACGGCACCCCCTTATGTATTAATACGAGGGCTATTTTCTTTCCACTGAGCCTATCTAGCAGGCTATGATATTTTGAAACAAATTTTGTTTGACATTTTAATCTAGTTGTTTACAAGGTTAATTATAGTGACGGTTGTTAAATATAATTGAATGTTGTTTAAATATATAATTTTTAAGTAATCCTTTCCCCAAGAAATCATTGAATTGAGCAAAGAGCATTATTGAGTTGTGATTTTTTACAATTTCAAGCGTGGATTAAGCCATCAAGAATATTTTGAGGAAATCCATCGAGTGTTTGGTGACAAGCCGTGTTTCTTAGGTACCGTAAAGCGGTGGTACAATGAATTTCAGTGTGGCCGACTTTCCTTAAATGACAGTTTTCGAGCTCCTAAGTCATAAAAAACAGTTGCTGAAAAGAATATTGGTCTTGTCCAGAACATGATTAAAGAGGACCGGCATGTTACTGTCAGGAATATTCAAGCAACTTTAAAGATTGGTGTGCAAGCAATTGAAACCATTTTAGACCAACATTTAATGGTACGTAAGCTTTGTTCACGTTGCATTCCCCACAATTTGACTCAGTCAAAAAGACAACCGTTTGAGATGATGCAGATCTACACTAGATCGCTTTGAGAATGGATCGTTTCATTTGGTGTACAACTTCATTAGAAGTCACGAAACATAAATATAACTGCTATGATCTCGAAAAAAAGCAACAGTCCGCATTTTGGGTCTTTGAGAATGAGTCGGCTCCAACAAAAATTATTCGCGAAAAAAGCCGAAACTAAAAGATGGTCGCAACATTTTTTGGAATTATTGGTCATCTTTGCATTGTATCACTGGAGGATCGTCGTTCTGTTAATGTTGAATGATACACTACCATTTGTTTGCCTAAAGTTCTCCAAAATGTTCGCGAAAAACGTCAACGGGGAAGGATTATCTTGCATCAAGACAACGCTCGGCCGCACACTGCTGCTCGACCGACTGATTATTTGAATGCCCAAAACATTAACATAATGGGTCATTCGCTGAATAGTCCATATATAAATTACGGAGTTTACGTTTTACATCGACCGAAGAAGCTGTTGACGCATTTAAATTGAAATAAGGAAACAAACGCGGGATGATTGGAGAAAATGCTTTGGGGATTGGTTTTCATGGATGCAAAAACATATTGATTGTGGAGGGGAATGCATTGAAAAGTTATAAATAAATGTGTTTTGCAAGTAAATTTTGTATTACTTTAGTAGGCTCAGCTCAAAGAGAACAGCCCTCGTAATATTGAAAATATTAAGTTTTTATGTTATTATTTTGTTAATGTTGCTATAATATATATACAGGGTGGTGGCGGTTAGGGGTGAACATAGGGATTTAACATGGGATTTTAGTTTTTTGTAATTTCCTGCTCTCCTGTTCATTTTACGACAACAACTGTAGAGAACAAAATTGTTCAGAATTAAAAATTGCATACAAAAATGTATTTACATTTATTATTATGTTTTTGGTTTCTTCACAACTTTAAAAAGAAAATTCAAAATTTCTGTTAATTTGTAGCAATAGCCATGACTTAACTCAAATGTTTAAACATAATAATGTCATTCAATTTTTGTCAAATTTTCGAAATATTCTATAATAAAAAGTTAATTTAATAATGAATCTTTATTCGAATAAGGAATGAGTTTTAGTTATAAAAAATTATTATGGTGGCAATAATTTTAGAAGAATACGTGATATGTTTTCCATAAAGTACGAAAATACATCAATTCTTATTATAGCAACAATTTGTAAACTTGTTAAAAAATTTGAGAACACGCTAATATAGCTGTGAACGAAGGTAATGAAGGAAATAATAATAATAATAATAATAATAATAATAATAATAATAATATTAATAATAATAATGATGATAATAATAATAGAAGACGTCATAAAGAAGTGAATGAAGAAATGGTATTGGCTATGATAAATCAAAATTCTACGTAGTTGATACATCTGGAATTGGTTTATTCTTAAATGGTATACCTACCTAATAAAAAAATGCTTATTAAAATTAAAAGTTGTTTGTTTTTATTTGACAACCAGAAAAAAATAAATTCCATGGCTATTGCTACAAAATAACACTAATTTTGAAATTTCTTTTTAAAATTGTAAAGAAACCAAAAACATAATAATAAATGTAAATACATTTTTGTATGCAATTTTTAATTCTGAACAGTTTTTGCCGTAATTTTTCCTCGATATTTTGAAGTAATAATGGTAAAATAAATGACTCCAATTACATTTATTAGTTCTGAGGTTCTATAACTAGTATGGAATAGATAATTTCCGCGCGAGCGAAAAGTTTGGTTTCGCGAGTGGCGGAAATACTATTCCATGCAAGTTTTAGACTATACTTTCTCTAACACTATTTAAAAAAAAATATTTTTATATTTTGCGTTCTAAATGCAATTGTGTGTCGTAATGACCTTCATTTCGATACGCATTTTTTTGTTTTAGACGGTTAGTACTAGATGATGTTTCTTTAACCCATTTTTACCTAATTTATTTTTAGTTAATTGACAATTCATTTTAATAATATAATGTCGAAATTATTATTATTTTTTTTATTTAGTGAAGATTATTAACATGAAAATGTACAAATGGTTACAAATATAATCACAAATTGAGTAAATGTTATTGTAGAAGGAGCAAAATATAAAAAATAGAATAAAGAACTCATTTTATAAGACTTTCTTTCGCACTTGTTTTCTAAATTTTGACGCGTGCGAAAAAAACATGTCTTATAAAACACGTTCTTTAATATACTATTTACTCTTCACTTGATATTTTTGCAAAAAATAAAATATTATTGATGTGTTATAAGAGCAATGATTTTTATTTAACTTATGTAAAAGCTTCAAAACGCGTAAAACAAGGCGTATAATTAAATTTTGTAATCACATCTTTTATAATTTGACAGTTAAGGCAGTTGATGTGACAAAATCAAAGAAACAAAGCGCCAAGCAATGCCGACTTGATTTTGAGAACAATTGCGTTTTCCCATGTATTTTAAATGGGTGAATTGAAAAACTAGTGTTCTGTGACTATCGATTACGGAATGTTATTCCGTAATAGTATTACAGAATGTCCTCATTCTGCAACAGTTTTCAGGTAAGAATGTATGGATTCCATTGTAGTGTTAGAGAAAATAAGTTTATGCTGTTGTGTGTAAATAATAGGATCTGGATTAATTTTTGTTGGATCGTTATCAACCACAAACTATTTAGTTCATATATAGGTATGTGTATATTTTGTGATATTTCCACTTACATTTTCTAAGGTTCTTGCGAGGTTTTGAAAACGGTATAAACTGCGCATTTTCCATGTTACCTTTGTGTTTATATCATAAATCACTTTTGCATAAACCATATGCACACCTTACGGCCATTATAAAATAAAAAATCAAAAAATAATAGTTCTCAGAACCAAACAAATACAAGGATCTTACAATTAAAATCCTCTATTATTACAAAAGGACTACAAACCACTCATCAAGCAAGCACGTGCTATTGTCAAATCAGCGTGCGTCAAATATGATTGGCGACGAACGATCATGCGCAAGACCGCAAGACCATAGGCGTCAACTAGATAATTTTTTGGGGACCCGACCGGATATACAGAAATTTACAGAACAGACCAGTAATGATGGAATACCTATAGGAAAAATGAATATTTCACAGTATTTATATATGGAACTAAAAATTGTATTTAATTATCACTTCAAATTTTAAAAATATATTATTATTCTGTTGTAGTAGAAATGAAATAAAACTATTACTTCTAACATATTGTACATTCAAAAGTCAAAAGCAAATATTATAATATAATGTGTTAACAATTAATCGAAATTTCAGTCAAACAGCATTTATTCTTAAAACACCAACGTTTCGGTGCACACTTGCACCTTCTTCAGAGTGGTAAGATCTTTCAGATAGTTACATATTAATTATGTACACAAAATACATTAGTACTAAACGTTCAGTTAGTACAAAAAATTCATACAGAACATACATATCCATTTGCTCCATGAATTTCTTGTACGATATGTAAAAAACTTAATGTTTAGTATGAATGTACTTTATGTACATGATATGTAACAATCTGAAAGATCTTACTACCCTGAAGAAGGTGCAAGTGTGCAACTAAACGTCGGTGTTGTAAAAATTAGCTGGATATTTTGCTGTCATTCTAATGCATTTAAACTATACTCTATCCGTTTTAACTATAGACTAGATGGCGTTTCGAGCGCGGCCGTTTTTACATGTATTAAATTACGAATTCAAATTTTGGCGCCATTCCTGGATTAAAAAAAAGTATGACATTTTTTCAGTAATTTTGCCTTGTACGTACATATCTATCTAATTTTATCCATAATATTATCGAAGAGAACAATAACAAAACTAACGAACTACTAACTAAAAAAACAACGAAAACTGTGTAATATGAAATATAACGCCAAAACTCTACGAAAATTATATAAACGAAAAGAACAATAACATACTTAACAAACAGAACTGAACAGAAATTAATAATATGTAATAAATCGTGTACTATTGTCTTTGTTGACTTTTATTTATTTTATGTCAGACGTCAAAATAATTGATACAGTTGTCAAGCAAATTTAAATTTCGCGTCAATTATTTTACTGTGTAAACTCGGTTCACGTTTGAACCAATCTGAGAGCTAGAATCGTAGGCCCTATCTCACCCAACGCTCTATAGTTAAAACGGATAGAGTATAAGTACCTTCTGCTGGGAAGGGCGTAGGTTGCCTTATGATTAATGATTATATCTTGGCACAAACTATACCAAACAAAACAATAAATAAAGAAATAAACGAACATGAGCTGACGTCACCTATCGGATGCTAAAGAAGGATCATTTGCAAGAAAAAATATAATCTTAGACGGTAACTTGTAAAATTAGAAGCCGGATCGAAAAATCAATCAAAAAATACATGTATAATCTGTGACATGGTTTGGAAATACATAAATTTACAAACCTATAATGCTGAATATCGAATTAAAAACTCAATTAAATATCATTTCAATATAGTTACACAATCTGCTATAAGCAGTAGTATGGTGTAGGGTAAATAAAATGGATACTTATAATATATTGTATATTCACAAATAGGTATACATTGTAATAATTATCAAACAAAATATACATACTCTTATAAAAATAACGATGCATCTACTGTGAGCAGATCTAGTAAGCATCTACCTCTACCACAAAAAACAATAAATACGTATATAAATGAATATTTTCTGAACTAGGTCTTTCATACAAACGAGAAGTAATTCCAATTATGGGCGCCCGCAGATTTTTTTACAAGGTGGGTCGATATTTTTGTTGCAAGAAAAAAATGCACCGCAGGCGAATTTTTAATAATTTTCAAGGTCAAACGTGTTTTAATGCAAAGTAAGATAATATAGAGTTCTTTACAATGAAGCAAATTTAACAAATTCTTAAAAAATTTAAATCAATATTTTATGACGAAAATGCGTATGTACGCTCTAAAAGCGTAGAATTGCCCCTTCTACTAGGCTTTATGATGCGAGATGCGAGCATAAGCAATAACTACAGAAACAGACAATCTGAAAATACAACACCGAAGATAATGTAATATAGAGTAAAAATAATTGCAATACACATTTAACAGTAGATAACATAATTTACTCATTCTGACACTTCAGCTATTTCGTACTTAGTAATAGATAGTATGTAATAAATTTTTGATTAAAATATAAGAAAATATTACCAATAATTATCAAAAAATACAATGATACATTGAAATGAAAAAATAAAATTATAATTTTATTTTTTAAAATCGATACAGTCCATAAATGAAAGGAGGGTCAGTCGACCCCTTCGACCCCCCCCCCTGTGGGCGCCTATGATTCCAATCACTGCAAATTTGAATGAAGATGTGTATTAGCTTTTATAATTAGTTCTGTCGTAATTTATTTGTATAATATTTAGTGTAGAATTGTATTAATAAAAATGTCATGGTTTTACATACTTCAATTTGCTGAAACAAAAATTGATATAGTTTTAATATGTTGAATAAGTAAATACTATCTCTTTCTGTATTATACAAAAGAGAAATAAGTATTTTCATCTGCCACTTTTTAAAAAATATTGTGAATATTTTGTATTCATTTCTACGAGGTGACTCAAAAAGTTGTCTACCTACCTACATAGCCATGAAAGTCGAGTGATTGTAATTATTTATTTCCAAGTTACTATGAAATTATGGTGTAAGCATTTACGACAGAACGAAGGAAAACATCAAAAAGGTTGAAGATTTGATTTTAATAGACCGAAGAATGTTTTTCTACTCAAAATAATAGACAAAATAGCACTTTAACCTCAAGCGTAGATAAAGTAGCATTTTAACAGTACGGATAAATAAAATACTTTAATTCTTATATAGATCTTCAATCACTTTCAATTTAGATGAAGTTTCGAATAAAAATAAAATAGTGGAAGATCTCATTTTTTTTCGTTCATGGCTATGTAGATAATCCTCGTATTCGTGCGTATAAAATTATATTTTCTGGACTTGAGGGGATCGTCTAGTCCTCGGTCTACGGTTTTCCAAATGAACGAAAAGAGGCTCTAAATTATTGTTAATTATGCAAAATCTGTTACGAATATGTAACTTACTTTTATCACGTTATTAAAAAATCTTGATATTATGTCTGTAAGTTTTTATTTATACTTTAGCATTGAAAATACACAAAACACGTCTCAGCTTTTTACTAATTATGGCTGTATTTGTCATTTATTTGTAATAAAATTTAAACACACGCTCTTAGAAAAGATGAAATTAGGTTTGTAACGTTTTAAAATTTTAAAAAATTTAATCTTTATTCGAATAATCAACTTCAAAATTAACCCAAAATCAACAATTTTAGAGCTTTGCCACAGACATAAGAACAATAATATTGCAAAAATAAAACGTTACAGACATAATATCAAGTTTTCTTAATAAATATGTTAAAAATGAGTAACAAATTCCTAACAAATTTCGTATAATTAGTAAAATTAAAGAGCGTCTTTTCGTTCATTTGGAAGAGCCTGGACGATCCCCGTAATATGTACTAATAAACTATTAATAAATGTACCTTTAGTAAAGTAGAAAATTTTAAAGGAATTACTTGCCACACTTTAAATTTACTTTTTACTAATGCAGTTTGTAACAGAAAACTATTTTTCTAAAACAGAAAATGATATTAATACGTTCAATGATTTGTTGTATAAATATTACAAGAATAGCTATTTTTGGGTCGTAATAAGTAATATTTACTAATCCGATGGAAACTGATGCATTTTTCATCTAAAATAATTAAAAGCTATATCTGTTTCTATACATAAGTAGAATTTAACAAATGAAGCATTTAAATTCAAATAGATCTAAGTGTATTTCTTTATTTTTGTATTAAATATAAATAAATCATTGATTATTAAATTATAGAGGTGAAAAATGGAAAATTATTAAGAAACAAACGATAAAATCAATTAAAGATCATTATTTGTTTATTTAGAATCTACATCTATTAAATAAATTCTTAACCAATTATTTTCGTGTTAAATTCTATTAGAGCCCTTCAACTTTTACGATCATCTTACCCAGTGTGCGTTCGGCTTGCTAACGCTTTTCACTCTTTTGACTCCAAGAGTTCCTAAACCGTTCTGGTATGTACGATGGAGTAAATAGATCTCACTCCTTGATCGTTCGGATACACGGAGTGGAGTTAAAAGAGTTAACTCCATTTACTCTACCTCTTTGCATGGGATTCAAGGAGTGCACATACGCATTAGATTATTTTTGGCGGCTAATAGAAAGTTTGAGTTTTAATTTTACAGCGTTCTGTGCTTATCGTGCTAATTGTGATGTGTGCCTTAGTTTTTGTTTAGCTATTTTTCTTTGCGGTATTCTGGTTGTAAATATTAAAAAAAATTGGTATTTATGCTGAGAAAATATGGAAGAGTGATTTATTATTATTTTTAATTTTTATATATAATTCATTATGTCATCTTCTCTTTTTGTAAATTTAAAATGACAGCTGACAGTTTATTTACTACACTCCTGTGCAAGCCGAACGCTTACTATATGCTCCGGAAGATGTGAGGTCACGTGACAACGCTCCATGCTTCACTCCAACTCCATTAGAGTTAACAAGCCGAACGCACCACCAGTTAAACTTATTAACATTTTTTTGTATCTTTTAAAATAAATGAACTATTCCTGGTGCCGGATTTATACCGATATCGATAGGGCCAAGAGTAATTTATGTCCACAATGATGTTTAAATGCAATATGCAGTGGTTATCCTCCAATCCCACATCATATAACGTGGCACATAAAAGTATTCTCCACTGAGACATACATTTAGCGGTTAAAGTGGAAGATCATGTCAGCACTCGTGATAGATCGGCCATAGCTCAGTTGTTAGAGCGTTACTTCAGCAAAGTAATGGTCCCTGGTTCGAATCCCGGTGGATGACAAGATCTTTTCACACGTTCACAATTTATTTCCAGTCATAGCATTTCTAGTAAACGAAAAGCGCCAAAAACAGTGCGTTTAAAACACCGAAATAGAAAAAAACTTATTTTATCAGGTTTACACTTATCACTTGTACCATTTCTACAACAGGTACATAGAGCTTTTTCATATAATATGGCACTTAAATCTCCTTGAAGATAAATGCTTCAATAAATATATTATTACTTCTTCTTCAGCTTGAAAAGTACGGTAGTATATTCTACAACTCTGTATGCTGTAGAAGACCAAAGCAATTCCACAATATATTAGGAGATTTTTATAACTTCCTAAATATAAAACTGCAACAGTTAATGTAATATACACACAATTTGCCAAGATTACAATAAGAAAAGTAATAGCAAATACTTTTTTATATTTTTCTGTTACTTCAATTAAATCCAAATACAACTCGGTTAATTTTTGTAATATTGTCACACTTTTGTCAATTTGTAATTTATCTAATTCTTTTACACATTTATCCAGAGTTTTAAATCTTAGAATTAATATACATATCCAATCATAGGCAGTATCGAATATAATATAACTTATTACGCCTGGCCATATTAGTATAATACACTCCAAGTAAAAGTAATACCAAGATTTATTAAATTTTACGAAATATAAAAGTAGTGGAATAGAAAGAGTTTCCATCATGTTCTCGTAGAAAATATATTTAAACGAAATTGTTTTCCCTAAAATAGCAAACTCTTCGTCGATTTTTTCACACAATTTAAAACATTGAACGTAGTCTTTTCGGTAATACATTATATTCAGGGCATTAATTAAACCAGTAAATGCCATAGACTGTATTGCACATACATAGGTATAATATAATGGTAGATCTGAAGTATCCAGTTCGTTAAAATGCAGCTTTTGGTGGTAGAATATCGTACAAAATATTGCTAAAACAAGGTTATATTTCAAAATCACATTCTTTCTATGAGGTGCTCGGTTGTTATCGTTGAAAATCCAGCACCAAGCATATTTCATTTATTTTGAGAGATACAAACAAATGTTAATAAGCAAATTTAAACAAGACAAATGGGTGCATAAGACGATCGTAGTAAGAGTTTTGTATCAAGTCCGATTTGAGTGGAAATGGGTTCAACTTTAAATCGAGCATCTAGCATAGGGAATGAGGGTTTCCACCGTAATCAAAATAGTGAAAAATAACACTATTACACTAAAATATATCATAAAACATTTCTGAAAACACTAATTAAATGGTTAAACATGTTTCCAATTTTTTAAAAATGAATGAAAACAATTTACTACGTTTGAAACGCTGCCAGCCAATGACGTCATTTGCCGGATCGATTTCACAGTTTCTATGTTAACTGTCAATATATGTGTGTGATGGGAGTAGTTTACAATATTCGATTTTACCTACATACATCAAATACATTCAATATCTTCCTATGTGATAATAGATGGCAGCACATTCAAATTGAAACATATTTAAAAAATAATGAAGTAGATAATTATAAACTAGTTAAAAATGTGAATACTATACAATTATTATTATTTACTGTATGTTATATTTGTAAAGCATTTTCTAAGGTATACGTATTTTATAGATTATTGTATTTCGTGGATTAAATATTTGTAAAGTATTTGGTAAATCTCCAGCAACGTATTCAAGGGATTACCAAAGGTTATGCCTTTGCCTATAGTTATTTACAAGTTGAAACACCCGTAAAAGAATATTTGTGAAAAAAACAAGATACAAACATTCCACCCAGATGTTCAGTCGACGAGAAATTTGAAATTTTTGATTAGGATTCGTAACAAATTAAATTATAAATTAATTATCTATTTTGTGTGTTTTGCAGGAGTGATTTGTTTAAGCTATGAATAAACTAACAAATTCCCTTGCTTTTTAATCATACCAATATATGATAATTAGTTAATTAAAATTTTTAGTAAATACTACTGATCATATGTTTAGCCTCTAAGAACAAACACATGCCATGCCAAGTGGCATAATATTTAACACGGAGAAACAGACAGATCTATATATTTTTATGTGATGCTATTGTCAATTTTTTAATTAGATTAATTGCAAATGTCGTTATTTTTGTTCATTTGAGGTTCAAAGTATAAAACTTTCTTTTGTATGATATAATTTATCTCTCCATATAATTTGTAAGTCTTATTGTCTTGATGTGCTCGAAAGATTCGAAGTTCAGTTCGTTAATTCTAAGAATTGTAAGGTCACAAATCTCAGTTTGAAATAAAACATTTGTTTGTAATTCAGTGAAAACTCCCATCCTCACCCCTATGCGTTAGTTCAAGAAAACTGTAATAGAAGAGTGTTAGTACACCATCAATTGACAGATGACGCCACTAGCGACTCTAGATACCCCAATCATGCACTATCTGTTGAGCATTAGCTACATTAGCCAGCCTTTTACGCGCTGTTGGGGCGGTAAAAATTGGCCGTTCAAACGAGTTGCAAAAAATACTGTTTTCAATATTTTTTTACAGAAAACGTGTTATAATAAAAATGTTTTATTTATTGTAATACATATAAGTTTTCATGAGGAATAACATATAAAAAAATTGAAAAATAGTGGAAACCCCCATTGGTATTTTACATATACAGGTTGGTGACGGCGACACCGGAACATAGGACTGTAAAATCATATTTTCGTAATTTCCTGCTTCCCTAAATATTTTAGGTAAAAAAGCGTCAAATTGAAATTGTTGAGCTAAAAAATTCGGCATCTGAATATAAGCAAAATTAATTTTACATGCTTTGTAACGGCAAAAATTAGGTATGAAAATGTCGAAAAATCTGCAACAATATGCCGGGGCGTGCTGGATGTGGCATAGCAGGCCGGGATTTTACATAAAAGTGCAGGCCATAAGAAATATACTTGAGTAATTAATGTGATATCAGTATACTAATTATTAGATTAACTTTGAAAAAGTTACCACACGTAAAAAAGGAGAATTTGATAATATATTGACAAAAAGTTATAAGATTTAAAAATAAATAATAAATTCTGCTTCTAAGGAATCAAAAAAATAAATGGAGCAAATTCACACTGATGCTACGTTTTAGAGATATTTGCATTAAATGTTAAAAGAACGTTACTGTAGTCTTACAAGAATATCTAGTTTTAAGAATAAATAATTTTTATAAAATCCGGCAATAACCTGTAACACAAGTTAATTCCACATGCTATTGGGGGCTACTATATTACCAGTATTGATCCCTTTGTAACTTTGGCTGGGAATAATTGATAATTATGTAATTGGTCCATTTTTTACCTCCCGCTACTCTTAGTATAGGGATCGTGCTAAAATCGCATATCGAGATTTTGGTAAATGACCACGTTTTAAGGTCCCTAGAATCCAATTTTAACATTTTCACAATGATGTCTGTGTGTATGTGTGGATCCTCCACTCTAACTCAAATACTATCATTCAGAAAATTTTGAAACCTTGTATTTCGAACTTTTTCTGTAATGGAAAGAACCTCGGAAAGAACCTATTAGATTTTGGTGAAAATTGGATAAACGGAAATGGCACTTTACTAAAAGCTCAAAACAGTTTTTCTTTGAAAAATACCATTAAATGTTATTTTTCGAGATTAATGTTATTATAAAAATTAAATATTATTAAATTTTCTATAGATTTGCATTAATACTTTTTCAATATATTTTATGGATAAATTTATAAAATTATCCATAATTTAAATCCCAGAGTCTACGCTTTAAACAAACAAAACTCAGTTATTCAAATGTATGTAACTGACAGATAAATGTCACTATCAAAGAACTAATCTTTTAAAAATGATATTAAGAACGTTTTAAAAAGAAAAAAGTTAATAGAACAATAGAAAAGGAATTCGATTCAGCATAAGTAAATATGTAGGTATGTATTTAGATTAATAAAAATTCACGATTTACAAAAATATTTAAGCTAATCCTCATTTTTGGATTAATGAATTCTATTATATCCCGGTATTTAAAATTTAATCTTCATTTTATTATAGCTCCGGTGACTCAATGGTTAGAGCAACGCCTCATGTCATGAGTGCGCTCGGGACTCGGAGTTCGAATCCCATTAAGGCATGGATGCGTGTGAATGTGAACCCACTCTGTAATTGGGATTTAATCCTGTTGAGGGGTTTGAATAAAAGGTAGTTACTCGGATTAGATTATATTTTAAGAAATAAACTATCAAAATTGGAGTAAAATTCGCGTATCCAAAAATAAGGATTAACTTAATCTTTTTTGTGACTCGGGCTATAAATGGCGGGAGGTGTTGTGTTGCCACACCAGATTTTTTTATCTGCGCGGTTAAAAAATGAAGGGTTTATGAACTTTCTGAACAATGATTTCTTTGATTTGATGGAAGAATTACGTTTAGAGGTTGACTAAATTCTTGGTTACAATTAGATGGTTGCCCAGCACATTACGATAGGCTAAAAATTTCGTTTATATATATATATATATATATATATATATATATATATATATATATATATATATATATATATATATATATATATATATATATATATATATATATATATATATATATATATATCATTGTCATAGACGCTGGGATGGCCGGGAAGAACTTGTAAGTATTGTGTCGTGGCTTATGGCCAGCGCGTTCCCCTGATTTAGCAACCCTGTACAATGTCAAGGAGTAATTGCATCATTAACGAATATGCGATGCAAAGCTTGTTTACGTGTGCAACAGTGGCGTAACAATGCAGCCGTGGGCCTGTGTTCCCGAGTCAATCCGGCCCCTCTATGTAGATAAGAAAAATAATTTTTACTAACCCCATAATAGGGCACCTTAAAAAATCCTTTTTTACTGTGACATCATAAAAATATTATAGAAAATAAACAAAAACCCAAAACAATCAGAGCAGATTGCACGTATATCGGGTACTTTTTTGTGGACTATTGGAAATACAATGGTAATATTTTCATATTGTTGTAAATTCTGCCCCATTACTTTCAGAACAAAAATGTTCAGAATTAAAAACTACATCTATCAAGTCCAAAATTATTGTTTACATGTGTTTCGATTGCGAAAGAAAGGCAAAATAAAAGTAATATTGTTTAGCTAGGCCGCGAAATTCCTCTTTAGCGTTCCGAGAGAAAAATTGTCGCCGAGTTCGCTTGCGGCCGAGAAAGGACGATCTTGAGGACGCTAAAGGATTTCGCGGCCAATGTGTACACATTATTTTTTGTGAAACCGTAAAAAATATGTACCTTAATTACAAATTTTATTGTATTTAAACAGTTTAATTTATTGAAATAGAAAGACGGCTTTGATGGGATTGACTGACATATGATAAACAAAACAACTAATTTTGTAAAAACGCCGAAAAGAAGAAAACGCTAATTCTAAAATAAATATTTTACAATATGTATTGTATTTATTTTAAAAACAAACCAAAAAACTTATTATTGTTATAATTTAGAAACGTCAAAGCCATTATCAAATTATCCGTCATGTCAATTCTCAAGTGTCAAAGTGATTTTAGGTTACATCGTGGTTACATCTAATTTCGCGGCCGTTTTTATGGTAACGACTGCGATATTGGATTTCAAAATGTTTAGTTCGCGTCCAGTTACACAAAATAGTACATTAAGATACAAGTTTCATAAGACATGATTTTAGCGCAAAAAATGTACATTATTTCATGTCCAGGAATTTCAATTTCAGTTGTTTAATATGTACTTTATGAAACTCATTTGGATGTCATAAAGAAGTACTTTATGACAACCAAATGGGTTTCATAAAGTACATATTAAAGAACCAAAATAGAAAAAAATATTTTTCGACGTGAAGGGGCCCGCTTGAGGAGCCGGGCCCGTGTTCCGCGGAACACGCGGCACGCCGGTAGTTACGCCACTGGTGTGCAAGGTCATTATTTGAAACAAATTTGTAGAATGGTATGTAATTTATAATTTTTTAATATAAACTTATGAAATTTATGAGTATTTTATTGTCAAAACTAGAAATTCTTAAAAGAATACAGTACGTAACGTCCTTATAACACTCATACCTAATGCAAACAATCCTAAAACGTGCATCTGTGAGAATTTGCTACAGCTTAAATGAATATGTCCACTTATTTTTAGCTCCTGTATTTAAAAGTGTTATTGCTTAATTTTCAAATACCTGTAGAAGTAGAATTTATTATTTGTAAATCGTTGCGCCTTTATAACTTTCTGCCAAAATTTTATCAAATTCTCCTCTTGGAGCAAAAAATATGGTAACTTTTTCCTAGTTCATCAACTACAATACTGTAATACCACAGATCACAAAACTATTAGTTCTGAGATGTGCTGATAATTAAAATGCAAGCGAAATCTAAGATAGCGGTGCGACGGCGGGCCGGCACGCCCCTGACAATAGGTACGTTCTATCGGTGTCAGAAATATTCCTACTAGAATAAGAATATTCTTAAAGCAATAGAACACTCAGTAGCAAATAACAAACTGTCAAGTGCTGTCAATTTTGTTAGTGAACAACTAAAGATAACTTTGTATGTTTATTTTGGATATTCAAAATGTTGTTATGCAAATATTACAGAGATTATAATTATATAAAAATATATTAAATAATAAAAACGTAAAGGAGATATTTTTGTTGAGCACAGTCTACTCTAAACATTTTACAAATGTAAAAGAAATGTATGCGCGGCAGTCGGCTAGTAAAATTTTGAATTTATCTCCATCTTCCTACCAACGCTTCCAACTCTGAAGTTGGAATGATTCGTAGGAATATTTCAATTTTTTTGACACAAAAGAACGACCATTGATGTTCTACTACAAGAAGTAGGAAGATTTCTGACACCAATAGAACGTACCTAATATGTATTATAGCGTTTTCGATTGGGTGCTCGCTACTGCTCTCAGATCACTCTGCGAGCAACAGCTGTTTTCGATTGGGAATTTCTGAGCAAGCGAGCATCTCGCATCGTATTCGATGGAGAATAGAAAACCGCTCGCAGATCGCTCTGCGAGCAAGATATTCTGCTCGACCTCGAGAGGTCGAGCGACTTTTTAGAGCAATATGGCTGAACGAGCAGCACGAGTGCCGAGCATGACGTCAGATGGCAAATTCCCGAGCGGTTTGCGAGCATGCCAATCGAAAACGCTATTAGTTTAACATTTGTAGCTCTGAAGTATGCACGCACTTTATAAATTGTATGATGCTATTTTCATTTTTGTATTAATTCATATTCGTAATGTAATGGGCTACTTGCGTGCCATTTTTTTATTTAATATTTTTGAAGAGACGATAAAAACTTGCTACCCATATTTCTTCTTTTGGCAAAATTTTCAGTAATTTGCCAGAAAAAATTAATGAAATTTTAATATTTAAATTACCGCCATGTATGACGTAGAATTACGCCGAACCAATGAATGGCCATAAAGCAATAACATCGGTACGTCCAATAGCAACGACATGTGCGGGTAATTTAAACATGACAGATCATCTGTTTGATGTTTGAATAATAGTTTGGAGGTTAATATTTTCGTTTGTCATTTTAATCTTGTACGAGTATAAGCTAAGTTAAAATCCTGCATAACAAATCGAAATACGTAATAAAAGTAACAATTGTAAATAATGTCAAAATCAAATTAAAACTCGCACTCGCTCGCCATCTACAGGTTACATTCTTAAATATGCATCCCTTTCACCATTTCAAAATAATGACGTCAAAGAAAATCTTCTTTCTTAATTTATTAAAAAACATATAATTTTTACTTCCTTGTACAAAGTAAAGGAAGTATTGTATTCGCGAAAAATTTCGGTTTCCAGATTTCAACGGAAATATCCATTTTGGCCATCCCTGAATCCATTATGACTAATTTCGTCGTGACGTCTGTACGTACGTACGTATGTACGTATCTCGCATAACTCAAAAACGGTAAGCCGTAGAAAGTTGAAATTTTGTATTTAGGACTTCTATAACATCTAGTTGTGCACCTCCCTTTTTGGTCATTATATAATTTCCAGAAAAGGTACTTTATTTGAAGCCTCTAATAGATTTTAATGAAAAACTATATTAAAATATAATCCAAAACTTTTCAAATTTAGTATATTTGACTTTTATATCAATTGGAATAACATAGCAGAATTTGGTTAAAACAGGCTTACCGGAAGTGATATATTACCTGAAGTTGTTAACAGTTTTTCTTGAATAAAATGGTTTCATTTTGATTTTAGAAATAAATGCTTCAAATAAGAGTTTTAAGAGAATTAAATTCTGCGTCTAGCACATCAAGTATTATTAAATTAGCCCTTTGTATAAGCGAGATATGTAAATTTAAAACTTATATACTTTTTGGTTTTTGTAATGAAGCTTGCTATGGATTAGGACGAAAAATAACAAAAAAATAAAAAATAGATGCTAATGTCAAATTACGTCAAATACGTGCAATTTTATAATTGAGTATACTTCATCTTCATATTGGTCTTGCATACAAGGAAGTCGTGTGGTGTCCACATCAGATTTTTTAAAATAAAATTCATATTTTTACATACATTTTCAACTTTAGGTATTTAGTGATAGATATCAGATTTTCAGTACCACGCAAGTAGCCTATTGTTAGTTTTTTCTAACTGTATATTAACATGGGGTCTCATGGCCGCGTGCTTGTGTGTCTGGTCGCGAATCTGGGGAAACGAGTTCGATTCCGACCGACGCCAAATATTTCGAATTTTAAATGACATAAAATTGATCTCTGACAAAGAATGAGTGCCTGTGAGGTGGCGCCTGGTAAACGCCCTCACGATACAAATATATCATCATCATTACCGAAATCTGTATACAAAGCAAATTGCACACCCAACAATGGGTAAAATGCCGTGATATTTATTTATTTTTAGGGACTTCAGCAGGATTTTTGTAAAATATTATTTTCATAGAATATTTGTACTATGTATACTACCAACTAAATGATTTAGTTCGCACAAATAATATTTACCCATTAATAGTCCAAAAGGCATTAACATAGACTTTCTGTTCTCCAAAGTCCATACACCATCTTTCTTTTTAACTATAAAATATGATAACCCGATAAGCATTAGTATAGGATACATGTCATGGTGAAATTTAGCGAAAGATGTTGGGTAATACATTTTGAAACTTATGACTTGAAAAAGAATTTTTTTCTTTATATACCTACAGTGAAAATTATATTCATTATCATTATTTATTAATCAATGAAATCAATATTCATGCGTTAATTCATTTTAAAGTGAAAAATAATTACGGTGCTCTGTTTCTTCTCTAGAAAAAATATATGACTATTTTATTTGATAAAATGCATTTTTTAATTAAACATCTATGTATAAAAATCTTATTAGATATTTATTAAAATAGAATTATTATTAATTATTTTTATTATAGTACACATAAACTGGTATTTTATCTCTTCCTGTATAATTATATATATATATATATATATATATATATATTTAGTGTTTTCAAGACAGTAGATCGTATTTACAAATTATTGAACGGTAAGTGATGTGACTCACGTCGGTAAGTGATGCGCTTCACTTATCGTTCAGGAGGCGAGATGGTAAATAAATAAAAACAAAAATCAAAGCTTACTTCAAAAATGATAACAAAATAATTTTCAAATCTTATTTTTCTTTTAAATTTTGTGCGTCGATCGTGCAAAAAATAGTATAAGCATCACGAACGTTAAGGAATTGCCGATTCATACAAAATATATATTTTTTACATAATAACAGTGAAAAAGGTGCTCTTTTTTGATTCAAATGAATGAAAAAATTAAACGCTATGGCAATTTTTCACGTTTTTCTGTAGACGTAAAAAAATTGTATGCAACTAATCTCTAAGGCGATTTCGGGCGACCACCGTTCACTTGCGGTATGTTGCGTTCAGGTATGTTCACACATTCTGGAGCTAGGAACAACTTACCCGGTATGCTTGGATCAGTGCTTAAAGCTGAACGGATTTGCGAGTCGGGTCAGTTCTCTGTTCACTATTTCTATCTCTTTTTATCGTGTCTTTTTTTTAAATGTCAAAATTCAAAACAGTCGGTGCCGAGGTCTTTATGTCAAACAGGGTGACATTATTTTCGTTGACTCTTTTTTGGACAAATATGGATAAACTATCTTTCTCCCTTAATGCATTTTAATTGTCAGACAATATTTTGACAGTTTTAAATGTCGCAGAATATACATAACCACCAAGCACGGTGTCAACAAGTGAACCAACGATTTTTGGCGCCACCATTGTCCATATCATACCATAACTAATCCTAACAAGTGAACGGGTATGTCGCCCGAAATCGCCTTAGTCTCGTAGCACAAGCGTGGTTCTAACACCCGTTTTAACTAAAACCATATCAACAACTTTGCTCATACTTCAGAGTTATTAACAAAATCAGTGTTGCCAATATACTGATTAACTCGAAAATGTATTGACAACCATATTTGGCTTCATTAGTTTAAATTGTTTATACTACAAAGGAGGCAAGACAAAAATCATATTAAACAGTTTTAAAAAATGTCAAATTTATTGAATATGGCTGTAAGTACATTTTCGGCTTATTCAGTACATTGGCAACACTGATTTTGTTAATATCCCTGAAGTATGTGCCAAGTCGTTGGTATGATTTTAGTTAAAACCGATGTTAGAACCACGCTCGTGCTACCAGCCTCTCCGGTGCGAAGATAGGAGCAGTTTGATCTTGTTTTCAGATTGGATAAAACCCCGATATTATCCAATCAAACAACAAGATCAAACTGCTTCTATTTTCACATTATTCTATGGTTAAAACGGATAGAGTATAGAGTAAAAATAAAACGTCTTATTTCATTTCACTCATAGAATTTGACACACTCGCCTTCGGTTCGTACAGTCAAACTTTCTTTCGTGAAATAAGACTATACTTTTTACTCATGCTGCTGCATAAATAACTATTTTTGCATTTATGAGTGGAAAAAAATGATTGAATACTTTCGCCTTCTAGCAGTAGGTATAGATCGAAATGAAAAATGATTTAAATGTATTCGTAATCAGAGCTGAGCAGTATTTAAAATACAAATATTTGAAATACGTATTTAAAATACTTTCATTGTATTTGGTTTTAGCCTAAAATACTTTCTAGAAACAAGAATGTATTTTGTATTTGGTCAACTTTGAATATAAGTATTTGGTATTTCAGAGGATTTGAAATACGTTCAATCAGTATTTGAAATACATAAATTGTATGTCAAATACATAAACAAGTATTTAAAATTCAATTGGATATATTTGAAATACAATTAAATATATTTCAAATACAATAAAATGTATTTGAAATGCTTTCTAGTGACACCATATTTTAAATTACCAACATTACCAACTGACGGAAGCTGTTACTAGCTTCATTCGTATTGCACTCAGCTGAGTCGCAAACGTATTTTTTGGATTTGTTGTGTTGCAGTGTCATCAATTCGTAATCATTAGATAAGTATTAAGTAAGAACTTTGGCTTCTGTTGTTTTCAGAAATAAGTATTATGTTTCATTACTGATTGAATAGTAGAAGGGGAATCCCTGAAGTTAATATATTAATTTGGTTTTAATTATTTAAAAAAAGATAAAATTGTTGTTTGTTAACAATATTTTCATAATAGATATTTTATATAGTATTGCATTATAATAAATACATAATTAAATAAAACACTGTTTTTTAAATTTCAGTTTTTTAACATGAAGGCCGCAGAAGAATGTACTACTGATACTGATACAGAGAGTGTTGATAATGATACTGAAGACTCAGAATAACCTTTGTGCAATATACAATCAATATACAATGTATGTTATATAAGTATTTCTTTATAATATTTTTTTTAATAAACTTTAATAAATTAACAGAGTTTGAACTTGTTTTACCATATTTTGTATTTGAAATACTAACCACGTTAAAAATACTTGTATTGGAATTCCAATTTGTCGTATTTTGTATTTAATACCAACAAAATACTTTCGGTATTTGGTATTTGAAATACTTTTGCAGATTAAATTGTATTTTGTATTTGAATATTACAAATATATAAACGCAGTATTTTGCATTTAAAATACTTTCTGTGAGTATTTTGCTCAGCTCTGTTCGTAATGCAGTGAGTCATTATATGGGCATGTATTTTTAAGATGGCAGCGCTGTGGTGGCAAGTTTCCAACTGCAGGCTGAACGAGTATGAAGTTAACCCACTGTCAAATGAAAAAATAAATTTATAGAATTGTGTATTTCTCATAGTATTGTATCATGTTTAATTTTCTTTTTAACAGGATCTTGGGGCCGCGTGCCTGACTGTCATATCGCGCATCTGAGGAATCGGGTTCGATCCCGACCGATGCCAAATATTACGAATTTTAAATGGCACAAAATTTACCCCTGTGGTGCACTCTCCACGCCAGCAATGAGTGCCCGTGAGGTGACGCCTGGTAAGCGCCCGCATGGTACAAACATGTCATCATCATTACCGAAATCAGCATACAAAGCAAATTGGCACACCCATCAATGGGAAATATGCCATGATGATATATTTACTTATTTTATTTATTTAAATTTCAACTTTTTCCGTTAATTTTTGTCTTTATAAATATCAAAGAACAATTTAAAGCACGACGATAAATAATTTGTAATGCAGTTCACCTAATTTACACCCCGTGACGCTTGCCTCTCGAAATGAATAATATAATGTCTAATGTCTTTGATAAAATTTTCATTCCGGCAAGAAATACGTACACTAGACAAGGAGCTGTTTGAGGCATGCTTCAAATGCAAAATGCAATGAATGCGTAAAGGATAAAAGATAGAAACCGTAATCGTGAGCGTACATGAATACAATCAACGCCGCGTAGTGACAAATTTTGTAAGTAGGTTTACGACATCAACTGTACATTGTTGCACGCCAAATTAAATGTTTGGGGTGTAATCTGTAACTCGTTATGGCAATTTTAACATTCTGTTTAAATTTTTCACTACTAGTAACAGTAGACACTGAATAAAAATTTAAATTATAGATAATACTTTTGTTTCTATTGACTACAAATTTAAACAGGCTGTAAAAATTAACATGGAACAATACAAAATACATAAGTGCATATTACATTCGACCATGGAACATAAACATAACCTGTCTAGCATTTTTATTGTAATGTAACGTAGGCCCTGTACAATAGTCGCGCCATATTGTGTTGTGTTTCGATTTTAAACAATACATACAAATTCGAAGTCAAAACAGTAACTAGGTAATAGAGTAACAGTTATGTACTTCACTACAAAAATCACGAACTCTTTTATAAACAGTGTCCACTAAAAACCAGAAAATTGAATTTTGAACAAAGATTTTAAATAAATAAATGTCATTGTTTTCTTAAAATTATGGTTTATAATCTAGTTTTAATGTAATAAAATGGATGTATACAGTACTGAAGATAATATATTATAAGCAGTGATACTTTATTAAACTGTCACGCTGATATTGTGTTATGTCTGTGACCATCTGATGCTTGACGAAATTGTAACATTTTATTTCTGAATATCTGGTGCTGCCGCTCTGCTATTACATAAAATTTAAATTTTTTTAATATAGTTTTTTTAAAGCTACTTTTTATTCCTGTAGTTTTCTTCTAAAAGTTACAAGAGTCAAATTCCGCAATTATTTAAAATCCCATGTTAAATCTATGTTTCCGTTTTTTATGCACACATGTATATTTGTTATATTTTTGTTATAACAAAAGAAAATAGCAAATAATCAAACACGTTGTTCTAACTACGCATATCTTAATAATCGTTGTTAATAATCAACAATTATGATTAACCGTGAAATGTTCATAATAGGGGATTACGATTAATCGTAATCGTTGCTTCACTACTTTTCTGGTCTATTATTTTCTCTATAATTTGTTATATTATTTCCACTTACCATTAGTTGAATTTGATTCAACGTCATCGGTAATAGACACACTTTGCTTCTCATCAAACAGCTACTAGAAAAATCTGCAAATTCCACTATTCCATTGTTATTTTAATCCAGGTCCAGATGGTATAATGTTCTCAGCATCAGTGCTTTTTCCTTTCTTCTTCGTGACACCTGCAAAAATTAATAAATTTATACAAATCTATAATAATTTGTCCACTAATATTATAAGATGGGTTAATTCTAGAATATTACATATATATGAAAATAACTAAACTATTATTCACGAAAGATGTCTATTCGCGGTTATTTGTGAGCCGTCTGATATAATATTACTTGCAGACAACTTCATTGCATTTCGTATGCATAGGCGTGGAACATGAAATATTTATGGACACATTTTAACTGAAAAAATGAGAGTAATTTATTTGAAAATTATGTTTCTTTCTAAATAATGCCTTTTTGAAAGATTTATATTCTTCACTTATGTTTTTGCAAAATTCAAATTTATAGTGTATTAGAAAGTAATGCCAGTATTTACGTGTCTGCCAGGGGCGTAAACTACGTGGGTGCACGGCTGCTCATGCACCCACAGAAAGAAAAAGTGTGGGTGCACAGCACCCACAATAATTTCGCTCTAACATTTTAATTATATTTCATACATTGTAAAAATGAGTTGTTAATCTTTTTAAGTTGTTTAAAAGTAAGCTGACATTATTTAATCGTGTCATGATAATGGCAGTAAAATATTACTATTAAGCCGAACAAACGGATATGTTACTAATTATAGGATATTGCGAAGAAAATTATAGACAACCTGTAAACAAAGGGTACTGTCATAAAAAATTGTTGTTTGACATTTGAATAGATTGCTAGACGAAATTTTTTTTAAAAATTGCACTGTCACTCATATTTATTTATTTTCTGCCTAAATCGTTACAGATATCACAACTTACGCAGAGGCAGAAAAGTTTACCATTGAATGTATCATTGTCGTGACACCTAAGTTTCATTCAAACGGAACAAAGCGTTCTGTCATTATAAGCAAATTTTTCTGAGATTGGTAAATTAGGTTAAATCGTGTTATTTTGGGCCCAGGAATCTGTGTTTAAGCCATGTCTACGTGTTTTAGAGATACCCTGTATATTAATATTAGGAGTATTATTATTTTATTTTTTGTAATAGATATTAATTTTATTTATGTTAAATGTATACATAATTTAATATATGTATAATAAAATAAGTATGTTATTTTTATTGTATTATTTGCATTTTTAAAAACATATAGGTAGAGGTACCCATATTTTAAATCAAAATGGTGCACCCACAGCCAAAATAAAAAGTTTACGCCTCTGGTGTCTGTCACACCACATACATTAAATAGACATAGGTCAATTAATCTTTCTCTTTCTAATACAAAATGTTGCTAAGCTACTGCTGTAAAAGGATGTGTATTCCTTCTTCGAACAAATGGCCTTGAATAGTCATCTTTCGTGAAAAATAGTATAGATACTTTCTTAATTTTATTATAAAATTGAAGTAAAATATTAATAATTTTGTTTAAATTACTATTATTCTTTAGATTAGAGGATTTTACTGATGACGTCACACGGTTTCGTTTCTCCAGCTAGTTCTAACTTCTGTCGAAGGTGCAAATATCTAACATAGTTTTGAACTGTGATAATACGATTAATTAAAGAAAAATAAGTTTAAATGAAGATGATGTACCAGAAGCTAAATTCAAACATGACAATATTGAAAAGCACACTATATTTGAGTTAAAAGGTAGCTTGAATGTCGAGGTAAACTATTATTCACGAAAGATGACTATTCAAGGTCATTTGTGAGACGTCTGATATATTACTTGCAGATAACTTCATTGCATTTTGTATGCATAGGCGTGCAACATGAAATATTTATGGACACATTTTAAGTGAAAAACTAATAGTAATTCATTTGAAAATTATGTTTCTTTCTAAATAATGTCTTTCTGAAAGATTTATGTTTTTCACTTATGTTTTTGCAATATACAAAAACATAGATCTAACTTATAAACCAAGGAATAATAATTTGATTTAAACGTCAACGCCATTGGGTAAATATTAGCACAGAGGACAGTGTAGTAGATAATTAGATATCTGTAATTCTACGACATACGTCATTATTATTTATAGTGTGTTAGAAAGTAATGCCACTATTTACGTATATCTGTCACACCACATAAATTAAATAGGCATAGGTCGAATAGTCTTTCTCTTTCTAATACAAAATGTTGCTAAGCTACTACTGTATAGTGATGTGTATTCTTTCTTCGAAAGAATGACCTTGAATAGTCATCTTTCGTGAATAATAGTTTATAAGGAAAACAGGAAGAAGAAGTGAATTGATTGACAGACAAGTTTTCAAATAATAAAATAAAAACTAAATAAATATATCATCGCGGCATATTACCCATTGCTGGGTGTGCCAATCTGCCATGTACGCAGATATCGGTAATGATGATGACATATAAAGTCTTTAAACATTGTATTCAGGCTTTAAAAATAATTATACTGTTACCAGTGAGTAAAGGACGTTTTCTTGTCAATTTTGTTGATCGTTGTTTTGGTGTATTTAATATGTGTTGAAAGTTGAAATACAAGTTTTAAGGTTAATATCTTATATCACAGAAAATAAGTTTATGCTCTATCTGTTGTGTGTAAATAATAGGATCTGGATTAATTTTTATTGGATCGTTATCAACCACAAACTGTTTAGTTCAAATATATGTATGTGTATATTTTGTGATATTTTCACTTACATTTTCTAAGGTTTTTGTGAGGTTTTGAAAACGGTATAAACTGCGCATTTTCCATGTTACTTTTGTGTTTATATCTTAAATCACTTTTGCATAAACCATATGCACACCTTAAGGCCATTATAATATAAAAAATAATAGTTTTTCAGAACCAAACAAATACAAGGATCTTACCAAAATAGTAAAATCCTCCATTATTCTGAAATGGCTACAAACCACTCATCAAGCAAGCACGTGCTATTGTCAAATCAGCGTCAAATATGATTGGCAACGAACGATCATGCGCAAGACCGTAGGCGTCAACTAGCTCATTTTTATGGGAGCCCGACCGAATATACAGAAATTTACAGAACAGAGCAGTAATGATGGAATACCATTGATCTAATAAATACATATGGATAGAGTCTTGCCTATAGCCGTACACAGTGTGCTGTGTGGTTAACATTCGAGAGAGATAGCTATACACAAAGTCCTGCAGTGGGAGAGCGATAGAAGAACGTAGACCTTAGTCACGTGGTACGACAACCGTGTACGCTCTGTAAGGCAACAGGAAAAGTTGAATAAAATGACTATAACTAATGATTTTTAATAAATAATTTTATGAATTATTAGTTACTTTTGTATTTTAATAGTGTAATAAGCAAATTAATATATTATTAACTGGCCAATGACTATTAAACTACTTTATTATGAAATTAAAATTTTTCTTATATTATATGCACAGCACACCTTAACCATTTTAATTTTTAGTATCCTTAATACTTTATTTATAATAATTTTCTTATTATATTTAAGTAAAACAAGAAATTTCGAGAGCGGTAATACATTTCTAGCAACAGTAGACCTAAGTCACGTGGTTCTCGCTCGGTCTTTATTGTACAATGTTATCCACAGACTATCCTTGTCTACGCTCCTTCCATTTACGAAGTATGTATTTATTAGTTCTACGTGGAATACCCGGTGGTCGAAGTGAGGCGGGATGGCATCCCGCCACTTTTTTTAAAACGTAAAACCATCCCACTACTTCCCTTAGAAATGATTAGTATCCCGGAACTTTTTAATTTCTTATTTCTCATCTTTATGGTCTCCCAGTTGATAGTTGATCAATTTCAGTCAAAAGAATACGTCAAACTTTGGTTGAGTAAAGGTCGAAGAGAAAAGATGCTGATAATGTAAATTGTGATAAACGATTAAAACCTAAGCATTTTTATAATGAAAATTTCTGGAAATTACTTTGATTGCCATTCATAGTAACATAAATCATTATTGAAAATTTTATTTTTACTCCCGTCTTTTATTTCTAGATAATTTTGAAATGGTTAATGTGAAATGAAATTATTAACATAATTTTGGCAATATAGAAATATTGTCATTGTTACACAGGTGGACCTTATATGTATGTTTTTTTTTTTTCTAGTCATTTTAATAATAAATAGTTATCAAAGCTTAAAAATATATCAAGGTGGGGCCTAGGACTTTGTTTTTTTGAAGGTGAATAAAATAAAAAATATTGCTGATGAAGAAAATTTATTTTTGGATAACGAAATAACATAATTTCAAGTTTTAAATCATGCAGTTCTAAAGAAAATATCTTGAAGGGGTGACCACCATTCTCTATAAACTGACGCAAGCGTTCTGAAGCTCTCTACACGTTTCGATATTCGGGCTATTTCCTGCCGAATAAGAATCTTCAGCTGGAGCAGGGTTGTAGGCCTTCAGATATCCCCATAAAATTTAACATCCGACTGATATGTTATTATTATCATAACAACCCTGCTTTCAGGGTTGTTATATAGCAAATAACACACTAGAGCGTGTTATGAGTTGTTGCTATGGTAATGTCAATAAATTGATATTGTTACTGGAACAAAGCCTAAAAAACAAGCAGAAGCAGTCATAGCCTACCTACACCGTAAATTTTATTAAAATCTTCTGATCCGTAATCCGTAGAATATTAAAAATTATAGTCGGACGTTAAACGTTGAACGCACCACGGGAGTTAAACAGACAATAATGCCTTCGGTCAACGTATACACCTCGGGCCGGAGGCCCTCGGAAGGTACACTGTTGACCTCATGCGTTATTGTCCTTATAACACCCTTGATACGTTAATTACTATATTAACACTACTTTTAATAATTTATATTCGATAACCATCCCGCCACTTTTTTTTGTCCACTTCGACCACTAGGAATACCTATTGGAAAAATGAATATTTCACAGTATTTATATATGCAACTAAAAATTGTATTTAATTATCACTTCAAATTTTAAAAATATATTATTATTCTGGTGTAGTAGAGATTAAATAAAACTACTACTAACTTCTAACATATTGTACATTCAAAAGTCAAAAGCAAATATTATAATATAATGTGTTAACAATTACTCGAAATCTGAGTCAAACAGTCAAACAGCATTTATTCTTAAAACACCAACGTTTCGGTGCACACTTGCACCTTCTTCAAGGTAGTAAGATCTTTCAGATAGTTACATATTAATTATGTACACAAGATATACATTCGTACTAAACATTCAGTTAGTACAAAAAATTCATAGAGAACATACATATCCATTCGCTCCATGAATTTCTTGTACGATATGTAAAAAACTGAATGTTTAGTATGAATGTACTTTATATACATGATATGTAACAATCTGAAAGATCTTACTATCCTGAAGAAGGTACCAGTGTGCAACGAAACGTCGGTGTTGTAAAAATTAGCTGGATATTTTGCCGTCTTTCTAATGCATTTAAACTACATACCTTCCGCTGGGCAGGGTAGGTTGCCGTATGATTAATGATTATATCTTGGCACAAACTATACCAAACAAAACAATAAATAAAGAAATAAACGAACATGAGCTGACGTCACCTATCGGATGCTAAAGAAGGATCATTTGGAAGAAAAAATATAATCTTAGACGGCAACTTGTAAAATTAGAAGCCGGATCGAAAAATCAATCAAAAAATACATGTATAATCTGTGACATGGTTTGGAAATACATAAATTTACAAATCGATAATGCTGAATATCGAATTAAAAACTGAATTAAATATCATTTAAATATAGGTACACAATCTGCTATAAGCAGTAGTATGGTGTAGGATAAATAAAATGGATACTTATAATATATTGTATTCACAAATAGGTATACATTGTAATATTTATCAAACAAAATATACATTCTCTTATGAAAATAATGATGCATCGACTGTGAGCAGATCTAGTAAGTATCTACCCTTACCACAAAAAACAATAAATACGTAGGTATTTCATCACCTTTTTCACCTATATAATTGAATATTTTTTGAACTAGGTCTTTCATACAAACGAGAAATAATTCCAATCACTTCAAATTTGAATGAAGATGTGTATTAGCTTTTATAATCAGTTCTGTTGTAATTTATTTATATAATATTTAGTGTAGTATTGTATTAATAAAAATGTCATGGTTTTACATACTTCAATTTGCTGAAACAAAAATTGATATAGTTTGAATATGTTGAATAAATTCTACCTCTTTCTGTATCACACAAAAGCGAAACAAGTATTTTCATCTGCCACTTTTTATAAAAGTAAAAAAATATTTTTTGAACATTTTGTTTTCATTCCTACGAGGTGATTCAAAAAGTTGTCTACCTACCTACATAGCCATGAAAGTTCGAGTGATTGTAATTATTTATTTCCAAGTTACTATGAAATTATGGTGTAAGCATTTACGACAGAACGAAGGAAAACATCAAAAAGTTTGAAGAGTTGTTTTTAATAGATCAAAGAATTTTTTTCTACTCAAAATTATAGACAAAATAGCACTTTAACCTCAAGCGTAGATAAAGTACCATTTTAACAGTACGGATAAATAAAATACTTCAATTCTTATATAGATCTCCAATAACTTTCAATTTAGATGAAGTTTCGCATAAAAATAAAATAGTGGAAGACCTCATTTTTTCCGTTCACAGCTAAGTAGATAATCCTCACATTATTGCATATAAAATTATATTTTCCGGACTTAATATGTACAAACTATTAATCCATATACCTTTAGTAAAGTAGAAAATTTTAAAGGAATTACTTGCCACACTTTAAATTTACATTTTACTAATGCAGTTTGTAACAGAAAACTATTTTTCTAAAACAGAAAATGATATTAATACGTTCAATGATTTGTCGTATAAATATTACAAGTATAGCTATTTTTGGGTCGTAATAAGTAATATTTACTAATCCGATGGAAGCTGATGCATTTTTCATCTAAAATAATTAAGAGCTATATCTGTTTCTGTACATAAGTAGAATTTAACAATTGAAGCATTTAAATTCAAATAGATCTAAGTGTATTTCTTTATTTTTGTATTAAATATAAATAAATCAATTATTAAACTATAGATAAAATCAATTAAAGATCATCATTTGTTTATTTAGAATCTACATCTATTAATTAAATTTTTAACCAATTTTTTTCGTGCTAAATTCTATTAGAGCCCTTCAACTATTACGATTATCTTATGAGCTTCTTTGTCTAGTTAAACTTTGCTTATTAACATTTTTTTTGTATCTTTTAAAATAAACGAAATATTCTTGGTGCCGGATTTACGCCGATCACCCTGTATAGATTGTTAACTTCAAAACCTGAACCGATAGGGCCAAGAGTAATTTATGACATGTCCACAATGATGTTTAAATGCAGTATGTTGTGGTTATCCTCCAACCACACATCATATAACGTGACACATAAAAGTATTGTAACGTGGAACGCCCGCCGTCGCCGCCACTGTAAGCGAGTGTCTATTTATAGCGGTGACGTAATCGCGCGGGCGATGTAAACAAACTGGTCGTAACGTGTTTAATTACTTATGGTCGCCTGAACCTTTTGTGTTCATTGTTATTATGCGGTCGAACACTCTAGGCTTTTCTAGAAAATAATGGCAGCTGTATATAAGGGGCGTATGCTCGAGGGACACAGTTAATTCAGTGGAGTCCCTGATCACACAACATTAGTTGTGTGATCGGGGGTTGACTTACATAGTGCAGTTCTATTAGTGAAGACGGACAGACACTTACATTAGTGCGGTTAGACAGTCAGTTACAAACAGAGTCATAGAGATATTGACATGGAGTGTTAAAGAGTTAGTGAGAAGCACAGCAGTATCCAGTGTCGGACTGGGACATATTTCTCAGTGTGGCGATTTGGATTACCGGGCCCCCTATTCTGGGCCATTCAAAATATTATTAATGAAACAAAGATGGTTATAAATGAAGTTTTTTTTTTAAATACATTAATGAATGAAAACATTAAGTAAGGACACAAGCTGAACCCAAAAATCCGTGACATTGACGATTAACATAAGAAAACAGATTTATTGAAATACTCGTTGCATGGAGATCTCAAGCAATATAAGAGTTCTGGTGTCGGGTAAATTAGACAACAGTTACCCCATCAGAAGACCATTTTAATGGTGTATCGTTATTTGAGAAAAAATACATACATATAGACGAAAACGGTAAATTTTGAAACGGTTTATTTTTGAGAATAACTACAAAAAAAAAAATTAAAGTATTTTATTTATTACCAAAGATAACTATACTAGTTGTATAGAATTAGCAGTAATCTAATATGAAAATCGCGTCTCAAACACGTATATTTTGGCCGAGATTTGGCACATAGAGTAAATAACGCATATGCGAAGTATGCATTACGAAGTTAATGAATTTAAATATTAAAATTATAAATATGTTGTTATATTTTCTTTGTTGTAATCAAATCATATTAATAGTGAATGGTGAATACTATTAAAGATAATCTTTTTTTTTGTAGGTGCAATGTTTATAATTAATTTTCATTTTAGTGCTATCTTTCACAATTGACAATATTACGTCGATATAAAATGGTAAATGAATTACTATTCATTGTTGTTTCGATATACATTTTTTGTCTATGGGACGCTTAAAATTTAAGCCTTGTTGGTGCAATTGGGAATACTTAAGTTTAAGTACAATTCCAAGAATTAAGGCGACAAAAATTGTTATTAAAATGCAGTTGCAGAATTTAACTCCTACCTTAGGTATTCTGTTTCGTGAACAGATCTCATATTAAAATTTTTAATCCGGAATAAAAATGGAGTTGTTAACTGAATTTAATCATTTTTGTGTATCTGGTAATGAAAGTCTACTATGTGAAAAGTGAAACGTCACATCAAACCACACAGAACTTAAAACTAAATTTTATATGTACTACATAGTAGATTTTGCACATGCCCGTTGAACACGTATTTCTAGAATACACTGACCGGGGTGATGATGGAGTTTGGGGTGAAGACAGGGATAGAAGTAAGCCTATATTGGCGTTTAGTTTTCTTCGACACGCTACGCTTGTTCTCTGGTTAAGGTCAGACTCTGAATTATGTTTATACTTGATCTACAATCAGTTCTTTAAGATTTTTTTCTCTTTATCATGTTGAAAACTATTAACTAAATACTAGAAGACCGGGCCCTTTCGCTAGCCGGGCCTGTGGCGATCGCCACAATAGCCAGTCCGACGCTGGCAGTATCGTAGTGAGCGTATGCAGTTGGTGTCGAGTAGGTACTCGGGAAGTTACTGGTATATTGGGATAGCTGTGGATGTAAATACTCGGTAGTGTTTTCGAGTATTGGGAAGCTATAGTGTGCAAGAACAGTAACGGCGAGTCGGAAAGTTACTGGTATACCGGGATAGCTGTTAAAGAGAATACTCGGTAGTGTTGAAGAGTATTGGGAAGCTAGGTATATGGGGACAGTAACGGCAAGTGGAAGCTAATACTCGGCATTGGTGTTGAAGAATTGTGGCATACGGAAAGTCGGTGATACTGAGGCTGTGGAAGAGAGAGAGTTACATAAATAGACAGACAGTGAGGTGAAAGGTGTGACTTCTGTCCGAACAGTTGAATATACAGGCGCTGTTGAGTCAGTTGCGTATATAGACGCTGTGGAGGTCGGTAGTGATATAGTGATATAAATATCGCGAAAACAGTCTACAAGAGTCTGCAACAGACCGGCAGTCTAAGAGTGGAACGCGTAGTGAAATAAATAATTTAGTAATATCGTGGAAATAGAAAGTAGTGTTAATTGGTTAAATAAATAGTGTTAGTGTTATCTAGTTTATTATAGTTTTAGTCTTAATTAGTTTTAAATCATACTTTAATAGTAATAGTAACTTTCATTATAGTTTAATAAACACTTAATTTCAATTAATAATAATTGTCTGATATTTACACTTCACCCAGATAAACCAGAAACGTAACAGTATTCTCCACTGAGAGATACATTTAGCGGTTAAAGTGGAAGATCATGTCAGCATTCGTGATAGATCGGCCATAGCTCAGTTGGTAGAGCGTTACTTCGGCAAAGTAATGGTCCCTGATTCGAATCCCGGTGGATGACATGATCGTTTCACCCGTTCACAATTTATTTCCAGCCATAGCATTTCTAGTTAACGAAAAGCGTCAAAAACAGTGCGTTTATAGGGCTTCCTAATGACGTGTTTCCAATGCGTTCGTAGACTCATAAAACATCGAAATAGAAAAGACTTATTTTTTTATCAGGTTCACACTTATCACTTTATACCATTTCTACAACAGGTACATAGAGCTTTTTCATATAATAGTTATTCATGGTACAGGTGAGTAATGAAAGACATTTTATCCACAAGCGAAAAGTTTACTTTATTTTCCGTGAGTGGATTAAATGTCTTTACTCTCAAGTGGCATGCAAATCTTTATAGACATGCCCTGTACATGAGAAAAGTTTAACAGTCACCACAGGAATTTTCGATCTTCTTTTGTTTCTGAACTACAGACAAAAAGTCGTTTTTCGCTCATTTCGACAATATCTCATATCTTATTAATTATGATAGAGAAAAATTGTTTTAACAAATTTTCAACTGTTCTTTAGGTAAAATAAAATGGCGTAATTAGATTGTATGAAACATTAATAATAACAAACTTATAATTTTTTAAATGGGAACCTATGTTAAAAATAATCTCGTCATTTTGCTTATTTTATAAGCTTTTCAATGATATATAACAAGTCTATATTCTTTTGTTTAAAAATGAATAAAAGATAAATTATTAATTTATTGGGGTGAAAAAAATTAAAAAGTATTAAGGAACAAATGAAAAAATCAATTAAAAAGCATAATTTGTTTATTTTGTTTCTATAATTATGAATTATGTTCTCAAAATTATTCTTAACTAATTATTTTCGGGTTAGAGAAATTATTATTTATCGACGTTACAGTTGGCTCTGAAAAAAATGGTTTAGGGCCGGTATTTCCATCTTCGGATAAAGTGCTGGATAACTTATCGGTCGGATAAATGAACAATATCGCATCAAAAAATGACATACAACATAATTTACTTCATTTATGCCTTTATTTCGATGCGATATTTTATTATTTAACTGACAGATAGTTATCCTGAACTTTATCCGGAGATGGAAATACCGGCCCTTAATATGCTTTTGAAGTAAATAAATTGAAAAAAATGGGTAAAACTGAAACAAATAATATTAGAAATAAACAATTGATAATTTTTAATTTATTTTTTTCATTTGTTTCTTAATAATTTTCAATTTTTTCACCCTAAAAAATTAATAATATATTTTTTATTCATGTTTAAAATAAAAGAATGTAGACTTGTTATATATCATTGAAAAGCTTATAAAATAAGCAAAACGATGAGACTATTTTCAATATAGGTTCCCTTTTAAAAAATCATAAGTTTGTGTTATATCTAGAGAATTATTAAGTTTTCAAAAAATCTAATTACGCCATTTTATTCTACCTAAAAAACAGTTGAAAGTTTGTTTAATCAATTTTTCTCTTACTACCATAATAAATAAGATATGAGATATTTTCGAACTGAGCGAAAAACGAGTTTTTGCCTGTAGCTCAGAAACAAAAGGAGATCGAAATTCCACGTGGTGACTATATTATATATATATATATATTAAACTTTTCTCGAAAAGTTGACCCTGGAATATCCAAACTGTTTTGCTTTATCTATATACCTTAAAGAAAACATCGAAAATGAGACATTCTGTATACCATAATTTGGAATAGATGGATTAATTTTTTTTTGCACTTAAATCTCCTTGATGTTAAATGCTTCAATAAATATATTATTACTTCTTCTTCAGCTTGAAAACTACGGTAGTATATTCTACAACCCTGTATGTTGAAGAAGACCAAAGCCATTCCACAATATACTAGGAGATGTTTATAATTTCCTAAATATAAAACTGCAACAGTTAATGTAATATACACACAATTTATCAAGATTGCTATAAGAAAATTGATAGCAAATACTTTTTTAACTTTTTCTGTTACTTCAATTAAATCCATATACAACTCGGTTAATTTTTGTAATGTTGTTACACTTTTGTCAATTTTTAAATTATCTAATTCTTTTACACATTTATCCAGAGTTTTAAATCTTAGAATTAATATACACATCCAATCATAGGCAGCATCCAATATAAAATAACTTATTGCGCCTGGCCATATTAGTATAATACACTCCAAGTAAAAGTAATACCAAGATTTATTAAATTTTACGAAATATAAAAGTAGTGGAATATTAGGAATTTCCATCATATTCTCGTAGAAAATATATTTATACGAAATTGTTTTCCCTAAAATAGCAAACACTTCGTCGATTTTTTCACACAATTTAAAACATTGAACGTAGTCTTTTCGGTAATACATAAAACTCAGGGCATTAATTAAACCAGTAAATGCCATAGACTGTATTGCAAATACATAGGTATAATATAATGGTAGATATGAAGTATCCAGTTCGTTAATACGTAGCTTTTGGTGGTAGAATATCGTACAATATATTGCTAAAACAAGGTTATATTTCAAAATCACATTCTTTTTATGAGGTGCTCGGTTGTTATCGTTGAAAGTCCAGCACCAAGCATATTTCATTTGTTTTGAGAGATACAAAAAAATGTTAATAAGTAAATTTAAACAAGACAAATGGTGCATAAGATAATCGTAGTAAGAGTTTTGTATCATGTCTGGTTTAAGTGGAAATGGGTTCAACTTTAAATCGAGCATCTAGCAAAGGGATTTGGTATTTTACATTTACAGTTGGTGACGGCGACACCGGAACATAAGACTTTAACATGTAAAATCATAATTTCGTAATTTCCTGCTTCCCTAATTATTTTAGGTAAAAAAGCTTCAAATAGAAATTGTTGAGCTAAAAAATTCTGCATCTGAATTATAAGCAAAATTAATTTTACATGCTTTGTAACGGCAGAAATTAGGTATGAAAATGTCGAAAAATCTGCAACAATATGTATTAGTTTAACATTTGTAGCTCTGAAGTATGCGCGCACTTTATAAATGGGAGTGTTTGGTGGCTATTGTGCGAATTAATGGCAGCACTGGACTAGCGTATTTTCTGGAAGTGTGTAGTGAAATACGTACACGTAGTATAGCGCGCTAGCATAAAGTGTAACTAAATTTGCAGAATTTGTTAAGAAAATTGATAGTTCGCGCCAACACAAGTAACAGGGTTAGGTCCATAAATAAAAATGCGTTCTGTTGTGTTTTTAAAAGTAAAACAAACATGCATCGTTTGCCGAAAGATAAAATAGAAATAAAGTTATGGTTAGACGAATTAAAATTTAAAAAATACTCGCCATTTGTTTGTTCTCAGCATTTTGAGGAAATAGATTTCCTCACAGAAAGTTATGATACTGGTAAGATTTTCGTGAAACTTATAAATATCTAAAACTTGTTTATGTTAATTATTTGTAAATCAAATTTTCAGGAATACGTAATACGAGGAGAATTTTGAGAAAAGGTGCAGTCCCAATAATATTTTGTCCGAAGTACAAAACTAAAAAAAAAATCAATTAAATTTCACCTTACATAGTCAAAACAAAATGACCTGCCTCTAAATTAAATCACTTTTTCTCCCTCGTACACTCGCACCACGGCATCTTCATTTCAGTTTTCAGCGTTTCTAATTTCCACAAATTATAATTATCTTTATCCGACATTCTCAAATTTTTTAAATAACCTCACAACAAAAGTTTGTACATACACAAACGAAGGTGCAAAATGAACTATTACAAACTAATTAAAGTGAAAAGATAATATTCAATAATAATATATATTGAATAGTTCACATGTTATAAAGTTGTAACTTTGATGATACCAATTCAAATATTCCCGGGCGTCGTACGCTAGTCCGTTGCTGCCATCTACGATAAGCTTTGCCCAAACGCTCCCATTGTATGACGCTATTTTCATTTTTGTATTAATTAATATTCGTAATGTAATTGTAACCGATCGACGCCAAATATTTCGAATTTTAAATGACACAAAATTGACCTCTTTGGTGCCCTCTCCACGCCAACAATGAGTACCCGTGAGGTGGCGCATGGTAAACACCCTCACGGTACAAATATGTCACCATCAATACCGAAATCTGTATACAAAGTAGATTGGCACACCCAACAATGGGTAAAATGCCGTGATATTTATTTATTTTTAGGAACTTCAACAGGATTTTTGTAAAATATTATTTTCATAGAATATTTGTACTATGTACACTACCAACTAAAGGATTTAGTTCGCACAAATAATATTTACCCATTACTAGTCCAAAAGGCATTAACATAGACTTTCTGTTCTCCAAAGTCCATACACCATCTTTCTTTTTAACTACAAAATATGGTAAACCGATAAGTATTAGTATAAAAAACCAGTCACGGTGAAATTTAGCGAAAGATGTTGAGTAATACATTTTGAAACTTATGACTTCAAAGAGAATTTTTTGTCTTTATATACCTACTGTGAAAATTATATTTACTATCATTATTTATTAATCAATGAAATCAATATTCATGCCTTAATTCATTCCAAATTGAAAAATAATTACGGTGCTCTGTTTCTCCTGTCCCAAGCAAACCTTGACATAGGCGTTCAACATGGGAAAACTAATTTTTGTGAATAAAAAGTGTCGAGCATAAAATTAAGCCATGCTATTTAACATGATAATAGTACATTACCTCGTGTATACCTTCTTTAATATTAATTACATTATTATCATTGCGTAAATCAGAGAAAATTATAAATATCTGTCAATATTCTATTACGTAATATCAAAATATTTGCAATTGTCATTGTAGGTGAATGGTTAGCGTAGCTGACTATAGAATGAGAGGACGATTAGAGGTTGGAGTTCGAATCGAGGTTCGAATCTCCGTCAAGGCAGTTTTTTATTATTTTTTTACCTTCCGTCACCTTTAGGTAAGGAAGGTACTGTCTTTGGTCAAAAAATTCGGTGGTGAGTTTTAATGAATAAGCACGTTTTAAGGTCCCTAGAATACGATTTTACTATTTTTCTGTATGTGTGTGTATGTATGTATGTATGTGTGTGTGTGTGTGTGTGTGTGTGTGTGTGTGTGTGTGTGTGTGTGTGTGTGTGTGTAACAAAATAATAATAACTTCCATACTACATTTCTAAAAATTATAATTCTTTCGTATTTCTCTTCCTTGCATCCATGTGAAGAGCTGATTAGATTTTGGTTAGAATTGGACAACCGGAAGTACACTTATTTGAAGATTTTAACAGTTTTTCTTGAAAAAACTATGTTAAATATCATTTTTTCACATTTAATGTTATTATAAATATTAAAGAACATTGTATTCTCTATACGATTTGACTGCATTTTATACTTCATATTAAATGAATAGAGAGTTATAAAATTATAAATAAATTAAATTTCATAAATTAGCCAGCTATGGTAGAAACATCTATTAAGAAAATTCTGATTGAAAGATGTCAGTGTCAAGTGCAATTGACATATTTGTAGTATATTTGTATTATAATTTTACTCGAAATATAGGATATTTTTGCTCGAGACTTTCTGTCGAAAATTCTACCTGTAGATACCGCATCTACCCACTGTGTTCGAAAACACGAGTGGTAAATAGTTACCGTGTTCGAAAATTGTTCAGTATCTACCACATCCATCTACCGGATTCATGAAGAATCTAATCTCAAAAAAAAATAGTGATGCAAAGCGAAGCGCGCGCGTTAAAAGTGGAAATGTGTTCAAAGTAGGACTCTATGCTCAGTTTGTTAACTACGTCAAATTTCTAACCTGTTTCAAATTTTTTCATAGGTTATAGATCTACCCTGTTTACCACTTGCGTTTTTAAAATATCAATTCTGGTAACTATAACCTGATAAAAAGCTGTTTACCGGTAACAGTTCACCGGTAGAAGTTTCGTAAATACCTCATATAACTGACGGAAGGTAATGTGCTGGCCACATCAGATTTTTTTACAAATAGTACAAAAAAATCATAGAGAACACACACATCCATTTGCTCCATAAATTTTTTGTACGATATGTAAAAAACTGAAAATTTAGTATGAATGTACTTTATGTACATATACCAATCTGAAAGATCTTACTACCTTGAAGAAGGTGCAAATGCAACGAAACGTCGGTGTTGGGAAAATTAGCGGGGCAACCCCTCATAGCTGGATATTTTGCCGTCTTTCTAATGCATTGAAACTAAGTACCTTCAGCTGGGAATGGCGTAGATTGTCTTATGATTAATGATTATATCTTGGCACAAACTATACCAAACAAAACAATAAATAAAGGAATAAACAAACATGAGCTGACGTCACCTACTGGATGCTAAAGAAGGATCATTTGCAAGAAAAAATATAACCTTAGGCGCCAACTTGAAAAATTAGAGGCCAGATCGAAAAATCAATCAAAAAATACATGTATAATCTGTGACATGGTTTGGAAATACATAAATTTACAAACCGATAATGCTGGAATATCGAACTAAAATCGAAATTAAATATTTCAATATAGGTACATAATCTGCTATAGGCAGTAGTATGGTGTAGGGTAAATAAAATGGATACTTATAATGTATTGTATATTCACAAATAGGTATACATAGTAATATTTATCAAACAAAATATACATTCTCTTATGAAAATAACGATGCACCTACTGTTAGCAGATCTAGTAAGCATCTACCTCTACCACAAAAAACAATAAATACGTAAGTATTTCATCACCTTTTTCTTCTATTCGAGTATATAATTGAATATTTCCTGAACTAGGTCTTTGATACAAACGAAAAGTAATTCCAATCATTGCAAATTTGAACTAAGATGTGTATTAGCTTTTATAATTAGTTCTGTTGGAATTTATTTTTATTATATTTAGCGTAGAATTGTATTAATAAAAATGTCATCGTTTTACATACTTCAATTTGCTGAAACAAAAATTGATATAGTTTTCATTTGTTGAATAAATTCTACTTCTTTCTGTATCATACAAGAGCGAAACAAGTATTTTCATCTGCCACTTATTAAAAAAAATAGTATTTTGAACATTTTGTTTCTTTTACGAGCTTACTCAAAAAATTGTCTACCTATGTATACCTACATAGCCATGAAAGACGAGTAATTGTAATTTTTTACTGCCAAGTTACTATTAAATTATGATGTAAGCATTTACGACAGAACGAAGGAAAACATCAAATGGTTGAAGAATTGCTTTTAATAGACCGAAGGATGAAAGTTTTAGTGATTGTAAATGCAGTGGAAATGTCAGAATAATCAACTAAATTAAATATTACTTTTTTTTCAAACGTCGTAGAAATGGCATTTTTTGTGACTTGATTCACAAGGTAGAAGTTTCATTTCTACGCCGCTGGAAATTTCAACGCCGGCGGCGTAGAAATAAAATAAATGAATATCCATAGAAACTACATAGAATTAGCGAATAAAAAGAAAAGTAGTGCGTTTAAAAAAAAAATTAATGTGTCATTCGGAATAAAAGTGTCTTTGTGTGCCTCGCATGCAATAGACCATTTCAGAAATTTGAGCGACCACTACATTTACTTTTTGAACTAAAAAGTTAGTGCCGTTAAATGGCGCCATTTCAAGTTTATACACGACCCCAGTAATCTGTTTTAAATTTTAGAACTACACAGAAGTTGTTAATATGAATTTGAATATAAAATATGATTTCAATTCTCATTTTGCAAATAAAAACTTATTTTACTATGTGAAAAAATGAAGTCCATTCATCAATCAATTATAAAAATTGTATTACAATACCTAACCTACCTTTTTATTTTCTAAACCAGACAAAACATTTCAAATTGCAACATTTTGTGCACCAGAAGTTTAGTACCCGTCATAATATTTGAAAAACGAAAGCAACAAAACTGTAAAATTGACAGAACTGCCATATAAACAATGACAGGTATACGGCACGGCACTAACTTTTTGTCGCAGTCTAACACTTGGCGCATGCGCTTTGAATTTCTGAAATGGTCTATTGTCCGACTCACTTCGTTCGTTGTGCAAACTTCCATGCTCGCCACACAAAGTATCACTTTTACTCCTAATAACACAAAATACTATTTATAACCAATTTTAATTTAGTGCCAAATGAAATGGAAGATCGATTATTCAAAAGAAATGTTAGATAAATTTGAGGCTGCACAGGACAAGTTGGTTTTACAGAAGTCAACAGACATATACGTGAAGGGATACGAAAAGTTTTGACGTTTGAATAGCTGTTGCTTGGCAACTTTATAAGCCCTCGGGCGATAAAAGCCAAATTGCGCCCACTTTTGAGTGCGTATAAACAAGTTCATGATTCCAAAATAAAATATTTTAATTCTTATTTATTTACCATACAAAAACCCTTATAACTCACATAGGTTACATATTGGGATTTTAAAAATGTGTTATTTATAGTTGGTATTCTTTTTATTTCTTTAACATCTGCTTTAGAAAAAATCTGATGTGACCAACACATGACCTTCCGCCAATGCCATGTTTTAAGAGCAATGAGCTTTAAGTAAAGTATCACTTTCGGTTGATCGTTTATAAACAAAATCTAATTTATTGTTCCAATAAATAGAAAAGTCTGTAATACGAAATTGCCAAATTAAGTACCACTTCCGGTTTATCATATAGGTATAGTCAAAATCTAATATGTTGTTTCCAATCATGTAAGAGTTTTAAATACCAAATTTGAGAAGTTTTGGATCAAATATTATTATATTTTTTTAAGATAATCTGTTTAGAGCTCCCAGTAAAGTACCACTTCCTGTTTATCAATTTTAGCAAAAATCTAATATATCGTTCTCTTAACTCTCCTAACAACTCAGAGTTATTGGTACCTCTGGCATGGTTGACATGTTGAGTAATCTTGACTACTTTGTTTAACTTTCCTTTTTACCTCCCGCTACCCTTGGTAAGGGAGGTATATGGATCGTGCTAAAAATCGCATATCGATATTTTGGTAAATGAGCACGTTTTAAGGTCACTAGAATCCAATTTTAACATTTTCACGATGATGTCTGTGTATATGTGTGTGAGGATCCTCCACTCTCAATACTATATTATTCAGAAAATTTTGAGACCTTGTATTTCGAACTTTTTGTATTATGGAAAGAGCCCATTAGATTTCGGTGTAAATCGGATAACAGGAAATGGGACTTTACTGGAAGCTCAAAACAGTTTTTCTTCGAAAAATACCTTTAAATGTTATTTTTTCGAGATTAACGTTATTATAAAAATTAAAAATTATTAAATTTTCTACAGATTTGCATAAATACTTTTCTACATATATTATGGATAAAGTTATAAAATTATCTATAATTTAACTCCCCTAGCTTCCGCTTTAAACAACCAAACTCCTTACGCAGTTATTCAAATGTATGAAACTGACAGATAAATGTCACAATGTCACTGTCAAAGAACTAATAATTTCAAATTAATAATAGTAACGTTTTAAAAAGAAAAAAGTAAACAGAACAATAGGAAAGGACCTCAAAACAGTTTACAGCATAATTAAATATGTAGGTATGTATTTAGATTAATAAAAATTAACGATTCGCAAAAAAGTTTAAGCTATTTCTAATTATTGGATTAATGAATTCTATTCTATACCGGTATTTAAAATTTGATCTACATTTTATTATCAAAAAAGGTAGTTACTTGGATTAGATTAGACTATATTTAAGAAATAAACTGCCAAAATTAGAGTAAAATAAGGATTAGCTTTATCTTTTTTGTGACTCGGGCGTTTAATGGCGGGAGGTATTGTGTTGGCCACATCAGATTTTTTGTACTACTGATGATAACAATTCTCGAAAAACGTTTTTAGTTTAAATTAAATTTAAGGTTAAGGGGTAATTTTATTAGTTTTAATTATTAGTAAACTCCACTGATTGATAACGAAATGAGCATAATATCTACGTCATAGAACATTACAATAAATTTTTATGGCTTAACAAGTAAGAATAAATCTATAGATTACATTCAATTTAGATGAAGTTTCCAATAAAAATAAAATAATGAAGGACCTCATTGTTTTCCTTTTTGGCTAGGTAACCCTCGTATTCTTGCGTATAAAATTATATATTCGTACTAATAAACTATTAATCCATATAAACTATTATTCACGAAAGATGACTATTCAAGGTCATTTGTGAGCCGTCTGATATACTACTTGCAGATAACTTCATTCCATTTCGTATGCATAGGAGTGCAACATGAAATATTTATAAACACATTTTAACTGAATAAATAAGAGTAATTTATTTGAAATTATGTTTCTTTCTAAATAATGCCTTTCTGAAAGACTTATGTTCTTCACCATTTTTTGCAAAATTCAAAAACATAGACAACTATAAACCAAGGAATAATAATTTGATTTAAACGGCAACGCCACTGGGTAAATATTAGCACAGAGGGCAGTGTAGTAGATAATTAAGTATCTGTAATTCTATGACATACGTCATTATAGTTTATAGTGTGTTAGAAAATAATGCCACTTTTTACGTATATCTGTCACACCAAATAAATTAAATAGACATAGGTTAAATAATATTTCTCTTTCTAATGCAAAATGTTGTTAAGCTACTGCTGTAAAGTGATGTGTATTCTTTCTTCGAACAAATGCCCTTGAATAGTCATCTTTCGTGAATAATAAATAGTATACCTGTAGTAAAGTAGAAAATTTTAGAGGAATTACTTGCCACACTTTAAATTCACATTTTGCTAATGCAGTTTGTAACAGATAACTATTTTTCTAAAACAAAAAATGATATTAATACGTTCAACGAATTGTTGTATAAATATTACAAGTATAGCCATTTTTGGGTCATAATAAGTAATATTTACTAATCCAATGGAAATTGCTGCATTTTTTATCTAAAATAATTAAAAGCTATATCTGTTTCTGTACATAAGTAGAGTTTAACAATTGAAGCATTTAAATTCAAATAGATCTGAGTGTATTTCTTTTCTTTTGTGTTAAACATGAATAAATCATTAATTATTACATTATAGAAGTGAAAAATGGAGAATTATTAAGAAACAAACGATAATAGTTATTTGTATATCAAGGCCGTGAAATCACTCTTTAGAGTACCGAGAGAAAAATTGTCGCCGAGGCCGCTTGCGGCCGAGGCAAGACAATCTCGAGGGCGCTAAAGGATTTCGCGGACAAGTTGTACACAATATTTTTTGTGCAACCGTAAAAAATATATAATTACAAATTTTATTAATTTTAAACAGTTTCATTGTAAATAGAAAGCTAGCTTTCAAGGTGGCTACACAGTTCAAAATTATAGAGTAAAAGTCAAAATTTAAGTAGGAGTAATGAGATATTTAATATTTTAAGTGTAAATTTTTATTTTTCTCTCTAGTACATATTAATTTTTATGAAAGAGTAAAGAAAGAGCAATAGTATTTTTTACATTTATTTATAATAAAACCGTGATATACTCGTTTAGTTTCAATTTTTACTCCCTGTAATAATAATTTGATGTACTATTTTACTTAAATAAAAGTAATAATTATTTGACTTTTATAAAAGGAAATTATAACAGGACGTAAGAGTAAACTCTACTCAAGTAAAATTACTATTTATTCTAAGAAAGAGCATATTTTACTCCTTATACTAATAATTTGATTATTTTACTATAATGAAAATAATAATTATTTGACTTTTATGAAAGGAAATTATAACAGGACTTAAGATAATTATTTTAAGAGTAAGCTTTACTCAAGTAAAATCACAATTTATTCTAAAAAGAACATATTTTACTCCTTATAATAATTTGATCATTTTACTATAATGAAAATAATAATTATTTGACTTCTATGAAAGGAAATTATAACGGGACTGAAGAGCAAAATATAATAATTCTAGGAGTAAACTCTATTCAAGTAAAGAGCATATTTAACTCTTTAAAAGAGCAATTTTTCATTAGTTAAAGCACGTAGTTCTCTGTTTACCAGCGTGCTCCTCGGCCGTATTTCTTGCGTTATTGATGAATTAAGGTTAAAATTATTTAAAAAGAATTGTTAAAAATGTTATTACCTTGCATTTATAACGATAGAAAACATGTACCTATTATACAATCGAGAGAAATATTGACTTAGGACCTTTTTGTTCAGTCTGGTATTAATATGCGTGGTTCTTATTTAAATATAAAAACGTTACACATAAATGAGAAAAAGAGGTTGTTTATTCAGTGAAAATAATATTGGTGTAATTACTAAAATCCATTTATAATTTATTTTCTTGTTAGTGAATATGGTATATGGTATGAATAATAAACTTTTATTTACCTATATAATTTTTTTGTACCTACCTATCCCTAAATGATTCTTTTATTTTAGTAATTTTTTACCGTTTTCTTAGTATAAAGAATACTAATTAATAGGTAAAGACTATTATTTTATAAAGTAATTATTACTTCTTTAAGGGTATCTTTCACTATAATGTAAGTAAAAAATATTTCATAATAATTGCTATTTAAAAAGTAAATTTTACTTTTGATAAGCAATAAGATGTATATTTTCAAATGAGTACACAATTATAAAGAAGAGTAAATTTTTTGCTAGAGAAAAAAGTACAATTTACTACTTTAAAGTATATAAATAAAGTACTCTTCTGTTTTTACTCTTTGATTCTGATTAAAATGGGTCGTGGACTTATATAGATTCTTTTAAAGAGTAAATATTTTGAACTGTGTATGAAATTGACATTTGATAAACAAAACCATGCAATTCTCAAGTGTCAAAGTGATTGTTTACCTAATTTCGCGGCCGTTACCATAACAACGGTTGCGAAATTCAATTTCGCGGCCTGCGGCTGCGAAATGCTTATTTCGCGTCCGGTTGCACAAAAAATCAATTAAAGCTCATTATTTGTTTATTTAGAATATATGCTCTGTTTCATTTGTCATTCAGCAGATGGCGCTGGTACCAGCGCCAATTTCAAGAAGCCGATATTACATTGGGTAAACGCATCTCTTGTCTCCAATTTCAGCCAATCAGAGAGTTCAAGACTATGCCCTATTCTCTACAATACTGAATGGCTTAAATGGAACAAGGTATATAAACTATTGTTCACGAAAGATGACTATTCAAGGACATTTGTGAGCCGTCTCATGTAATATTACTTAACAGATAACTACATTACATATCATATGCATAGGCGTACAACATGAAATATTTACGAACTCATTTTAACTGAAAAAAATAATAGTAATTTATTTGAAAATTATGTTTCTTTCTAAATAATGCCTTTCTGAAAGATTTATGTTTTTCACTTATGTTTTTGCAAAATTCAAAAACATAGTCTTAACTATAAATCAAATAATAATAATTTGATTTAAACGGCAACGCCACTGGGTAAATATTAGCACAGAGGGCAGTGTAATAGATAATTAGGAATCTGTAATTCTACGACATGTCATTATTATTTATAATGTGTTAGAAAGTAATGCCACTATTTACGTATATCTGTCACATCACATAAATTAAATAGACATAGGTCAAATAATCTTTTTCTAATACAAAATGTTGCTAATTTACTGCTGTAAAGTGATGTGTATTCTTTCTTCGAACAAATGACCTTGAATAGTCATCTTTCGTGAATAATAGTTTATCTATTAATTAAATTCTCAAACATATTCTTAACCAATTATTTTCGTGTTAAATTCGATCAGAGGCCTTCAACTACTACGATCATCTTATGACCCCCTTTGTCTAGTTAAACTTTGTTTATTAACATTTTTTTGTATCTTTCAAAATAAACGAAATGTTCTTGGTGCCGGCTTTACATCGATCATTCTGTATAGATTGTTAACTCTATGTTAATTTCAAAAACTAGACCGATAGGGCCAAGAGTAATTTATGACATGTCCACAATGATGTTTAAATGTAGTGATTATCCCTACATCATACACACATAAAAGTATTCTCCACTGAGAGTAAGTCATTTTATTTTATTTTTTTGGCCCTTAAATCTTCTTGAAGTTAAATGCTTCAATAAATATATTATTACTTCTTCTTCAGCTTGAAAACTACGGTAGTATATTCTACAACACTGTATGTTGTAGAAGACCAAAGCCATTCCACAATCTACTAGGAGATTTTTATTACTTCCTAAATATAAAACTGCAACAGTTAATGTAATATACACACAATTCACCAAGATTGCTATAAGAAAACTGCTAGCAAATACTTTTTTAACTTTTTCTGTTACTTCAATTAAATCCAAATACAACTCGGTTATTTTTTGTAATGTTGTCACACTTTTGTCAATTTGTAAATGATCTAATTCTTTTACACATTTATCCAGAGTTTTAAATCTTAGAATTAACATATATATCCAATCATAGGCACCAGCAAATATAAAATAACTTATTTCGCCTGGCCATATTAGTATAATACACTCCAAGTAAAAGGAATACCAAGATTTATTAAATTTTATGAAATATAAAAGCAGAGAAAAACTAAGACATTCCATAATATTTTCGTAGAAAATATATTTAAACGAAATTGTTTTCCCTAAAATAGCAAACTTTTCGTCCACTTTTTCACACAATTTAACACACTGAACGTAGTCTTTTCGGTTATACATAAGTATAAGGGCATTAATTAAACTAGTAAATGCCATAGACTGTATTGTAAATACATAGGTATAATATAATGGTAGATCTGAAGTATCCAGTTCGTTAATACGTAGCTTTTGGTGGTAGAATATCATACAAAATATTGCTAAAACAAGGTTATACTTCAAAATCACATATTTTCGGTGAGATGCTCGGTTAAAACAGCAGAAAATGAAAATGTATACATGGGGTCTTCACTGTAAAAGGGAAAATGGCTATTTCGAGAATGATAAGAGCTGCAAAGAAGTTTAAACGGGCAAAAAATTTCTAAAAAAATACTATACTGTAAATTTTTTATAGATGTCCGAAAAAGGTCATCTGCTAATTGTATGAATAAATAAATTTATTAGGGTACATAAGATACTACTGTTATTTTATTATTATAAAAATATATATTACAGTAAAAGCATTTAAAATTCAAAACTAAATCAACTGGTAAGTTTAAGTTTATTAGCAAATGTAAAACCAAATATGTGAAAAATAAGATACGTGACACTGACAGATAATAACGTTATTCGTACGGCTATGAATCAAAGTAAGGGAGTTTTTGCATGACGTACGAGAAGATTCCATCAACGCTAACGTTACATCTTTAATAACGGAGGTACAAAGTAATGGGTTTTCAAAAGTTTAAGGCGGATTCATGCAGCCATTTACATTTACATTTAATTTAATTTTCATTTAATTCTCATTTATCTTTTTACTTCCTTGTACAAAGTAAAGGAAGTATTGTATTTCGGTTTCCAGATTTCAACGGAAATATCCATTTTGGCCATCCCTGAATCCATTTTGACTAATTTCGTCGTGACGTCTGTACGTACGTACGTATGTACGTACGTACGTACGTATCTCGCATAACTCAAAAACGGTAAGCCGTAGAAAGTTGAAATTTTGTATTTAGGGCTTCTATAATATCTAGTTGTGCACCTCCCTTTTTGGTCATTACATAATTTCCAGAAATGATACTTTATTTGAAGCCTATAATAGATTTTAATGAAAAACTATATTAAAATATAATCCAAAACGTTTCAAATTTGGTATATAAGACTTTTATATCAATTGGAATAATATAGCAGATTTTGGTTAAAACAGGCTAAACGGAAGTGATATATTACCTGAAGTTGTTAACAGTTTTTCTTGAATAAAATGGTTTCATTTTGATTTTACAAATAAATGCTTCAAATAAGAGTTTTAGAGAATTAAATTCTGCGTCTAGCACATGAAGTATTATTAAATTAGCCCTTTGTATAAGCGAGATATGTAAATTTAAAACTTATATACTTTTTGGTTTCTGTAATGAAGCTTGCTATTGATTAGGACAAAAAAATAAAAAATAGATGTTAATGTCAAATTACGTCAAACACGTACAATTTTATAATTGAGTCTATACTTCATCTTCATATTGGTCTTGCGTACAAGGACGTCGTGTGGTGTCCACATTAGATTTTTTAAATGTGTCATTCAAGCAGACATACAAACATAAATTAAATGAAAAATGAATGCATGTGCATATTGACATTATTGACAAGTTCGGTTTGAAAAGTTAATTTTTAAAAAATGTTTAATGAAATCGATAGTGAGGACGAAGTATTGGCGTTAGCTTTGAATTTATTTATCATAAAAATACTCAGAAAGAAACGACACCGGAGATCCCGGTACATCTAATGAATAGGTGTCGCCAAAAATGGGCTTTTATAATAATTTGCTAAAATTCATGAAAGAATATGACTATGATAATTATATATATATATATATATATATATATATATATATATATATATATATATATATATATATATATATATATATATATAATATACATTGCCAAATTTTCTAATTATTGTACGGTTTTAGACTTCTAAAGGGCAGGCCAGACTATATCCATTTAAATACCACTGGCATGCAAGTTTTAAAAGAATTTTTGGATAGGATATATATAGGTACACCAAATTTATTTGATTATTAAGATTAATTGAACCGCACAAATAATACTGCATTGATAACCGTATCCCGTCTGCATTTCTCCTCCAATTAAATTTCAAATATTTCTTCTTGCATCCCTACTTTTAAAAAGATCGGTTTTGTCGTAAATGAGTGCATTTGGTCGCACTAAAATCGACCAATTTACCGTCGCCGAAATTCATTTTTGTTGATTTGTTTTTGACATTTGAAAAAATTCCAAACAAAAATTTGACGTTTTAAAACATCGCATGTGCATTGAATTTTCATTATATTCAAAAGTTGAAAGTTGGTTATCTTATAAATTAAATGAAAATGAGAGATAAATGAGAATGTAAATTAAAATGGTGCAAGAATGCCTACATTGGTTTACACACATTTAACTTTTAAATTAAATGTAAATTAAATGTAAATGTAAATGGCTGCATGAATCCGCTTTAATATACTGAAAAAATACAGCCGTACCAAATCTACGAGCCGTAATAGACGTACGTCAACTTGCCCGTCTTTTTCCCCTGGCGGACGTATTACGTCTTCAAATTCCGCGTACGGCAAGTAACAAATATGATATTGCCTAGAAACCAAGACGTTAGCGTATACGTCTTCCAAAAAACGCTATGCAAAAACTCCCTGTCTGAAATAATAAACTTACGTTATAGAGTACGTTTACACCACACGTACTATATCTTGTTCCATTTAAACCATTCAGTATTGCAGAGCATAGGGAATAGTTTTGACCTCTCTGATTGACTGAAATTAGAGACAAGTTTGCCCAATGTAATTTCAGCTACTTCAAGTTTGCGCTGTTGCCAGCTCCATCTACTGAATGGCTTAAATGAAACAGGGCACGAAAGATCATATGTTTTGTCCCTTTCTCACTTCAGACTCGATCTTCAGCTCTGTCCCATGCTAACTTCAGACTGTACTTTCGACGCAGTGCGTCAGTTTGAATACCTGTCACATTTCAAATGAGAATAAAATGAAGACAATAAGAATCAAATAAGTTTTTATTGAATTCTTCAATAATATAATATATAAGTATTACGACCAGGATGCTCTTCGTCTTCATTCTTGCTTAAAAAGCAAATATTACCGACACTAATTGACAATATATAAATTTAGGGCTTCATCAACGACCTACTATCAAATCTGAGTAATCGATAATATATCAGCAAGTGATATTCTCATAAATATAAACGGCCACGAGCCACAGACGACGTCTCTCTTGTTGTTCACATGTAACCTACCTACCACACCTACCCTACCAATAGGGCGCGAGCAGACACGTGACTCGAGCGACTTTGACGTGCTTGGAATCAGCTGATTTGTGTGCGCATGTCATTTTGACAAGAACAATGTCACGTTGACAATACCAATTTTTTGATTTATTTTGATTTTGAACTGCTTCAATGTTATTATTTTATAATTTTCAGGCAATAGAACATATGAAATTGAAAATACTAACATTTTAGCAGTTGAAAATTAAAATAAATCAAAACATTGGTCTTGTCAACGTGACATTGTTCTTGTCAAAATGACATGCGCACACAAATCAGCTGATTCCAAGCACGTCAAGGTCGCTCGAGTCACGTGTCTGCTCGCGCCCTATACAAATTGTCACTTGTTATTTATGTTCAAATATGATTAGGTTTTAAATTACCTCGATAATCGATGCTTGATGGGATAGCAAACAGTTTTATATTATAGTCCGACGACAAACTTGCAGCCAACAACGCAGTGGCATCGTTTGAAAAAGAATGACAACACTCACAAACAACAGAAAATAACAATAAAAGAAATAACAACAAACAAGATAACAAAAAGAAACAAATAATAAAACACTACAATGAATAACAATAACACAATCAATCGCTATATGCAAAAGAACCGCCAAATAACAAAATGGCAACAAATTCCACGCTTGCGCAAACTCATTCTTAAAATTTACCTCTAGAAAAATATGACAGCTATTCAAACTGACGCATGCGCACTGCATCGAAAGTAAAGTCTGAAGTTAGCATGGGACAGAACTGAAGATCGAGTCTGAAGTGAGAAAGGGACAAAACATATGATAGGTCACGTGATCTTCCCTGCCTTATAAACATAGTCCGCATACCAAGTGACGTAACAAGATGGCGATAAATGGTGTAAACACTATGTACCAAATCTTTGGTACGCAATTGGTACATATTTTTGGTACGTTCAAAGGAGGATGTACCAGATCTTACTGATGCATGGTGTAAACAGCAAGCGTACCAATGCGATTTTTCTGCCATCTATAACTACTTTTAATTCAATTAAATTGTGTTTCAACATTTAGGGAAATTGTGTAAGTTTAGTAATATTTCCAATTTTGATAGTATGGCGTTGTGAATTACATTTACCGGTTTCATGGGTGTATTCTAAAGACATTCCGTTATTTATAAACGGACCGTTAAAATTAAGATATCCGTTAACTAGATTTTGCTATTCTAAAGACACTATCCGTTAATAATATAAACGGAGATCCGTTTATGATATCCGTTTATAAATAAAATTTAAACGGAGAATGATTCATAGCCGTTAATTGTAAACGGACGACATTTAATACATAAATATTTAGAAATTTCTTAATTGTATGCAGAGAATGGCGTTATCACTCTTTACTGTTTACTCCGACCCTTGGATTCATAAAATGTAATTGAAAGCAGAGTACAAATAAATAATTTTTATAATAAAATTATACACATAAAAAATCGGTTCGATACAATACAAAAATTATCCATTTCTCGTTCTCAAAAAAAATTAAAAATGCTTTCTCTAATGAAACGAGCAGATATTTTACTCTACATTGCAAATCTTGTACTTTACCTAATGTTTTAAAATTATTCGAGTATTTTCAGAACTGCATATAATCTTCAGGGGCTCAAGACACAAATGTGCTATTGGTGCCTTTATTTTTAATTATTGATTACAACAAAGAATATTTTTATTACAACAAAGATTACTTTGATTACAACAATTAATATTTTGATTATATTCGAAGAATACTGATTAGATGAATGAATCCAATGAAGAAAATTAATTAATATTTGCGAATAATTAAAAATCAAGCTTATAATGCGTGTTTTATAATTTGTATAGTTTTTAAAGTTCATGCGCCTATATTTAATTGTGGCCCCGCGTATGTTCATTTTCTCGATACTGTAGATTAGCTTGGTGGTGTCTATAATTTCAAAATAAATATTGGGGTTGGGCGTTAGGGACATTCTTCATTATTACTTTAGCTGCACTTAATAAGTAACGAATTGTGATTTTACAGATTTTTTTTGTTTTATGCCCATTTTTTCCAAATTTACAATAATATGCAATAATATCAAAAGGTTATGAAACTGACAATTTTGACATTTATTACAACAAAGTATTTACCTACCAACATTCCAAAGATTATTTTGAAGAATATATTCATTATTGTGATTATTTATTAATATAAATTTATTACTAAATAGTATCTCTAAATTTATGTATCACAAATATCTGTTTTTAGCGAAATCCGTTAATAAGAAATATTTTAACGGAATCTGTTTACATAATATATTTTAACGGATTGTGTTTAGAATACACCCATCAGGATATTATTCCATTGCTTACATGTACAAAAGTAGGTTGGTAACTACGTAATAACTGTATCTGTATGGTACTATTATTACCATACTGACTTTTCAACAACGATCTACAAAATGAAAATAAAATAAAATGGAAATATAATGCTCTTCATTAATACATACAGATAACATAAGCATATCGTTCTAAATACGGTCTACTTTATTTTAAAGTAATAAACATGAGGAATAAAGCACATAATTTGAATATTTGTCAAATTGACATATGTCAAAATAATTGTTCTGTTAACCATAGCAATCTGAAAGTAGTATTAATGAGAGAATTTCAAAAAATGATATTTATCAATAATGTCTTAATTTTCTGAAACCGATAAACTATTGAACAAACCACGGATGTTATTAATCATAACAAGCCTTAGATGTCTTAAAATCCTCGCTCTACGAGCTCGGATTTCAAACCGACATCTTCGGCAATTATGATATACATAACATTAAGTAATTTTAGGTTACGGTGACTCTGACAGTTAAATCTAAGCAAGCGCGTGTAACGTACCAAAATATTTAGTATGTTTCTTAAATACCGGTGTAAACATACCATACTAAGATAAATTTTAGTATACACTTGGTCTGCGAATCAGAATAGTACGCACGGTGTAAACATAGTCATAGCAAATATAACAATTTGAGTGCAAAAATTTTAAGTTTCTGTCGCCCAGTGAACTATCGGCCATTGTGACTCGCTCAGTTGTGGCGTACCGTGATTTAAGAATATAAGAAAATAGTATAGTTACGGCCCTGAACAAATCCTGTTTGCACAAATAATATTTACCTATTAATAGTCCAAAAGGCATTAACATAGACTTTCTGTTCTCCAAA